>CM067371.1:43925336-44115336 GCA_034401795.1 Chaetoderma sp. LZ-2023a
ACATGACAGTATCAGTTATTTTAAGTGAATCCATTGAGACCTCTAGGAGGAGTTGCGTTGACAAGAAATGATTGGCAATGCAGTTTATGTATCGGCTTTAAGATATATAAAGGGGGATTACTCTGTAATGAACAATATTTTGGACGCGAAAAAAGCACATGCACATCCGCACATGATACTGATAATGTGGACGAAATATTAAGTTAATCCATTGAGACCTTTAGGAGGAGTTGCGTTGACAAGACGGGGAGAGACGGACGGATGGTTGGACGGACGGACAGATGGACGGACATGCTGTGCTGATCGCTATATCCCCCCGTCTTCCAGACCGGGTGGGGGGGGGGGGATAAAAATGTATCAGAAGTAAAGCAAGAACCCCCCCAACAGCCAATTGGTTTGGGATTGATATGACCCAGGTAGGCAGCCAACCAGGCATGCACCACCCTGCTACAAGGACTATGAGTCATGACACCGTGGGACGCAGGCCTCCAGCACTCTGCAAACAATTGTGAGACCCCTGTGCTGTCTGCTGAAGCATCCATACTCAGCCCCTTAATAGAGGTAACAAAGATGGAAGTTGTTGGTTTCATTAGTGGCAGATCTACTGGACTACATTTATTATAAGTTTTAGACATTTGGACAGAAATCAGACAGTGGTGGGGCAGTGGACAACATTTACATGGACTTTTGATAAGGCTTTCGATAAGGTCCCATACAGAAAACTCCTGGGGAAGCTTGAAGCATATGGGATAGAAGGCCCAATTCTAGGATGGATAAGACTTCCTGGGCGAACGGAAACAGCAAGTTCGAGTGAACAATGCCACATCACAGTGGATGGATGTGACAAGTGGAATTCCACAGAGGCGTGTCCTTGGACCATTACTATTTGTAAGTTTATATAAATGACCTTCCAGATAACATGGACTGAATTGTGCAGATGTTTGAAGATGACACCACAATATCACAGCACATCCTCAGAAGAGAAGAAAAGGAAGCACTTCAAAAGTACTTCACAAGCCTTCAAGACTGGTCGGACATCTGGCTTCTGAAATTCGACCCCATGAAATGCAAAGTGATGACACTTACAAAGAACAATGTAGAGCGTTATGACTACTATATACCTCTGAAGCTGTCGACATGGCACGCTTAGATCATGTTACGGAAGAAAAGGACATAGGAGTCACAGTAGACTCAAAGCTAACATTCGACGCCCATATTTATGAAAAGGTCAACAAGGCAAATATGGTAATGGGCATAATAAGAACATTTGTATACCTGGACCTATATATGTTAAGCTCCTTTACAAGGCACTGTCTGGAATATGTGAACTCAGTTTGGCACTCATACCTAAAAAAGCATGTTGATGCCATAGAGAATGTGCAGCGCAGAGCAACAAAGCTAGTACCAGTATCATGGAATCTTTCATACACAGACAGACTGCAGACACTAAAAGTACCAACCATGACATACAGGAGAGCAAGAGGAGACATGATTGAAACTTCTAAAATGCTGACAGGCCTTTATGATGCAGAGATACAATGTTTATTCACAATGCAACAAGAATCAACCACTTGAGGCCATACACTTAAGGTTTTCCAAAAAAAAGAGGAAGAACCAATCTTAGGAAGAGCTTCTTCTCCCTGCGTGTATGTAAACTGTGGAATGGATTGCCCGAATTAGTTAATTCCGCACCCACTATTTTAGCATTTGAGAAATGAACGGACAAATTCTGGCAAAACCAAGAAGCCATTTACGATTACACACAACCACTAATTGGAAGTGATGGAACAGTCACTGTTTTAAGTGATGATGAGCTGAGCATAGAGCTGTAAACACCTCCGCTCAGAAATTAACCTAGATAACATAGATAACTGATAGCAGTAGGTCTACACAGGGACTCCCTATCTGGCCAAAAATTGACATCATATATATTACCCGTCTGCTACACTATATGCAATGGGTAATAGAATACCAGCCATTCCGTACCCAAACCAAACCGGTCAATCTGTACCTAGCCTATTGGAGACTCTGTACCCTAGTTTTAGGTAATCCGTACCCTAAATCTGGATATTCACTGCCTAACTAATTGGATATTCCATACCATTGTAATGGTTAATCTGTACCATAAAGTGTTCTGAACATAATTGTCAGCCATGTCTTCCCATCCAATTATGTTGGAAATGTGTTAAGTTATTTTTGATATTTATTGTAGGTCGAACTGTTATTAGATCGCTCAAAATTAATTAATAACTAATTCATAGTGTTGTCAACTATACCAGTTTCTGATTTTGCCAATTGCATGTAAAAATTTTCTCTGTAAATACTGAATATTATCTCGTAATATATAGGCAATGGATTTGCCTCTAACCTATTTATTCCATTCCAGGTACAGAATGTCCAATAGATGGGTATGGAATATCCAATTCATAGTTTCGCACATCCGGGCATCTTGAGATCGGCCGCCATTAAAGTTGGGGCAAACTTACTACATGCTAAAGAGGACTGCCCATAAAAACGCATTGTTTGCATTTCCATGAAGTTCAAACCATTAAATCCCGTATCTGAGAATCTGTAATAACCCCGCCAGGTATCAGAAAACATCAAATCATGAGTGAATTTGTTAAGATATTAAAGAAAATGTAATTAAGGTTTTACGGCCCATTGCCCGTAATGTTAAATTAGCCCCTCCGAAAATGGCGTCTTTCCCCGGGTATTATGGGAAATTTGACTGTGGCGACGTCATCGAGATTCTATGAATAGGTTAGGTACGGATTCTCCAAAATTAAGGTACAGATTAATCAATATCAAGGTACGGAATGTCAAAAAATAGGGTACGGAATAACGGGTACGGATTTGCTAGGGTATGTATTGACTACATATCGGATAATATACATATGTCAATTTTTTGACTAGATGGGAGTCTTGTGTAGGTCTACAGGTAAAAATAGCATATGACCCATTATTTTACAAACCATGTAGGACTACTGTACTGTAGCTATAACATATAAGACATAGACATATAAGGAAATGTAATTGTGTTTAAAATCTGTCATAACAGGCTAGTAGCCTACTTACAGAAATAGAATGTGATTGATTGATTGATTGATTGATTGATTGATTGTACTACCTGTAGCTGTGACATTCAGGTCACTCAGACTCACAATGTCAGAATATAGGGAATGCCAGTCAAGTTGTCCCAACCACCAACTCGTCCCACGTTGGAAAGTCAAGTCGTCCGAAAAAAATAAGTCAACTCGCCCAAATTTCCAAACAAACGACACGGTCTGTTATGCTACGACGAGTTGACTTTCATAGGTGGGACGAGTTGACTTATTAAAGGGGCGGGTTGGTGATTGGGACGAGTTAACAATATTATTTGATAAGTAATGTAATGATTGAAATTTGTTTCTTTTTAAAATAAATTCTTGTTGTTATTATTGCATATGCACCACTCGTTGACTTTTGTTGTTACAATTATTACTGATGGCGCGTGTCGGCAATAACCCAGGTTGAAAGAGCTTACTACACTTGCCAAGCGCCCACTTGTATCTGAAGATCACATATAGCACGTTTCCAGAGTATCCAGCTACCATCTGACGTCATATGTTAATTGACATGCATGATGATGTCATAAATGTTCGATTTGGCCAGTCTTTAAATTTTACTAGTCTGACAAAATAATATGACTGGGCGCTGCCGCGCTGTTGCTGTCATTGTTAGCAGCGAATATATGATATATGTGGTTACATTATATTATTCAGGATTATAGAGCATATATTATGTGAATAATGCAATGCTATTTGATAATCACATAATATCAGTACTCTGTTATCCCGAATAATATAACATAACTACGTATATTCGTATATGAACATTAGCTGGGACGAGTTGACCTAGGATGAGTTAGAAGTAGGGCGAGTTGTACTTAGGACGGGATGTATTTAGGACGAGTTGACTGGACACCGAATATAGGTCAGTAAGACTAAGAACTATGAGTGGCTACTAAATAATAACTAGCAATACAAACGTTGATTCCGGCGCTAACTCGAGAGCCAAATCACTTGAATAGCGTTAACTACGCTGTCATTTAATGTTATGACATGTGCACACATTTATTACGAATTACAGTCAGTTTACTGTCAATGACAGATAACCAAAAAGGGAGATAACTCGAAATAAACTGAACAGCTCCATCTGTCGTTGTTTTTGTTCACAATTTTCCAATTTTCTAATAAACCAGAGCGGAAAATGTAATCTAGATATGTCTAAGCAGTTAAATAATTTAGTGCGTTTTGTCGTCAAACTTTTACCAGAGAATAAAGTTAAATATCTACATTATATGGTGGGAAATATTAAATAAATTAAAATTACCAATTTTCGTATTTTTATTTTTATACATTTCCGTGAATCTTGATCTTAAAGTTAAAAGTTAAAAGTTAATAAATATTACAGAACGCAGGCAATACGTTTATGTTCTGCTCCATGTCAGAACAGTTATACATATATGCAACTATAAGCAGGGTTCGCATGGAAAACCTTGAAAGTCATGGAATTTGAAAATCTAAATTCCAGGCCTGGAAAAGTCATGGAAAATCGTAATTTTGGTCAAAGTCATGGAAAATGAAAATCTCGCTTAAAAAAATCTAATGGCATAAAATTCCGCTGTAAGTGTGACAGGTTATCGAAACAAGGTGTTGGCTTGGTCGTGTCATAACACGATATTCGCTCACAATGGCTGCATTGTTATTGAGCAATCACTGCCAACAAGTCTCGGTAGTCTCGCGCTAGCGAGAAAGCGTGAGATTCTCAACCCAAAAAGAAAAGTTAATTATGCAGATCGATTATGCAGATCGGCAAGTTTCGGCTACTACTACGAAGTATGGTAGTAAATACGAAAGCGAATGCGAAACGAACCTAAGAGAGTGAAGTCTGCGATAAATTTTACCGGAAGGAATAGTTTTCTCAGCGTAAACAAACATGTCGTCATTTTATAAATTGCGATCAAGCTGGGATTTTCAGGTGTGTAAAGTAAGTAAAGCTAACAGTAAATAGTTGCCGTAATGTGTTAATTTTTAAGTTCGCGATATTTCCGTGATAAAATATGACTAAGAAAGTTTAACTATTGGTAAAAATGCCCGGAGAGTGCAGTTTTAACGGTAGTTGGTTATCAAATGCGCAGTACAGTGGCTGGATAGAACGTGATGCTATCGCTTCAAAAGCGCGATGTCGGCTTTGTCTAAAGTCTTTCGACGTATCTAATATGGGTGAAGCTGCGGTGAAAAGCCACTCAAAAAGCTCAAAACATCTGGATTTGTTAGCCAAACCGAGAAACAGTATTAATATAAATTAATTTCAAAATATTCAACAGTGCTACTAAATAAGTATTACAAAATTTAATTCTTCAGGGATTTGTCAGTTAAAGGGTTAATCTTGAAATTTTTCCTATATAATGTTGCATCTCTTTAGTTATATATTAATGCTCACAGTGAAATTAGTTTCAAAATAATTTAAATTAATTTGTCTGGATGTTCTTGCTGCATTAGGCTGGAATAATTTGCAGCCAAATTGGTTTAAAAATATTTTTAAAATGATTTCATGGCCATGATAGGTATATTATAGGGATATTAGCCCTACATATACCATTCCAGTGGTAAATATTTTTTATATAGTGCTCAATATATACATATGCTCTTTGTCTAGATAACGTTGTACATATGATGCCATGGTGATGATACTAGATAGCTAGTGCTATTAATCTTTACATCTATGCCTGTAATAAATTGAATAATGTTGAATCTCTAACAACGCTCAATGAAATTAGTTTCAAAATAATTTAAATTAATTTGCCTGGCTGTTCTTGCTGCATTATGCTGCAATAATTTCCAGTCAAATTGGTATTAAAATATTTTTTAAATAATCTCATAGGTATATTACAGGGATAATCTATTTCACACATAAGCTGGCGAGGTGGGTCAGTTCAGATGCTTGGAATTTGTTTTAAAATTCAAGTTTTGTGCTGAAATTTTTGCATTTGTATTCGGAAGTGTTATTTTACATTGTGTTAAATTTTCGCGCAGATCTGTTTAAGAGTTTTCTTTCACGAGTGCATTATTTGCTTAGATTCACGAACTTCGGTACCCATAGTATACTGTATGGGTCATTCCGTATAAGATGGACCAATGCCCGTCAACTCATAGTCACGGATTTCCTTCAAACTTTCTCAGGGTGAGCATATGGATGTTTTAGTTGAGCATGACAATTTTTTAACTGATATGTGAAATACTTTTTGAAAAATGCCCTCTCAAAGACCCCTATGCTAAAATTGACAAAGGTTTCAAGTACAAATTCAATGTTTGAGACATCATATCTCATCCAATATACTGTTTACAATACTAGATCTTTTCATTCTAATGCTCTGGTCAGCATACTTGAGGAAAATAACAAGCAATATGTGTTGACTTGTTTTGGGTGTGTTTTAGGGGTCACCAAAAACGTTAAAAACAGCTAATTTTCCTGTTTCAACAAAATTTGGTGATACAGTAAAATGTATATTATAGTTGCTGTAACTAAATGATTTCTACCCAGTTCACTAGAGCTAATATTAGCTTAGTAATATTTACTGACTAACAGCAAGGTTTGCTCATCAAAAAATTTTGGGGGCCCAATGCACCACCCCTGTTCACAAAAGAGTGGCAACTTCATCGCCTATTAAGTCAAAATAACCCCTTTCAATTTTTATTTTATTTTGGTGAATGGTAGATATATGGTCAATAGTTACATGGTTAAAAGTTGCACTCTTACATTTGTTCCCTTTTGGAGCTATGGCATATTAGAAATGTGATATTTTTGTAAAACTTGTACGATATTCCATTTTTGGGGGTTAATAATTTTAAAATTATAGGGCCTAGAGGCATGAAACAAGCGATACAACCAGTTCTCCTGCTATATTAGAAGAACCAATCAGCATTCCCTGGTTATATAATACATAAACATCGATTTTCTAGACCCAAAGACCTGACTCTGTTAAAATTTGACATTTTTTGCGACAATCTAATTTGTTTTAAAAAGTTTAAAATATCTCCACTTTAGCATTTTAGATACTTTTTCATCATAGGTGGACATTGAATGGTATATTATTGTCATATTAGTACAGCTACATGGACTTCTATGGCCATTTATAGACAATTTTGACACACTGCGACCAGGCCAATATGTGTAATCTCTCATACTAAAGTATGCCTAAATGTCACCCATTTCATGGAATTATTTAATAAACTGAGACAGGCATTGGTTAATACACATGATATAATATAAAAGTGTTAAGAGATAGTACATAATACTACATACCTCAGCAATAATTGATGATACGGTACATGATCCAGCATATACCGCTCCTCCAAATTATTTAAATAGTCCATTTATAAAGTCGATATCAGTTTGTGGAAAAGTGTACTGCCGGCCAGTTGCTGTCAATGGTGTTGACACCTTACTTAGAATGTCACAAAAAGGAACCCAGCACTGGTCTGTGCGCCTTGGCCAACTAAAGGATCGAGCTGGTCCATGCGGCTTCATAAACGAAATGAGACAGTCCTCATTTTCTAGACTAATTTCTAACACTGCCAAACCACCAATTTTTGTCATACAATGCACCAACATAGTCACTCAAAGACAGTTCCATAGGGATATTTAAATTCTGAATCTCTGATGACATACCAGGTTGTGTGTTAGAAAATGACCGAGTGTATGAAACATCATCAGTTGAAATTCGCTTTACTGTGATAGAGTTAGTGTCATTTGGAACAAACGAATGGAATGACCTGGTTTCTTGCACTGTTTTGGCAAGGAGATACCGCTCTTCCAACATTGTATGATGGCTCTGGATCTCATCTTTACTAACTAAGAAGAACTTGATCTTGCTTATGTTCTGTTGGCTGAATTCATACAATTCACTAGCATTTCGTATAGGCGCTGTTTTCAGACTAGCCCTTGCGGCTAAGCGCTTCACTGTGCCACCGATACCGTCGCAAACACCTTTACCATGGCTGGTAGCAAAGAAATGCCATTCTGCCTTAATATCAAAATCTGAATAATGATAGCAGACATTAATACAGTTTTTGAAGTTCTTGTATTGTCCTGCACACCCATCACTAAAGTATTTAATTATATGAATATTGGGATACTTTTCCTTCAAATATCTTGTAAAAATCTCCTGAAAACAGTACACAGTATTTGTTTCGTGTTTCAGACACTCAGAGATGAAGCATACATTTTCTTCATTCAACTTTCTATACGCCTTAACATAAAATGCCAAAGGATGTATCGTGACTTGAGAATTGTTCCAATAAAATCCCTGTACACAATCTTGCACAATAATGCTGTAATTTTCAGCATAGTCGAGAACAACAATGGCAGTAGTGTCATCTAAATCATGTTTGCACGCTTTCAAGAATTCACTTTGAGATTTCGCTATGAAGGAATGTGGTGTTAATTCTTGGATCCGTTGACATAATATAGAAATAAAATCTTCAACTGATACTTCTCGGCGCATGATTTCAATTCGGTCTGTGGATACCCATTCATTGAATTTAATGATGTCATCCTCATCCATGTGCTCGTAAAGGTCTTGCTCTAAGTAAGTTTTGAGAAATGCAGTTCCTGGACACTTTTCACATCGTTGCAGCATGCAATTTCTAGATCTACTGTCACATACAGATTTGTCAATTAGGTTATGATAGTCTTCAGAGATAACATCCACCATAAACTTTACATTTTGGTGTTTTTCGCATACACAAACATTGTGGCTGCTGCTAGAAGAAACAGTTACACACCATTTGGGTCTTAACTCAACAAATTTAGAGAAACCAATTTTAAGTCCAGTTTCTGTTTTGAAATTAGCATGTACTTCCTTCAAATTTGTCAGGATTAGCCGTTTTTGCTTATGTTCTTTGGTACCACAAATTCTTATAGTAACAAAATCATTTTTCCCGGGTAATAGTCTAGATACAGTATCATCTTGGTAGTAGTTAATAACACTATCTAGTGTATGCTGATCAAGCTTATTTCTTTTAAAGGTTTCACGATCAGCGAGTATTCCATCATTCTGCGCAAGTTGTCTGGCTTGTTTCACCATATAACGCGTAACACCACATGCCTGAAAAACCTGAACAGTTTTATCTATCGACCATGATTTAGGTGTAATAGTCAATACTTGTATCTTTTGATTTCGTGATGACACAGACAGTTTTTCATTCATGTTCGATACCAAGTAGTCCACATCTAACTTAGAATCACATGTACATTCAGTTTGTGTAGTGTCAGCAACTAATTTATTAGGTGGAAAACCTAGGTGGGATGCCACGTGACTTGTTGTTTCTTCTGCCATTTGTTTGATTTTTCGTTTACCATATGATACTTTCCTTTCTGAATGGACACTCTTTAGGGGAGAAACTCCAACTGCTGAGAAACTAGAGTTGAGGCATTCAGCATTACTGTACAAAGTATCTGCTATGGCCATTGATTCCGGTTCACTGTCACTACAATCTGTCAAGTTATTAATTTTCTGCAAACAATGATGGCAAATCTTTTGGCCAGGTTGTTTTCTCTCTCTAGTTTTCGACTGTATTAATGCCACAATTTCTTGATCTATATTAACTAGTCCCTTTTTAATAAGCTTTTTGTGAACTTTTAGGGGATCACAACATGAAGTGTTCTGCTTCATCATCGGGAATATATGCAGATAGTGTTTCTTGTGGCAACAGCACACTGTTTCTAAACTATCCTCACTCTGGCCGCTTCTCATTGCAACAAGTGTTTTATCTGTAGCCGTCAATTGTACAACATCATTTACAGAACATTTATCCGTAAACTTATGACATTTATCATTAGTGAGACGTCCAACTGAACAAAATGTCTCTGGTAATTCAGCCATTGTGCAACGTGTCCTAGTCAAAGTTTACACTTTTCAAACTAAAAGGCCTAATTTATCATTAAAATGTATAGTGAATTATTAAATTTCTAAAGTAAATATCTAAACATTTGTGTATCAGCAACAATGTCAATGTTTCAAAGCAGTAATTATTAAACACTTTCACTGGTCATGCTGCCTAATCTTGATCACTTAAAATGCTTGACTGAACTCTTGTTGATAGCAATACTTGCATGCAGATCTCTGAGAAAAACTGAGACCATGTGACTAATCAATATCACCTCACTACCTATGTCTATTATAGCAATTGACCTAATTATATACAAAGCTCTGAAGGTTGAGTTATTTTCTCTAGATATGAAATCTCTCAGTCTTTATTAACACTGGATAACTCAAGACTGAGTGATGAGCTGTTGCAGCTCGACCAGCTTACAGGACAAACTCTGTACCTGGTGTATATTTTGAAAATGATTTGACTGAAAATTATTGATGGCTAAGTCAGCAACAACTTATAGTCAAATTGTTTTTTAAATATTCTCCAGGCAATATGTTATTCCCATTGAAAATGTTGAATAATGACTTGTAGTTTACCCACAAAAATGTCAAATTTTAACAAAGTACGGTTTTGACATCTCTAAAATCCATGTTTATCTATTTTGTAAAAGGGAAATGCTGGTTGTTTCTTTTAATAAGGCAGGGAAACGCGCTACATCTCTTGTTTCATACTTCTAGAGTGTATACTTTTAAAATTATTAAACCCCCAAAATCGAATATCATACAAGTTTTTGAAAAAATATCAGATTTTGTATTTGCCATAGCTCTAAAAGGAAACAAATGTAAGAGTGAACCTTTTGGCCCTGTAACCATTGACCATATATATAACATTCACCAAAATATTAAAAAAATTGAAAGGGGTTATTTTGAAAAAGGATGTTATGAAGTCACCCCATTTTGGCGAACAGGGGTTGGGGTATGGCTCCCACAAAATTTTTGCGGAGCATATCTTGCCATTAGGTAATAAATATCACTAAAGTAGCAGTAGCTCTAGTTAACAGGATAGAAATCATTTGTGTAAACCAAATACAAATTACATTTTACGGCATAACCAAATTTGGATTAAAATATGAAAAATCACATTTTTTGGCATTTTTGACGACCCCTAATACATGCCTAAAACAGGTCAGCACAAAATGCTTGTGATTTTCTCGAACTATGGTGACCAGACTGTTAAAATAAAAAGACCTAGTATTGTGAGCACTGTAGTCGGTGAGATATGAAGCCTCAAACATTGAAATTTTGTTACAAATTTTTGTCAATTTTAGGCAGGGGTATTGGATAGGCCAGTTTTCAAAAAGTATTTGACCTTTCACTATAATACTTGGAATTTCCTGTTAATACATACATATGCTTACTCTGACACAGTTTGAAGGAAATCTGAAACTATGACTTGACGGATTTCAAAAATTTTGGTCCTTATATGGAATGACCCGTATACAAGCTACTGTACATATTATACTGCACACATGTATAACTTCCGTAAGCTACCAATGATCTTGATCTTGATTAGTTATGATGAAACATCCAAAGAACATTATTTTCGCCGCACATTTTAGGTACGTGACAAAATGACGCGATAACTCAAAAGATTTTGACGCAAATTACGCAATCATGACGTCGAGCGTTTTGAAATCAGGGGGTGTTCTAAATTCCGTTTTTTGATTGGTTACTTTTGAGGAATAGCATTAAATTTTTTTTTAATAATAAAAGGGAATTCCCAACTTGAACGTCGTTTTCGAATTTTCCCGATAGTTGTAGTATTTCGGTAAATTTGTGCGTTTTGAAAATTTCTCACATTTTTATCATAGAAACTTTCAAAGAAGGTGAGTTTCGACTACATTTTAAATAGTTTTGCTAATTAATATACATATTTATCTGTTATGTCCTCAAATTTTAACAAAATCTATCTTTCCTAAAGCATGTTTTTTGGATCCTCAAAATGTTGACCAAATGTTGGAATCCAGTAATCGATTTTGCTAATCCAATATGGCGGCCGTGACATTTGTCAAGTAGCTCGGTTAGACATGTTTTTTGCATCAGATCAATTTGGTAAATTTATTTATAGGATTTGCAGAGTTTTCTGAACTGCTTAGAAGATCCTGTAATAGTTTGTTCCAATCCCTTATCGTACTGTAAATAAAACTGAATTTAAAGACGTCAGTTCTTGCATAAATTTGGTGAAGTGGCTGTTGTGCATGGTTTTGGTTTTCCGAATTGGAGTCTGTAGACTGTCTAATGATATCTTTGCTCGTTGCTGTAGACCTTTGTAGAACAAGATAAGGCTGTTTTGTTTCCTTCTGTCTGACAACAGTGGAAGTTTTAGGGTTTCCATTATATTTGTCATATGGTTCGCAGCAATAGTTTGAGGTGATAAATCTAGCTGCACGTTTTTGCGCATTTTTAAGTTTGTCCTGAAGAGTTATCTGATGAGGGTCCCAAACTGTACATGCATATTCCAGAACTGGTCTAATCAGTCCCATGTATGCTTGAAGTCTGATTTCTTGGGAACAGAATGATAAATTTCTCCATGAATAGTGTCATTAATGTAGCGGCCTACCTTGAGTCGACATAAGGGCTATATCTTGATTCTACCCCGTCCCATAGGTTTACTATCATTATAGGTTTACTATGGGCTTTCGGTTTGCCACGAAATCTGGTTTTAAACAGTATAAATAAAATTATCTATTTAATGTTTTCAATGTCTACAACATTTAAATAAGTAAGGCAATACTTCTATGATGCTTTTTTTCGCCATACAAAGAAAGCGGTAACATTAAATAACAGAAATAAATGCGAATTACCACTTTTGGATATATCTTGAATCTTGATTCTAACCCCACCCATAGGTTTACTATGGCATTTCGCTTAGCCACGAAATCTGGTTGAAACACTATAAATAGAATTATCTATATTGTTTTCAATGGCTACAGCATTTTAATAAGTACGGCAATACTTTTATGATGCTTTTTTGGCCATACAAAGAAAGCGGTAAAATTAAATAACAGAAATAAATGCGAAAATACCACTTTTGGATATATCTTGAATCTTGATTCTAACCGCTCCCATAGGTTTACTATGGCCTTTCGCTTAGCCACGAAATCTGGTTGAAACACTATAAATAAAATTATCTCTAATGTTTTCAATGGCTACAGCATTTTAATAAGTAAGGCAATACTTCTATGATGCTTTTTTCGCCATACGAAGAAAGCGGCAAAATTAAATAACACAAATAAACGCTAGCCAAATCATCTATTCATAGAATCGCGATGACATCATCACAATCAAATTTCCCATAATACCATGGAGCAACGCCCTTTTTGGAGGGGCTAATTTAACATTACGAGCAATGGGCCGTGAAACTATAATTACATTTTCTTTACTATCTTTCAAAATTCAGTCACGATTTGATGTTTTCTGATACCAGGCAGGGTTATTACAGATTCTCAGTTACATGATTTTATGGTGTGAGGTTCATGGAAAATGTAAACTATGCTTTGCTATGAGCAGCCCTCTTTAGCATGTAGTAATTTTGTCCCAACTTTAATGGCGGCCTATCTCAAAATACCCGGATGTGCGAAACTGAATACTGTTTTCAATGTCTACAGCATTTTAATAAGTAAGGCTATGCTTCTTCTATGATGCTTCTTTCGCCATACGAGGAAGCAGTAAAAATAAATAAAAGAAATAAACACGAAATACCACTTTTCGTGAGGGGTTAGGATAAGAATATATATCCGTATTTCGTTTATTCCCGAATTCGGATAGTCACGTTCACCCTCTCTCGGCCAAGATCGGAACCCAATACGCATGACTTCCGGTTTTTCAAATACGAATATGTAAACAAATGCTAATACAGACAGTAATCGTACAAATATACCATTATTCAGAAAATTTTATTATTAACCCCTCTTGTGTCAACTTGTCATTATAATGGTAACACCACCTCTGCCATAGTCTTAAGGTGTGTCTATTTTCAGGTCAAGAGAAGACTATTTTTGAAAATCTACCACTGGAATGACTCGGTTAGCAAAATGACAATCGGATAGAAAATAGTCAAATTAAAAGAATTAAATAAAAGTATCAAAGCAGACTATAATTAATTCTTTCACCAACAAATGCCTGAAAAATTGTATTCTTTATGATATAAAATTCAATATACTTTATATAGATAAATAATCTAACAGTACAAAACAGGCATCCACCAAAGGCAAGGGCTATGATGTGGTGGACCCTTGACATATAACATTTAGTATAATATTATGTTTATACATATATAGCATTTATATATTTTCTATTACATACGACATAGAATACAATACAATACTTGTATGGATTATGTTAATATTTAGACAAATTACGTGTGGAAACATGACAATTGTAAATCAAGTGTGAAGAAGATGCAAGAGAACTGCAGAAGGATTTGTACAGACTCCAAGATTGGTCGGATGACTGGCTGCTCCGTTTTCACCCAAACAAATGTAAGCTGATGACTGTATGACATCAGGCCTGTGCTGTAATATTTCCAATGCTAACCCATAATAGGTTGCCGTATATATTTTAACGAGACATATGGTACATGTAACCTAAACCTTAGAAAGCTCATTGATGTCCATACTAAAATCAACAGATTAAGGTAACCCATTTCAAGTCCCCTAAAATAAATTAAGGCAACCTCATGGAGAATGTTTTCAACAGGTTACCATAACAGCACAGGCCTGGACATATAGGAAGAGGACAGTGATAGACAGTATTTCATGAAAGGCAAGAATGCAGAAGAGCCACAAAATATTTTGGCAAAGGTGGTAAAGGAGAAAGATTTCGGTGTCACCATTGGTAATAAGTTGGCTTTTGATAACCACATAAATGAAAAGGTAAAGAAAGCAACCAAAACTAGATTGATCAGTCGATGACGTGTCATCGCAAATCCCCACGTTCACTGCATTGAACTTTTGGTACAACCCAGCCCAGGGGCGGAACCAAATGTAAGCGCCATTTTGCACTCGGCCTTCATATGGGTAACTCACATACCAAATTTGCAATAGTCTCAGAGGAGTTGCATTACAATCAATTTTATGACCTTTAGACCCCATCCCCCACCCATGGGGGGGCATGGCCAAATGTAAATGTGCTCATCCACTCCACATTGATATGGGTAGCTGGCATGCTAAATTTGGTTGAATTCTGTCCAACAGTGTCAGAGGGGTTTCATTATAATCATTTTTTTTTGCCATTTCACCCCCCCCCCCCCATCCACCCCTGGGAGTGGGACCAAATGTAAATCTGCTCATGTACTCCACATTGATATGAGTAACCCGCAGACCAAATTTGGTTGAATTCTGTCAAATGGTTTCGGAGGAGATGCATCACAATCAATTTCCGCAGGTTTAAATTTGACCTTTTAACCCCTCCCTCACCCCCTGGGGGCGGAGCCAAATCTAAATGGTCTCTTGCACTCCGCAATCATATGGGTGACTCAGATGTCAAATTTGGTTCAGTTCCGTCTAATGATATCAGAGGATTGACCTTTTGACCCCTGTTGCCCCCCCCCCCCCTAGGGGCGGAGCCAAATCTAAATATTGTCTTGCAAAGTGGAATTACATGTATATGGATAACCCACAGACCAAATCTGATTTAATTCCACCCAATGGTTTGAGAAGAGATAGCGTGACGGACAGACAGGCGGATGCGATTACAATATTCCAGACGTTTTTTTTTAAATCGTGGGGATAATGATGGAACTAATCTGCAGATCATTTATTCATCTTGCTATATAGAAACCTTCAGATGGCTTTACAAGGCATTAGTCTGACCACACCTAGCAGACCTGCCCAAATTGAAAATTTGCATAGCCCAAAAATGGGTTACGCAAATTTCTTTGGCGCAACCCATTTGAGTTCGCATAACCCATTTTGAATATGATACAATTTGAAGTAAAAATTCATCTCAGTTACATAATGGAAATGACATATCAGTATTAACCCTTTAATGGTCAAGATCAATGTATTCTCATATTAAATATCCATTTACTGACCATAAGAGGACTATATTTGAAAATTTACCAACTATCGAGCCAGACATTCCAGTGGGAAATTATAAAAAATAGTCTCTTTGCCTGCAATTGATATTAATAAATGTTATTAATAAGAGCAATATCTCAAAATTGAACTTTGACACGGGAACCGAATTGTATCTAATCCGTTCATCCAATGAAAATGTGTTTTGCAGATACGGATCCGGGAGTCTTATAAATGAAATCCGCTTCATTCGTTTACATACGTTAAGGCAATGGCGAATGCGAAAATAGCCGATTCATGTATTAGCATAGAAAGGCGGACAGGGAACTAGTCTCTGATATGGCACTAGTTATATTGCAAATCATCTCATCATACCAGGTTCTATCCATTTCAATCTTTATTAAATCAGTCCGATTTTTAAAAAAGTATTATCGCCTCCTTTATTATACAAGAGGTTAACAGCCAGATTAAATAATTTTGCAAGATTTACCGACACAAATAACGGGAAATGTCGCTGGTAAAATGACAACCGAAGTTCTTTTGTGGCATCCATTTTGGACATTATAATATTTCGCGGTAATGAATATTTATTACAGTAGTTCTCTACAAAGTGGAGGCGAGACATTCACTGATTGGCTCTTTCAAGACACACCCTGCTATTTTTCTTCCCGCTACGTGACGAAAAGATACGCCTGTCAGGGCTATTTTCGAACGTTTATAGACGTATATTATTGCCGAATTAACCTTTGTTGCACCATGATTTAAATCTAGAATGATCAGATTCATTGTTCCACCATTTGATATGGTAGATTTATCTGATTATGTTGTGAAAATCGCGATTTTTTGGTACAACTAACCCGGTAGGAACTTCCCATCAAAATTCTATAGGCCTGTTCAAAATGACGTTAACATTATCTTTTCCGTTCTTATTGAGCCAGCGTGAAACTTTTTTATCAAACCAATATTTTGAGTTTGGGTGTTAGCTTCTATACGGGAGGTTCTCCTTTCAGAAAGTGCTATGGAATTCTAGGGGTTGATGTCGGCAATGGCTTCTATTAGGACATAGACTAATGTAAAGTCAATGTTTCAAGTGACTAGACTGTGCGAACGAAAAATGGGTTATGCAAAAAACATTTGTGTAACCGCCACGCGAACGACCGTTTCGTTTGCGCAATTTGGGCAGGCCTGCCTAGAATACGCAAACCTAGTCTTGTAACCTGTTACAGTATGCCTGTCCGTAAAACATGTAAAAGTATGTCACCCTTAAAAATGTGCTGCGAGAGGACACTTAGTTAATTCCTGAGCTAAGAGATATGACCTATGAAGAGCAGCTGAGAAAACTAAAGCTACCATCACTCACTTATCATAGATTACAAGGAGATATGATATGTTTTTAAAGATGCTTCATGGTGTATATGATCAGGATGTGTGCCTTGAGAATCGAACACAAGAGGCCACAGACTTAAGGTCTTCAAGATGAGGGCAAAAACTGTACCTGAGCAAGTACATGGAGTACGTGCACCAACTGTGAAAGCTTCCGAGAGCGTCTAGACGCACACTGGAAGAAACAAACCATTAAATATGAGTAGACACTTAGAGACACAATATGTCAGTTCTGATAAAGATCTGGACATTTAGGAAATGCTTTCATTCATTAACAACATAATAGTACATGTACATAGGAGTAGACACATGGACAAGACCAATTAGATACAGGCAGTCAAATTGTCAAATGCAGATTGTTCATCTGTCAAAACTAAATAAACTGTTTTATTTGTTTGTTTAACATTTTGTGTAATAGACCAGTCTTACTAGAGATGCTAGATACATGTATGACAGATTACTAAATACATGTACTTACAATTTAAGTAATTTGGTGAGCAATTAGAAGCACATTTGGCTGGAATGTATACATAAGGCAGCAACAACTTCCAGTCAAGTTATTTAAGATACATGTATCTTCAAAACAGATATCATGTGTGGCTGCATTAAATCGAAAGTCCATGTACTAGGATTCAGAAATGAAATGGTGAACCACATGTCATTGTATGTGTAAATGTTTTAAAACCTTATCACTGGTATTTAATTACAGACCTGTAGGGTGTATACAATGTATGTAACAACATTGATTTGGAAAGAGCTTCATGGTATGATTAATGGATGTCAGTGATGGTTCAAGCTACAAAGAGAGCTAATGGACATTTCAAGTTTTAGCCATGCTGCACCCATATCTAGCTAAGCTCCACCCACACCTCACTCATGTTGGGATCGATCAATCCCTGTACTCTCTGAGTATAAATTTCCAGAAAGCTATACAAGTAAGCAATTGAATATTTTGGAACTAATTTGACTGGGCAGCAACAGCGTCCAGTCAAATTACATGTTGTTTCAAAATATTCAACAGCATGTTTATTAAATAGTAAAGACATATAATTCGTACAACGTATCAGACTATTAAGAGTTAAAGACTGGCCATATAGAATCATTTATGACTTAATGATTATGACATCATCCTACATGCCGCCGCGGCGCTTAGCTGATTGCGACGTCAGATGTCAGATGATACATGTAGATGGATACTCTGGAAAGGTGATTTATGTAATAGCCTCTTGCTACACACAGATGTATGGATAAGTGATAAACCCTGT
This sequence comes from Chaetoderma sp. LZ-2023a, assembly GCA_034401795.1. Taxonomy (NCBI): domain Eukaryota; kingdom Metazoa; phylum Mollusca; class Caudofoveata; order Chaetodermatida; family Chaetodermatidae; genus Chaetoderma; species Chaetoderma sp. LZ-2023a. The sequence continues at coordinate 43,943,981 of CM067371.1, forward strand.
AGTTAATCTCATGCTCATTATTTTGACTACCTTATACCTTTTACTAAATGTCATTGGTTTCCAACGTTGCAGCTGTCTACATGCATGCTGTGGTAGACCATATTATAAATAAAGAACAAAGGAATAATCAAATCCCGTTTTAGAATACAGCCGTATTGATGGAAAATGCTGTCTCAGGTAGCATCACATCTTAGGCAATATGCTTTTGAAAAAAATTCAGGCTGATGATGATACTAAAGGTTACTTTAAAATAATTTGACTGATTTGTATCTTAAGACACCAGATGATTTTTAATCTACATGTACATGTAAGTGCATATGCGTAATTTAAAATTATATGGATTTCACTGCACATGTAATGATTACATGTACAACTTATTGGCATCAGTGTAATATAGGTTAAAGATGTGTGTTCACATCAGAATGCCTGAAAATAAAAATGTATACGTTTAGAGGCTTAAATTGTTTGCCTAGATGCAATGAAAAGAAATAAATCTGAACATATTGTGGCTGGGTGGCCGCCGTCTTGTGCCTGTCGCTCCGGTTGTCTAGACCCAGTCAGGTGTCGCTGGGAGGGACCGGGTAATTGGTCATCGCAAAAACATTCATCATCATCATCATATCCTTCAAGCACCGGGTCGACGCGCCAATCTGACGTGGTCAGGTCACCGATGCGAAGGCTGTACACGCCCTGGAGTCCCTCTAGCTGGCTATTGGTTGCTGGTCTTGGGGCTTGTGACTCCGTCCCTTGGACGCTTTCGCAGGGCTCAAATCTTTATGTTTAATGGTTTAGAGTTGTTTGTTGGTGCCTCACTGAATATAATACTGTATGTATTACGAACCATGCCAAGTTTGCATTGGCAAACCACACTATCCATGCCTTTACAGACGAGACATTGCATGCTTCAGCGTTCTTGTTTTTTTAGACATGAAAAAGTCATGGAAAATTAAACCTTGGAACCTTTAAGCCCCAGTAGCTCAATATCAAAAAAATCATACACAAGTACATGTATGCTGTTGAATATTTTAAAATTAATTTGACTGGAAACTGTTGCTGCCTCGGGCAGCAATAGCTCCCAGTCATATTATTATTAGTTTCAAAATATTCAACAGAATATTTATTTAATTGTAATTATTGCAATTTCATAAAATTTGATGTTCAAAGGTTTGAAACATTGTCAATAATTGAAGTACAATGTGTTTATCCTCCTCTATGTCATGCAGGGCTCATACAGGTACATTGTAATCATGTCAAATAAAAAGAAATCTGTTGGCATAAATCACCTCTATGCACTCTAAATTATGGCAACAGCGTATCAAAGCAAGGCTTTGGTTTGGCTGTTACAAGAAGCAATATTCAGACATTTTGCAGAATACGTAACTCAGATCTTCTTTTTTGGAGCTACTAAGTCATAAACACAAATCTCCTAGAAATGTATTCTTGGAGGTCATGGAATTTGTTAATTTTGGTCATGAAAAATTATGCAAAAGTCAAGGAATTTCAAACACAGAAAGGTGTATGAACCCTGGTCATGGAATTTTGTTTATGGAAATGAATGGAAAAGTAAGTGAATTCAACATTGCAAAGCAATTACAAACTTTAAACGATCAAGCTGCCACAGTGTCTCAATGCATCCATGTTTTATTCCAGCTTTATGACTCAGACTTACTGAGCTTGTCAGGATGTCTCTCTATGATGATTTGGACATAAGCTATAAAGATGGAGGAAGAGACAGCAAGCCAGATATGTGTAAGTACACTGTACATGTACATGTATAGATAGAATAGATGAATCCAGTTTATCAATCAATCGTGCATGTATGATGTCATAATCCACTAAGTCACATGTACGTGTACATGTAGGGTGACATGTGCATGTCTTTATTATGTAATAAACATTCTGTTGAAATATTTTAAAACTAATTTGACTGGGTGGTGTTGCTGCCATAGCAACAGCACCCGATCAAGTTAGTTTCAAAATAGTCAACAGCTTACCTGTACACTTCTAGAAATTGAGATTCAGGTAGTGCAGGGATCAATTGATTCCAACAGGGGCAAAGCATGGTTGGAGCCTAGCTAGAGATGGGTGCGGCATACATGTAGCTAAAACTTGATTCCTGCATTCACATGGCATACCCATTACACAGTCAGTATAGCCTACATTGAATGTAGCCGAGATACTTGTACAATGTCGAGTTAAACTCAATCCAATCTTAGTTAAAATTTTGCTATGAACATTGATGAAAGCAAATTTGTTCTCCATGAATGAGCATTATCTCAGCCTACCACTTTGAAACTCCATAACTTGTACAATTTATGTTACAATCAATTACCGCTATCTTCCTGAGGTCGGATCACAAAATTTTCATGACCGAATTTCATGGCGAGTTTCACAACACATACTCATGGTACATGTATATAGGAAATACAGACAAACTACCTTGTCCAGTCATAGCTAGCTCAAAGATTTCCTCAGTTGACAAAATGGAATCTTTTAATTTTCAGATCTACATGTACCCATAAATCGGTTTCAAGGCATGGCATAAAATAAAAATGTTTGGCTAGTGATGAGTAAATGTTACTACATTGTAGCTTGCTGATTATATACTAGTCCTTACTCAGCAAACTCCAGATTATTTTCTATCTAAGTGAGTTACTGTACATGTATAATCATGGAGGTGGTCTTGTAGGGTTGTGCAATTTTTTATATGTATTTGAGTGATCACGACCGATTATTTAAGAATAATCGTGATTACTCGATTAATCAGCCTACAAAAACCATATCAATGACTAATGGTGCAGATGTGTTTAGAAATATTCATTTGCAGGCCAAGAGAAAACAATTTTTGAAAATTTATCGCGGGAATGCCTGGCTGGCTCGATTCCAGTGATACATTTTCCAAAACAGGCTACTCTTGGCCTCCAAAATGGACATACATTGTACCAGTACATTTGATGAGTAAAATGTTATTTTTCGTAACCTCCATATATCGCATTAAAGAGTAATTACAAGGTAGATTTTGAAATATTTACGTACGATGTAGTAGAAATTACTGTATTCACGATTATTGGTTTACTTAATTTCTAATCATATAAATTCACGATTTAAAAAATATCGCGATTTTTTATTTACCGGTAATCCTGTACATGTAAGTGGGCAAGCCTATGGCATGGTGTATCAGGGACAGAAGGCATGTACATTGTACATGTACATGTAGCTCTACCATCATGACCATGTCTACAGACATACTTTATGGACTACTACTTGTGTTTTTAGCTGGCTGGTCCTCGGGTTATAAGCTGCTTCAGTCACAACTACAGGTGAAGAAAGCTAACCAGATTCAATCAAAGGTAAGATATTATTCTACAGGTACATGTATGTTACATTTTACACCAATACTAATTACATACATACACACGTACCTGTATGTACATGTAGAAGCATGGTATCAGTGATTCTCATAAGGTGTACTTTTGATGATACATTTGTATGTACCCCCGAGAATTGGTTTCAATGATATATTTTTTTCTTCTAAAAAACTCTACAAACAAATTTTTGGGAAAAAGGCAGTCTCAGCTATAACTTGGCTGGCACTCCTCGACTCAACTATGGCATACGGTAAGTTACTGGCCATATGAGCCGCAAGCAGAGGATGACACGATCAAGATGAGGAGTACAAGCGAAATGTCAAGCTACATGTAGTAAGCAGGCAGTTACATCATATGGAACAACCTAGAAAACACCACCCATTATCTAAATTTTGGGTGATTTAAACACTTAAAAATAATAGCAGTAGAGCTCATGGGGCGCTGATAATCTTGTAGGATTTCTAAATGCTAGTAAATAGTTTTATAATTTTTTTTGCAAAAATTACATTGTGCTGTATACCCTCAAAATATAGCATCGAACACACATAATTCAATGTTGTGATAGCTTGAATGAGAAATATGACAGATTTCAATTTATGCCCCCAAGGTACATTTGCAGGCCAATAAAAGACCATTCATTCAGACTCATTCCAATTACATGTATTAATTCTCAAAAATAGGCTCTTTGTCTGCAAATCGAAATTTCAGTGATAAAATTTGGATTTTCTTGACCAGATTTGTGCATAAAACAGTTAAAAGAATAGAGTGGAATTGACATGTTAAAGATGCAATACTCGTTGAAGGATGCAATACTCGTTGAAGCCAGGGACACATGTGCCATAACCTTGTCTGTTTTATGAATCATTGAAGCCAGGGACACATGTGCCATAACCTTGTCTGTTTTATGAATCATTGAAGCCAGGGACACATGTGCCATAACCTAGTCTGTTTTATGACTCATTGAAGCCAGGGACACATGTGCCATAACCTTGTCTGTTTTAGGAATCATTGAAGCCAGGGACACATGTGCCATAACCTAGTCTGTTTTATGACTCATTGAAGCCAGGGACACATGTGCCATAACCTTGTCTGTTTTAGGAATCATTGAAGCCAGGGACACATGTGCCATAACCTTGTCTGTTTTATGAATCATTGAAGCCAGGGACACATGTGCCATAACCTAGTCTGTTTTATGAATCATTAAAGCCAGGGACACATGTGCCATAACCTAGTCTGTTTTATGAATCATTGAAGCCAGGGACACATGCGCCATAACCTTGTCTGTTTTATGAATCATTGAAGCCAGGGACACATGTGCCATAACCATGTCTGTTTTATGAATCATTGAAGCCAGGGACACATGTGCCATAACCATGTCTGTTTTATGAATCATTGAAACTAGGAACATATGTGCCATAACCTTGTTTGTTTTATGAATCATTGAAGCCAGGGACACATGTGCCATAACCATGTCTGTTTTATGAATCATTGAAACCAGGGACATATGTGCCATAACCTTGTTTGTTTTATGAATCATTGAAGCCAGGGACACATGTGCCATAACCTTGTTTGTTTTATGAATCCAATCATTCAGAGGCCTGTCATGCTTGTTACTGATATTTTACCTTTTAACGCTTTGAACCCGAAAGGCCAAACACCAAAATCCTTTACATTTAATTATTATTATGTTGAGTATTTTGAAACTAATTTAACTGGGAGCTGTATGGCAGCAACAGGTTCCTGTCAAATGAATTTAAAAAAATTCAACAGCATACCTGTAGGATTGTCTTGAAATTAGGATTCTGGGAATTTAGGGTTCAAAGGGTTAAAGGTAACATTTGATGGAGAAAAATTTATTTTTGTGATAAAAAAATGTCCATTTGTAGACCAATAAATTATTTTTTACAATTTGCCACTGGAATGACTTATAGCGAGCCAGTCAGTGCAGTAGGACATTTTCACAAATAGTCTTCTTACGTTGCAAATGGACACATCTCAAGACATCTGTAAAATCTGTTTTGGGAAGACTTGACACTAAGAGTGTCACACAAGACCCATGTACATACATGTACGTCAAAGTCATGAAATGTTGTAATCTGGTCATGGAAAGGTCATTAAAAATATATTGCAATGTGATGTACATGTAAGTAAGAACCGTGGTACGTGTACATGTAAGTACCTGTACGTGTATATATGGGCTACATGTAAGAGCCTGGAGTCTTGAATCCCTGGGAGGGGTGGGGGAATCACATTTTTCAGCTCATTTCTCCCATGTGGGCTCATTGAAGTGGAAGGAGCTTACATGTAGCTAAAAACGGGCAAGGCACACATACAATTATGTAGCTAGACAAACTTCCCTGTATTACCATTTGAATACCACTGCCTTTTTAGCTTTGATCTCAGAGTTTACTGTTTGTTTGTATTGTTTTTTTCTATAGAGACAGAGACAAGGCAGTGTAATGGCGCCTGTGGTCAACTTAAAACGCACTGATGATGAGCCAGCTTTACACTTTAACCAATTAACTGGCAAGGTACAGATATTACTGCTTTTGCTGATATTCAGGGTTTGCAGCCGCTCTGGAAATCAGGGAAAATCTTGAAAATGAGTCCATTTTTCCAGTCAGGGAAAACTCGGGGAATTTGGAAAAAGCACCAAAAAATCAGGGAAAACTCAGGAAATTTGAAAGTGATCCGGAGGGGAAGGTTTTCACATTTTGCTAGTTTGTCATATATGTGCATCTTGTGTCATGTGTTTAAGTTGTGTCCATTCACTGAAGATAGAAATAAATTAAAATTATTGTATGCAGGGTTTACCACTTTGTTGTATATATTGTCAGTATTGTAGTTTGTTTGCTGCAAATACCTTAACTTCACAGCAAGCACCTTAAAGTGAAAATATTTTTGGAATTCCAGAAATTTGGGGGGGGGGGGGGAAATATCAGGGGAAACTCATGGAGTTTTGTTTTGATAAAGCGCTGGTAACCTTGTATTCGGGGTTTGAAATTGTCCATAAAATGTTTCCCGTCGGTCAATACTATCATTTTAGCATCAATTCTTATATATATCCGACTAATCAAAATCCTATATGATGCAACTAATAAATTCCACAAATATAAAAAATGAAAACACAAATCTGACGTTCCAAATCGACCTTTCCAAGGTTATCCATCCATCATATGATGTCATACATGACATCAAAAATTGACTAAGTGACGTGTGTGATGATGTCATGATCACGTTGTATGAATTGTACATGTATGTCTTTATCATTTAATACTGTGAAACTAATTTGACTGGATGCTATTGCTGCCATAGGCAGACAGTCAAATTAGTTTCAAAATATTTAATAGCTTACCTGTATAGTTTTTTAGAAATTTATAGTGAGGGAGTTCAGAGATCGATCAATCCCAACACGGATGAGGTGTGGGTGGAATTTGGATAGAGATGGGCGGGACATAGCTACTGTAAAAATGGAAAGTTCCATTATCTCTGTTTAGCAGACATGGCAGCGAACCCAGAGTATTTGCTAGTTAGTGGTTGCTTGCGAATTATCGCTAATTTTGTATAAACAAAACATTATTAACCCTTGCCACTCTGATGTCAAAATTTAAAAATTTTAAATTAAAGTAAAAGCTGAACTGATTTTTATTTTTTCAACAATTTGGTGGAGGTATGGTGCTGTCGCAGACAGCAACATCTTCTACCAAAATTGTTGAAAAATGTAGTCTCTTTGCTATTGATACAGTAAAAGATAGATTATTGACATCAGTCATGTCAGTGTGCTAAGGGTTAAGCAGCTTAGTTGTTTGATGTCATGATGTAAGTCTTTGTGGTTTCTCTCCTCGCATGTATCTCTTTGATGGTTTCGAGAGGCGATCGTCGTGGTCCTGTCTAGACATATTTAAGATGAGTTCTTTCCAATTGGATTGTTTCATAAATGTACGGGCTAATGCTTCCATAAATTGAGAAACTCTTTATGCTCACAAGAGTTCAGAAAATAACAAATATATGTGATGTCCGCAATTTGTGTATAAAAATTAGTACACCAGGCATGCCAAGACCATTATATTACAAAAAAAGAGGAAAATCTCCAAATTTATTTATTATATCTCGGAGGTGATTCCCCTTTAACTCTGGCTTGACTTAGCCCCGAAGCGAGTAGTAAGTGATCAGGAGTATATATATATATATACAATGTATGTAGTTCTAGCTTTTCAGTATTATATTTATTTAATCACTGATTAATGATTAAAATATCGATTAATAATTAGATAAATTCTCCCATTTAAAATATCCGTTTGCTGACCAAGAGAGGATTATTTTTTAACATTTACCACAGGAATAACTGGCGCGGTTATCAAGCCAGTGATTCCAGTGGTAAATTAAAAAAAAAGTCTTATGCTCTGCAAATGGACATTTCACAAGACCACTGTAGAAGCCCTTTTGGTCAACTTGAGTGTTAAAGGGATGTTTTGAAATCATGTGATGATGTAGCAGGGTTCTGCCCAGGATCAAATTAGTGCCGGACATTTTTACTGATATTTTAAAAAGTTCCTTGAAAGACTACTTTTAAATGATTTCAATGCTTAATTTCATAAAATACATAGGTGAAAAGTGGTGGGTGAAAAAGATAGTTTAGTCTTTATTTAGTGCTGGTCAAAATTATTGAGTGGTTGATGCTCTTGACCGGTGCCGACCAGTGTGGGCAGAACCCTGATGTAGGGTTCCGTTAGACAGGTGATCATGTATTAATCCTTTCACCGACAAATCCCTGAAAAAGTAAATTCTCTACAATAGAAAACTTATTCTGTTGGATATTTTGAAATTAATTTCACCGGAAGCTGTTGCTGCCTCAAGGAGTCAAATTAGTTTCAAAGTATTCAATAATTTTCCTGCCTTGAAAATAATTAGATATGGGGAATTCATGAGTGAAAGGGTTAACCTTTTGACACTAAAATTTGTTCAAGAAAGTTTAAATTTTCTCATAGCAAATGTCCGTTTGCAGTCTAAGAGAAGACTGTTTTTGAAAATTTACCACTGGAATGACTGGCTCGGTTATCAAGCCAGTCATTACAGGGGTAAATTTTCAAAAATTATCTTCTTGGTTTGCAAATGGACTTTCTTAAGACCACCGCAGAAGCCGTTTTTGGCTGATATGAGGATTGCTAGACCTCTGACCCCAGATTTAATATCTCTCGTACGCTATGACTCTATTGACTATTGCAGTTGGAGCGGTTAGCACAATTAGCCACCCCCGTTGTGACACCCACAATGCCGGTATTCACCCCTGTTGAGATGATCACGTCACTACCTGGTATAACTAACGAGTATGATCCGCTACATCCGAACGATTACGATGATATTATTAAGAAGCGGCGTGAGCAGAAACAGAAGGATCGTGAGGAAGATAGGCGTCGTGATATGGATGATTCAGATAACAGGTGTGGTACAGTGCAGTTCAGAGATAACATGTTTACAAAGGAAAATAAAATGTACTGTTGAATATTTTGAACATAATTGTATTGAGAGACGTTGCTGATTTAGGCAGCAATAGCTTCCAATCCAATTATGTCCAAAATATTCAACAGAACATTTCTTAAGTAGTATAAGATCTTTCTGTTTCATTTTTGTGTTGACTTAATTCTCGCCACGTCTTTCGAAGAAAATGGGTATTATGTCGTACAGCCTGTGCGTGTGTGTCTGCGTGGAAAATTGATTGTAGCGCATCTCCGAAACCGTTGGACGGAATTCAGCCAAATTTGGTATGTGTGTTACCCATATGAGTGCGGGGTGCAAAAGAACATTTACATTGAGCCTGCCCGCAGTGGGGTGGGGCATGGGTCAAAAGGTCAAATTGACTGACACAACTCCTCCGAAACCATTAGACAGACATGACAGAATTTAACCAAATTTGTTATGTGAGTTACCCATATTATTGTGGAGTGCAAGAGACCATTTGCATTTGGCTCCTCCCCAGAGGGTGTGGGAAGAGGTCAAAAAGTTAAATTTTAACGTGCAGAAATTGGTTGTAACAAAACTCCTAAATGGAATACGCTATACATCGTAAAGATTTTATTTTCTCCTTCGATCAATACTCACCATTCTGTTACTTCTGATATACAGCTGGCCCTGACAGCGGCTCTAGGATTATAGACTTAGAAAGCTTTACCGACTCCTGGGAACCGGGTACTCGGCTCCCAACTGCCGAGTACCCGTTTACCATAGAGCTCATTCTTGTTTGCATAGCGACAAGAGCAATACATGCTTTTTGCATTAAGGATTTTAGTGTTTTAAAATAATCTAAGTCTTTAATCAGTGATAGTTTGTGTGTTCTGAAAGGATTAACTAAGGACTATGGAGAATACCGCCCAAGACAACCAGGTTGTATTGTTCTTTATTATCCATAGTTAAAAGACTTAGGTCTCTAAATTTCGTTGTGTCGCATGTTCCAATTTCTGTCCCCATAGAATCTGGGACGTGTGCTAACAACGATATATGCCAGACGATCGCCTTCTTTAAACCCCAACAGGCGATCGGCAGATATGAAAATAGGTGTTTGCTACGGTATTTCTAACACGAATATCGGCTGACGTCGTTCTCCGTAGAATCCGAGCGGGTGACGTCACACCCGGTCGCTCGGATGTTTATGTGAAGAAAATTTTTTCATTAATTCGCGCATCTTATTCTGGGTGCTGCGTACTAAAAATGGTACCGGAAACTTTGGAATGATCAAGTTTACGTGCGATCACGATCGGTTTGCAATGATCGGTGGTTTCAAAGTTCTTGAGTAGATGTGTGGTCTGCGGTTTTACCGTGTGAGACAGCAGTTTTGTTATACATTTTGTTGTTTTCTTCACATATCGTGCTGCGTTCGTTAGGAGTATAATTTATATTGATTAGTAAATATACCCTGAATGCTATGCGATATGATTCCTGGAGCCGTTACACATCCTGGAGGATCTATTATGGGTGTGTTGTGCCCGCCGCGTACTTGTCGTCATAATCAATGCGATCGTTGTTGTAACGTGGCGGGGTGGGGTGCGGGGAGGTTACGGTTAATTTATGAGTCAAATTATTTGAAAATTAATTGTCTGCCTTCCATCCGGGTCTCGTTCCGCTTGTTTATTGTAGGTTTGTGCTTATTTTATAGGCCAAGCCAGCCCCGCCATCATGTGACGACTGCCATAAGTTTGTCCGTGTAATGTTCAAGGACCATGTCTGTTTTATGTGTGTCCTGTGTAATATAGATCATAGGTGTAATGTTTGTGCAGTGTGGTCCGTCGAAACGATGGTTAAGTTCCTTGCCCAGAAGGACTTGGCTGGGTCTGACGTGGGGTCAGGCGGTCCGAGAGTAAATCGTGGAGCGCCCGGTTCGGCCGGTGCGGGTGCTCCACGTCCCCAGCTGGAGGTGGCGGAGATGGCACCGCCGGCGTGGTTTGGTCCGGCTCTGCAGGTTTTTTCTGCATAGCGTTCTGACCACGCTGGTGTCGTCCCTGCTACCAAAGGTTGGGGGGCAGTTTCTCCCCATGCCTGGTACGGATCCTGTCCTCGGACAGGATTCTGGACTGGTTACCGAGGGGGCCGTCTCGTACGGCCCCCTGGCAGTCCCGTCTGGCTTCGGCCAGACGGGTTTCTGTTTGTCTGCGGCCACCTCCGGGTGGTCCAGTAGCGGTGGCCGGTCCGTCAGGTGTGGGAGCCGTCCGCCAGGACGGTTCCACGGTTGACTCGTCTAGTGACGACTCTTCGGAGTCTGAAGACGAGGAGGCCGAGGAGGAGAGGTTGCTGTGGCCCGTGAAGCCGCAGGTGGAGAATATGGAGGTTGATTCCGTCCTAGACGGAACCGGCCTCCATTTGTCTGGTTTGGCGCAAGCCAGGTCAGCGGCTCCGCCTGTGGCTGAGGCAAATCCGTTACCGTGCACCGGTTCCGTGCGGCTTGGTTTGGCACCAGCCGTCACGGGAACGTGTGTGCCGGGCCGGGCGTGGTACTCACCTATCTCGCCTGGTCCGGCAGTCGGACGTGGGGTGCCGTGGGCGCCCGTGTCCGGCTATGGTTCCGCGACTGCTACGGGTCCGTACGGTTTTCCGTGCGGACCTACCCCATGGACCGGAGTGTTTCATGGGGTGGCGGCGGAACCGTGTGGTACCGGAGTGCCTGGCGTGTCAGCCGTGGCTCCTTGCTGGGAGGCCGTGGCTGGCAGACCCGTGAGCACGTCAACGGGTGACGTGTTTGCGGGGGTGTCTTCATCGGAGGTAGATTGGTCAGATGCTCTGGCGTGGCTAGCCAGGGTTGACCCGTCTGTGGTTTCGGCCACGGCCGATGAAGATGCGCCCGTCCGTCGGTTGCGTCGATCAGGACGGGGATTTTGCCCGCGGCCCGGATCCAGTCAGTGGGACTGGATCCACGGTTCATAGAATGGTTGGATGCTATTTATAGCAAACAACTGATGACCAAGGGTCAGCTCCATGCGGCCTCCAGGGAGGTGCGGGCAAGATGTCGTATTCCGCGGGGGGAATACGACAGGTATGGTGTAGTCCCGTCGGTCACGGAGGATGACCGATGGGTACTGGGCGTCCAGAGTGCCGTGCCGGGTCACCCCGGTCCGGCACTTGTGGACAAGTCTCAGGTACACCAGGAAGAAGTCCTGTCCCTATGCGATGAGGGTGTGAGGGCAGCGATGAGCGCTGTCAACCACTCTTATCGTCTCCTTCAGTCGGTGTGGGCTGAAGCGGGGCAGGCCACCCTGTGCCACCTGTGGCGCTTTCATGTGTCAATGACGGCCTGGTGCTGTCGATGGACGCATTGGCAAGGGTGCAAGCGCGTGTGACGAAATCCAGGAGGCAAATGGTCATTGACCATATGCGTCCGGCTACGGCAGTCAGGGAGCGTCTCCTTGGGACACCCCTGACAGGGCCTAGCATCTTCGGTGGCCAAGCGTGGGCCATCTTAGAGGATACCGCCAGTATCGCGCAGAATCGGTTAGCGGTAAACCTACAGCTAGAGCTAGTGCGGCAAGCGCATGCACTAGGGCCTGTGGGGAAACCGCTAACGGGACAACCTTCAAAGGAGCAGAAGAAGCATAAGGGCAAGGCGAAAGCTAGGCCTGTTGCGACTTCTGCTTCAGCTGGGGTTTCAGAGCCGCCGCCGGCGAAGAAGCCCAGGAAGGTTGTAGAGGCGCCTACCCTCCCCAATGTTGCTCCTGACCGCCCTAGAGGCGGGAAGGGCAAGGGGAAGGGTAAGGGTAAGGCCTCAAAGGGCGGACAGAAGGGGCCGAAGCGTACCTGAGGGTACGAAAGCTCCCTTCATATCCGCCTGGACCGCGCCTGTGCGACAGGAACAGCGGTGCCAGTTATACCCGTCGTGCCTAGAACGAAATGGTTCTCTCTCTCTCGTTAAGAAAGAGTGGGGGGGCGGACTGCGAGCCGGACAACCCCGTTAGACGTCGAGGCGTCTATGGTGGGTGGAAGGCTCATGTGTTTCATCGAGGCCTGGCAAGGTGTGACGTCAGACAGTCTGGTCCTGGGATGGTTATCCCAGGGTTACATGCCGGAGTGGTGGGACTTTCCACCACAAAATCTGTCTTTGGCACCTGTCTGGACACCCGTACCAAGGGAGCCAGACAAGTTAGAAGCCGTTCAAAAGGAACTGTCGGGTTTGCTTCTGAAGGGAGCAATAAAACCAGCAAATCGAAACACTCCAGGCTTCTATTCAAACATGTTCCTTGTCCCCAAGAGCACAGGGGGATGGAGACCCATACTCAATCTCAGGCCATTAAATTGGTTTATCCATACGCCTCGGTTCCAGATGGAAACGCCGAGGTCGGTAATGCGGGATTGAGGAAAGGAATGTGGTGTGTATCGATCGATCTGAAAAATGCATATTTCCACATTCCTATGAATCGGAGTTGGCACAGGTTTCTGAGATTTGCGTTTCAGAATCAAGTATGGGAGTTTACAGTCTCCCGTTTTGGCCTGTCGACAGCTCCGAGGGTTTTCACAAGAGTGGTCCTTGCTGTGACAGCGTTTCTCAGAAAAGAGAACGTGGCGCTACACACCTACATAGACGACTGGCTGCTTAAGGCAGACTCGGCAGCCAGGTTGAACGTGGATACTGCTCTGACTCTGAAGTTACTTTCAGATCTACGCTGCATAGTCAACGAGGAGAAATCCGAGTTGACGCCCACTCAACGTTTCGTTTATTTGGGGATGCGATTCGACCTTGAGGAGGGCAGGGTTTACCCGTCAGAGCCCAGAGTGGTGTCTCTGTTAGCCATCCTCAAGAGTTTTCGAGTGGGAAACCACATTCAAGGCGAGGCGGTTCCTTCAGATGCTGGGCATGATGGTCTCCATGGAGCAGGTTATCCCGTACGATGCTCTAATGCGAAGGCCTATCCAGTTGTATCTGATGTCTCTGTGGAAACAGAGAACAGAACCCCTGTCAAAACTGTTGCCAGTTTTGGAGCCGATAATATCGCATCTTCTATGGTGGAAACAGCGTCAGAATCTCCTATTAGGGGTTTCGCTGCACCTACCCTGCCCCCAGCTGTCCGTCTACACGGATGCATCGCTGGAAGGGTGGGGTGCCTGCCTGGGAGAACCAGGTCTCGGGCACATGGCCTTCCGATGATCAGGGGCAGGGTGATATTGATACGGTCGGTCGATTCGACAGTAGTATCATATATAAATCGCCAAGGCGGGACCAGGTCGCCCACTCTGTGTATCAGGGTGTGGCACTTGATTCAATGGTGCAGGAATTACTCGGTTGTTTTGAAAGCAGCTCGTATTCCTGGCCGATTGAACATTCTGGCGGATGCTTTGTCTCGCAGACAGAGAATCCTGCCAACAGAATGGTCCCTCAACCCTCCAGTTCTGCGACGGATCTTTGAGCATTGGGGCAAACCCAACGTGGACTTGTTCGCCACAAAGGAAAATGCTCAAATCATGACATATGTCTCGCCGATTACAGATCCAAATGCCGTCGATACAGACGCTCTGGCGATAAGCTGGAGAGGGATGCACGCTTACGCGTACCCACCCACCATTCTTCTACCGAAGGTTTTGGTGAAGGTCAGGGAGGAACCGTGTCTGGTCCTGCTAATAGCGCCGTATTGGCCGAGCAGGGTGTGGTTCACGGATCTTCTAGATCTGCTGGTGGAAAATCCTGTGCAGTTGCCCGAGATTCCGAACATAATCTCCCAGGCCAAGGGACGCTTCCTACACGAGCGTCCCGAAATGTTCAATGACTGCGTGGATGTTATCAAACAACGTTCCACGTCGGAAGGCTTTTCTCGACAGGCTGCTGATTTCATCGCGGCTGCGAGAAGGAGGTCAACCTTCAAGTCATATAACAACAAGGTTAACAGATTTGCAGACTGGTGTGAAGAAAAGGGTATTGATACCTTTCAATCCACTATCAGCAAATAGCAGACTTTCTCTGTGAGCTGTTCTTTTGAGGACTAGCTCCCGTCACAGTTGCTGGATACAAGTCAGCTTTGGCATCAGTTATCCCTTGTCTAGCCAACAGGGATAGTCCAGAGGTGGCCCAGTTAAATGTGATGTTGAAGGGAATGAGCAATCTCCGACCGAGACAACCGGTAGTCATTCCAGCCTGGAGTCTATCTTTAGTGCTTAATGTACTGGCCAAGCACCCTTTCGAACCGTTGCGTTCGGCTAGTCTAAAGCATTTGACTCTAAAGGCGGTCTTTCTATTGGCAGCTTCCTCAGCTAGAAGGCGCAGTGAGATCCATGCGCTTTCGGCAGAGAGGAACCGATTTATTGTTTCTGGAGAAGGTCTGCGTCTTCTGCCAAGAGCAGAGGTTATGTCAAAGAACCAATCTTTGAGATATCCCGGCAAACTGATCATTATACCGAAGTTAACTAGGTTTGATCGTGATACCAGTGTTTGGTGCCCGGTCCGTGCTTTGACTAAGTACAAGAAACGGACTGACTCGTTACGGTCGAACGATAGACATCTGTGGATCTGCCATAAAAAGTCTTATGGCGCCGCATCCATGGATACTATCTCTCGTTGGGTGGTCGAATGCATTCAGACTACTCACGAGATGGCGACTGGGCACCAGGTGCAAGGCGTAAGGGCAGACAATGTCAGAGGAATAGCCGCCTCGACCGCCCTTTACAATGGTGTTCCGTTATAGGACATCATGGCCGTTGCACAATGGCACTGTGAGTCCTCATTCACGGATTACTATATGAGGGATGTGTCAGACTCAGCCAATCCACTCGCTTTAGCTGTTTTGAAACGATAGTTAGTGACCACACTGCTTTTCACCCTTTTCTCACTTCGGTAAGAAAAGAACCTAAAGCAGGCATGGTCAGGCGAGAGGATGTCAACCAGATTGTGTCACTGATGGCCGAACCGGTGAATGGTTGGAGGCGGTACGTCTGAAGTCCAATTATCATAAGGTAATTCAATAGTGAGAGTTTTTTGTATTATGGATATGTATCATGTTCATTCATCTTATATATTCATGCTCATTCCCAGGCTAATACATGGAGTATGCAGGGAGCAGTTAACCCTCTTGGCATATTTGTGTTTTCAGGCG
The DNA here is from genome assembly GCA_034401795.1 of Chaetoderma sp. LZ-2023a. Lineage (NCBI taxonomy): Eukaryota > Metazoa > Mollusca > Caudofoveata > Chaetodermatida > Chaetodermatidae > Chaetoderma > Chaetoderma sp. LZ-2023a. The sequence continues at coordinate 43,959,909 of CM067371.1, forward strand.
AGATACATGTTCGTTAGTTCTCTCCCTTTTCTTAGGAGGAAAAAGGGGGGGTGGGACTGTGACGCGAATGTGATTCGGTTCCGTGAACTTGACGGTCCTTTTAGGTCTCCGTTAGTCAAGTTTGAAGTCTAAAATCTTTCTCCAAGGGGCAAAATTAGCATTTATGGCTTGCCCCTTCCCACCAGGTTACTGATCAAATCTGGTGTATATCAGAAGTAACAGAATGGTGAGTATTGATCGAAGGAGAATGCAGGAAATGTCAATTTCCCTTTCTCCGAGATCTAACAATACTCACCATTCTGTTACGGACCCAGCCTCCCAGCCCCACGGAGGCAAGCCATAGTTTTCTCTTGTTTGGTGGCTATGCAAACAATATGAGCTCTATGGTAAACGGGTACTCGGCAGTTGGGAGCCGAGTACCTGGTTCCCAGGAGTCGGTAAAGCTTTCTAAGTCTATAATCCTAGAGCCGCTGTCAGGGCCAGCTGTATATCAGAAGTAACAGAATGGTGAGTATTGTTAGATCTCGGAGAAAGGGAAATTGACATTTCCTGCATTCTCATGCATCTGCCATTGAACATGTTGACAGTGTTAATATTTATGTACAGTAGGCGGCGAAGAGGCAGTGATCGTGGTGACAGGGATCGAGACAGAGATAGAGATCGTAATTTCCGTAATCAGGAGCGTAATCAGGATAGCGAGTTTGACAGAGCACGCAGACGTCGGGAGCAGGAAGAAGAGGAGGAGACGTGGGAGCCAACTGCAAAGCGTGGGGGTCAGTAGTACAATGTATTCATTCTGTCTGCTTTTATGGGATGCTATAGCATGCCGTGATTGTATCTAATACATAGGCTACTGTACAATTAGCAAAGGATGCAGAAAGTATTGCGTGAAAAAAATTCAGACATCCACTAGTAGCAGGAAGTGTGTGAAAACTAAACTTCCTATGATCAGGTGCTTTACTGATCATGGAAATCCTGGAGAGTCGGGGATATTTAATAATTTAACCAGAATGTTTGGAGATCGTTAATGGCAGTACATTTGCCTTCTCATGGGTAATGGACAGTTTTTTTTATTAATTGTTTGACTGCTGGTTTTTTGTAGACTACATATTCCAAGGGTTATATCTCTGGACCGCCTTAATACTTCGAAAACAATTTCACTGAAAGTTGTTGGTAGCCACAACAGCATTCAGTCAAATTGTTTTCAAAATATTTGGCAAGTCAAGAGTTTATGCACATTGAAATTATTGTGTGGTGGCTTGCAGCAGCGAGATAGTTACACTCGCAACAGATATATGCACGACATCACGAGATCAAATGTTTTGAGTATTTTGCAATTCATTTACTTGCAAGATGTTGCTGCTTTGTACAGCAACAACTTCCAGTCAGATTTCATGTAAAATATGTGTATTCAACACAGTACTTCTTATAACTAGTGACCCAATTAACCATGAGATTTGTTCAAGAAACTTTTTTAATATTCTATTAAATGAGACAAAGAAAAGCCTATTTCTGAAAATTTACCACTGTGTTGACTGGCTCGATCCAGTGGTAAGCATTTAATGAATAGTATTCTCTTGTTCTGCAAATGAACATTTCTCAAGGTCACTGCAGAAGCCATTTTTGGCCAGCTTGAGTGGAAAATTATTAAATTGTGTTTGTGGAGGTGAAGGTATTTGGGAATAAAGGTCAAGGAAAAATGGCACGTTTTCTGTTGTGTTTTTTATTGATTCCTATTTTAATTAAGAACTTTCTTGAGAATTCCAAGCATAATAAATTATATATATATTTCTCAGGTAGAGGAGCGGCCATTGCACCACCCATGTCCCTCATTGAGGATGACGCCGTCGCTGCAAGTAAGCAATTAATCATACATGTAATGGAGTATCAATCCAAACTGTCACTCAAGTGTCTGCCATCATATTCAATGGGCCTTTACAATTTTAGTTATACCCCACCCATCTCTATTTAAGCTCCACCCACACGTCGCTTGTGTTGGGATCGACCGCTCCCTGAACTCTGATTATCAATTTCCAGAAAACTATACAGGTAAGCTATTGAATATTTTGAAACTAATTTAACTGTGTGCTGTTGCTGCCTATGGCAGCAAACAGCGCCCAGTCAAATTGGTTTCAAAATATACAACAGCATCATTATTAAATAGTAAAGACATACAATTCATACAACAACGCTTAGTCCGTCACCAATTATGTATTCATGAGGAACTTATCTATGTCATTCATGACATCATTGATTATGACATCATCCTACATGTCATGTAGTTGAATCTGGCATCATATGATGGATGGATAAACTGGAAAGGTCCATTGTATGCATGTAGATCACTAGTTAGCTGACGTTGCAATCAAAATGACAACTCCATCACGAAAAATCATGTATGCATGATTATAGTGAAATTAGGATTCTTGGAATTGGGTGTTCCAAGTATATAAATCGATTGCAGCACATCATACATGTATGAAGTGTGTGGGGCATAGCTAGAAATGGGTGAGGCACAGCTAGAAATAGATTTTTATATTTCTTACGCGCAGACGATTTAAAATTTGTAATGTTTTAAATTAAATTAAAAGATTAAATGGTGTTCATCTTTCAACAAATTTAATGGATGATGTTGCTGTCATAGACAGCAACATCGTCCACCAAAATCGTTGAAAAATGTACACCAGTTTCTTTGCTACTGACACAGTTAAAAGATAGAATATTGATATCAGAGTGATCAGAGTTAAAATATCTGTCCCCATTCCTCTCGAAGTTCCTGGGAACCGGAATTCATTTGCGCATGGACCTCATAAACAATTAAAGGTACATGTAATTTCATTGTACACAATAGACCTTTCTGGCTTTAGCTATGCCCCGCCCGTATCTAGCTAAGCTCCACCCACACCTCGCTCGTTTTGGGATCGATCGATCTCTGAACACACTGACTACCAATTTCCAAAAAACTACACACGTAAGCTGTTGAATATTTTGAAACTAATTTGACTGGGTGCTGTTGCTGCCTAAGGCAGCAACAGCGCCCAGTCAAATTAGTTTCAAAATATTCAACAGCATGTTTATTAAATAGCAAAGAATTACAAAGCCATACAATTCATACAATGTGTCGGATATCATACCATGCCGGCTGGCAAATGAAGGCCTATACATGTAGTATACACAGATCCAGCAGATATAAATGTACCGGTATATTAATATAAAATTCTTTATTTTAGATGCAAAATCTGATAATCCTGGTTCTCCTCCACCAACCTTTGGTATTGGATATACGTGAGTATAATCTATCCATATGGAACCTTTCTGTTTTTGTTGTATACTGGTAATATATTGTCCGTTTTGGGATGAATTGGTCAATTCTGTACAATTGATGAATTCAATTTGTCACTCAAGTATATGACATTATAATAAATTACGCTTCATGTAGGCTGATGTCACGATCAAAATCTGTAATGAATGATGTAGCTAAGTCTTTCTTGAACCTTTAACCATCTGACTACTGAGTGTTTGCTGACAGCATATTCCAAAGTTTAGATCTCTGGACCTGCTAAATATTTTGAAAATGATTTGACTGAAAATTGTTGGTGGCTGAATGGCCAAGTTAGCTTGACTGTTCGTCATTTTGGTTTAAAACATAGCTCCTAAACTGCTGGGAAGCCGTTACCCACATTTGCCCGGAATGGCTACAGAACTGTTTTTCTGAATTTCGATTTGTCAATTTTTGGCACACACCCTGGATTGTCCCAAAATTTTTTGGAATTTATTAAAACTGTATTTCTTAATCAATGGCCTGATTTAAAATGAAACTTTGGTGGAACAATCGTATGGTGGTTTGCTTCAAACTTTTTTGAATTTTGATAACCATCTTGGATTTTGCAAAATTTTTTCGGAAATTCTTTAAGCCGTACATGTGTATCCTCCAAACTGCTTGGCGGATTTTAATCATATTCTCTAGATGTAGAACATGACCTGTCTGCGTGAAATGCCAATGTTCCAGGTGAATGAAACAACCCTTTGGCTTCTCATTGTAAATTATCATCATTTTATCACTAGAAATCCTAGTATATAAATTTCAAAATGACCATACATGTATTTGCCTTAACCATTACGACTCTAATGTGAAGATTGTATCTTTTTATGGTGCCAGTAGCAAAGAAATTGGTGTACATTTTTAAACAATTTTGGTGGACGATGTTGCTGTCTACGACAGCACCATCTTCCACCAAATTTGTTTAAAAATAAACATCAGCTCATCTTTTAATTTAATTTGAAAATTAAAAAATGTGTCATCAAAGTGCTAAGAGTTCGGCAGCAATGGCTTGGAAAGTATGTCCAAAATATTCAACAGTACATTTTATTTTGTCTTGTAAACATGTTACCTTATTTCTGAGTCTGTACTGTAGCTGTTGCTAATGCTGGAATCCAGTTTTAGCTATGTCCCTCCCATCTCTAGCTAAGCTCCAGCCACACTTTGCATGTGTTGTGATCAATCACTGCACTCACCGAATCTCAAACTCCAGAAAACTACTTAGGTAAGCTGGTGGATATTTTCAAACTAATTTGACTTCACTGGCCGATGGCGGCGACAGCACCCAGTCAAATTAATTTCAAAATATTCAATAGAATGTTTATTAAATAGTAAGGATGTACCACTTGACCGACCGTTAAGCGTTTATGACAGACTAAATCGCGTGATTCATATAAACATAATTGATCGTGACGTCAGCCTACATGTGATGTTATTGATTATGACATCATATGATTGACGGAGTGACTGAATTCCTCCATTGTCATGCATACAACCGGTCAGAACCGTTGACATCGTCAACAAAATTGTCTGTGAAAATCTGTCAGAAACTTTATCTACCTTGACTATTTATAGAAGTTATCTCCCTTTGCAGGTGTTTTGATCCACTTATTTACTTTCTGTTTCAGCGGTTCTGTGGCTTCCAAAATTATGGCCAAATATGGTTATAAAGCAGGACAGGGACTTGGCAGATCTCAACAGGGTATGAGTACTGCCCTCCAGGTGGAGAAAACAAGCAAACGAGGAGGCAAAATTATCCACGAAAAAGATGTTAAAGGTTTGACACTATTGTCTAATATGAATATTGAATGTCTGTTCGTATGATGATACAGTATGGGATGTTTGGAAAAGTATAGAATTATAAGAAACCCATTTCCAGGCCTTGAAAAATATCGAAAATTAAACGCTTTCTGTTGATGGTTTGGAAAAAGTATGGAAAATTGAAATATTACATTCATGTGTGATTCACATTTATAAAATATATATAGATAATATTCAAAATATTGACAATCTTGTCTAATAATCTCAATACTTTTCTGTAGAATTGGTTGTTTTAACCCTTAGCACACTGATGTCAATATTCTATCTTTTACTGTGTCAATATCAAAGAAACTGGTCTACATTTTTCAACAATTTGGCTGGAAGATGTTGCTGTCTATGACAGCATCATCTCGCACCAAATTTGTTGAAAAATGAACAGCAGTTCATCTTTTAATTTAGTTTGAAAATTAAACATTTTAACACGAGTAGTAATGGTTAAGATGGACACTTCATGAATACATCTTTAAATGTGTAATAACTTAGGTCCAGAAAAGATATGGAATGGAGGAATCCAGTTTTAGCTATGCCCCGCCCATTTCTAGCTAGAGGAGCACCCTAGAAAACTGTACAGGTAAACTGTTGAATATTTTGAAACTAATTTGACTGTGTGCTTGGCAGCGACACCGCCCAGTCAAATTACGTAGTTTCAAAATATTCAACAGAATGTTTATTAAATAGGAGACATACTCACATACAATTCGTACAACTTGATGGATTATTAAGCATATGTGACAGACTAAAATAATGATATTCAGGTCTCTAGGTCAAGGTCATCCTGACATTCCTATTTAATCGTAAGTTACATGTACTACATTAGGGGATCATTTACATACGGTATATATTTCTGGATTGATTAATCCTATTGGAACTACATGTACACTTGGGTACGTGGTTACATGTACCTATAATGTTAGGAAGCAGCGTGATAACATAGCGGTCATAAGGGCAATGTCAGTGTGGCGAAGAGGAGAAGTGCAAGAGATTTAATTCTATGGAATTCTTGTGTTAATAGCATCCACACAAGTGTACAGGATAGTTATACGGATTGTAGATCCGCCCCTCCCTGTCTGAGAGACATCATGCGCATAGTGTGCCATAAATATGTTTGTTGATTAGTTGTAAAATCTCTCTTTTGTGACCACCTTATAGAGAGCTATCTTAGCCCTTTCACCGATGAATTCCCCATATCTCATTTTCAACTCTACCATAGAGGAAAAGTGTTGAATATTTTGAAATTAATTTGACTTGAAGCTGTTTCTGCCTTAGAAGTCAATGCCTTCCAGTCAAATTAATTTTAAAATATTCAACAGAATAAGTTTTATATCGCAAAGAATACACTTTTTCAGGGATTTAACGGTGAAAGGGTTAATGAAAGGAGCTCGCTATAGGAAATGGTTTTCAGAGCCAAACATGCCAAAAAAATTTCAGAAATGCCGTAAAGGTTTCTTGCATAGGGCAAATTTCACAACCGACCGAGAAATGCATTTGTGATGCACTCGGCCCCACGTTAAACTGTGTAATAGTTATGGTAAGAAAGGTCAACAAACAGTTAACGTTTTATTTATCAGTTATGGAGGTAGCTGTTCCTCCTCCGCCGCCGCTTCTTAATCCATCCAGCAATGCAAACTTGTTCAAGAATCCCTCTAAAGTCATCTTACTACGGGTAAGTGTGAAAATTAACAGAAATAAAGAAAGCTACAACATTAAAAATATATTCAGCAAGCTTCATATTTAACTCACTTAAAGCATGATCCTAACTATTCATAACTATTTAGAATGCATTTGATCCAAAACATATTGTAATAGATTCAAACTACATAGTGTAATATATAACTGACTGCCAGATAATGGACCTTTTCATCTTTAGCTCTGCCCCGTCCATCTCTAGCTAAGCTCCACCCACACCTCGCTCGTGTTGGGATCGATTGATCTCTGAACACCCTGGCTATCAATTTCCAAAAAACTACACCGGTAAGGTGTTGAATATTTTGAAACTAATTTGACTGGGTACTGTTGCTGCCTACCTAAGGCAGCAACAGTGTCCAGTCAAATTAGTTTCAAAATATTCAACAGCATGTTTATTAAATAGCAAAGAATTACAAATACATACAATTCATACAACGTGTCGGACTGTTTGAGATTTGGTGACACTCTATATGGAGCCCTTTGTGACGTAATCATACACGCGCTGAGCAGATTATGACGTCATACAAAGTCAGCTGATGGATGGATACTCTGGAAAGGTGAATTGAAGGAACACTATTAGAATCAATTTAGGTACTGGCAGAATCCTGTTGCAATTCTACAACTACGGTGAGCAAATACAAATATAGCGTTTTGTGAAACAGCAAATACAAGTACAAATACATAAAATTAGGGTATTTAACCATATTTAATACAGGAAGGGCAACAAAGAGTTTACAAATTTGTCCGGATTTTCCAGATTGTTTTTGATTTTCCTGGATCACACAACCAAAGTGGCAGTTAATTATACACGTTTATTGATGTTGTTGTGTGTAGAACATGGTCGGGTCCGGTGAGGTGGATGATGATCTGGAACAGGAGACAGGGGAGGAATGTGCCAAATACGGAATTGTCATCAAATGTGTCATCTTTGAGGTAATTAAAAAAATATGAGTAATAACGATATATTGGCATTTCGGTACTAAGGAAAACAAGCGTGAGATTACCAGTGCTTTAGAGATTCTCACTCTAGACTACGTAGTTATTACATACATTGTACTCTTAAACCTATTCAACTTTTGAAACAATGTGTAAGTAGTTCATAGTCATAGATACGAAATCATTTGCAGCACTCAAGAGACGTCACCATCAGAGTATGTCACTCTGTCAAAGCATTTTACTACATACCTTTGAACCCTGTTCAGTCAATGCGACTCTTTTTAGCTCAACAGGTGACAAGTGAGTTTATGGCATGGTGACTGTTCATCGTCAGTCTGTCTTTCACGTGTCCATTAACTTTTACTTAAAGTTTCTACTCCTTTGAAACTAATTTGACTGGGCGCTGTTGCGGCCTATGGCAGCAATAGCACCCAGTCAAATTAGTTTCAAAATATCCAACAGAATGGTTATTAAATAGTAAAAACATACAATTCATAGAACAAAACTTAGTCCGTCATCAATTAAGCATTCGTGACGAACTCACCTACATCGTTCATGATATAATTTATTATGATGTCATTGATGGATAAACTGGAAAGGTCCATAACTCTAGAGAAGTCTGATGAGGTTTTAACCCCACAGTCAACCAGCTTAATAGGGACCTCACAGACATCTTCGAACCCAAGTTTGCTGAGTATAGTCAGGCCACAAAAATTACACGTTCCTGCAGTCTGGGGAAACCACTTTACTGCAGGGTAACCAAATTTAAAGACACTGGTTGCCCTGGGGAACAAGCTATATAATTTGTTATTTTCAGGTCCTGTATATGTACTTTGGTGACTAATTATTTTATTTAGTATTAATCCTTAAACACTCAAATTTGTTCAAGAAAATTTCAATTTTCTCATAGAAAATGTCAATTTGCAGACCAAGATAAGACTATTTTTGAAAATTTTACCACTGGAATGACTGGCCCAGTTATCGAGCCAGTCATTTCAGTGGTAAATTTTCAAAATTATCTTCTCTTGGTCTGCAAATGGACGTTTCTCAAGACCACTGCAGAAGCCATTTCTGGTCGATATGAGGGATAAAGGGTTAATATAATGATTGAGTTGGTATTTACAAGGACAGCTTACAACAATACATATTTTCAACAGAATTTACAGAAATGGGGCAACCTGGAAGTACAGTTGGTCAGCCTAATTTAAATTGTGTTCTTGCACTGGTGGCAACAATATTTTTCTAAATTTTGAGCCCTGATTGTTAGCTCACCTGGCCTAAAAGGCCAAGTGAGCTTATGTCATGGCGTCCATCTGTCGTCCGTTGTCCGTCGTCCGTCCGTCAAATCGCTTCTCCTTAATGGTTTGACCGCTTTCAACCAAATTTGGCTGGGAGGATGCTACACTGGTACCCTCCAGACAATTTTTCCCGAATTTTGATTGCTCAATTTTTTGGGCTGGAAACCGTAGATTTTAAAAATTTACTGGAAATGATCAAAATGCTACTCCCCCATAGCCGCTTGACATATTTCAACCAATTTTGCCTAGATGGATTCTATGGTGATAGGTTCTAGAACCTATATTTAGAATTTTGATTGATCAATTTTTTGGGTGAAAATCTGAGATTTTATTAAAAATCTACCGGAAATGGTCAAAATGCTACTCCTCCAAAGCTGCTTGACATATTTCAACCAAATTTGGCTAGATCGCTTCTATGGTGCTAAGCTCTAGAACATCTATTCAGAATTTTGATTGATCAATTTTTTGGGTGAAAATCTAGATTTTATAACAAAAATACCAGAAATGGTCAAAATGCTACAACTCCTTAGCTGCTTGACATATTTCAACCATGTTTGGCTAGATGGATTCTATCATGGTAAGCTCTAGAACTTCTATTCAGAATTTTGATTGATCAATTTTTTGGGGGTTACAGACAGTAAGGCAAGGTGATTGCTACAGTGTACCTAAATGTAATGAAATGAAATAAATCTTAACATATGTAGTTCAATGTGACAACTTAAAAAATTATATTAATTTGTATGTAAGAAAATCATCATATTTTAAAGGTATGCTAATCTCATCCGAAATGTTGTATTGCACCGATAGATTATGGTTTATAGATTCCATATCATTCATATCCTGTCACATTCTCTTACCTGCGTCATAATTATCTGCATTTTAATATCACGTAGCTGTTGTACAGTGAACGCCACCATTTTGTCTCCTCAAGCGATACTGTTTGATGGCAGCAACAACTTCCAGTCAAATTAGTTTCAAAATATTCAACTGCTTACCTGTATGATTGATTGCTTTTATACCACATTGCCAAACTACAGCTGGCACCGCTATGACTGTGCGTACATACTGAGGCAGACGCACTAGCTTTTTTCTGATTGGTTGAACAGTAAATCATGACAGTCATCAGGGTGTAGAAATGGACTAACATGTAGCTACAAAAGCCTGGTCATTTTTCTTTAGAAGCGTGATAAAAAGCTTAAAATTACCTGCATAGTTTATGAGTGGCATATTAGATCACCTGAATATCTATCGAGCGATGAAGTTAGTTATCCTGTAAGATTTATTTCGTTACATTACACAGGCACTAGGCACACAATTTAAGCCTCTAAAAGCAGATAACTTTAACAATTTTATTTTGAAGCATTATAGTTTGAATACGCACCTTTAATGTAATTTTTAAAGTTGTGAATTTATATTAGAAACATGAGTCCCTAATTCAACTTAACAACTACATTAAAAAAAAATTGTATTCATTTATACAGAATGAAACCATCATTTGCTAATATATATTCCATTTAATTACATTTAGCTGGATTTACACAATTTAAGACTCTAAAAGTATACAATGTTATTTTCAAGTATATTCTGTTGTAAACTCTTAACCCCTTAACACTAATATCAGCGAAAACGGCTTCTATAGAGGTCTTGAGAAATGTCTATTTGCAGACTAAGAGATGACTATTTTTGAAAATTTACCACTGGAATGACTGGCTCGATAATCGAGCCAGTCATTCCAGTGGTCAATTTTCAAAAATAGTCTTCTCTTGGTCTGCAAATGGACATTGTCTTTGAGAAAGCTTGAACAAATTCGTGGGCTAAACGGTTAAATACCAACATAGAAATTTTTCGACATGACTCCAATCATATTTTGATTGCAATTGGAGATTTCTGTGTTTGATATCGACAGATTCCCGATGCTCTCGATGAAGAGGCTGTGCGAATATTTGTTGAATTTGAAAGAATGGAAGCGGCTATCAAAGGTACTCTGTCTAACAGAATTGATTAATGCTTTAACACTCATATCAGCCAAAAATGCCTTCAACAGTGATCTTGAGAACTGTCAATTTGCAGACCAAAAGAAGACTATTTTTGAAAGTTTACCACTGTAATGATGGGCTCGATAATCTAACCAGTAATGCCAGTGGTAAAATTTCAAAAATAGTCTTGGTCTGCAAATGGACATCATGGAAAAATTGAAATTTTCCTGAAGAAATTTGAGTCATAAGGGTTCAAATCATTAATCATTCAGTGCTAAAGATGGCCAAAACAGTCCTTTGCAGTGGTCTTGAGAAATGTTCATTGACACGACAATTGCACGAAAAGACTATTTTTAGCTGCAGGTCGCAGCTCTATAAACCATCATGTCCCTTAGTAGTTAGTCAGTCAGTGAGAAAAGCATGTGCCGGACTGTATCTCATTAACTAAGTACTGGTCCAATTTACATGTAGTTTAAATTTTAACACAATAAAGGAAGTCGCAGTGCCATAGGATTTCCAGACATTGGCAGTGATCCGGATAAAATCACCCGGATGTGCGTTGGATTAAATTCTAGATATGTGGATTTCTCGAAAACTACTGGGCCGATTTGGCTCAAATATTAAAACAGGAAAGGGTGTGACCATACACTAGGTTTCCACCACGGAGGTGATGCGAATAAAGCCAGGAAATCAGAAAAGTTCTCGAATCCACAGCTACCAAGATTCTATCGAGCTTGTTGATAGTAAATTTTCTAAAATAGTCAACTTTAGACATGCAAATGGCCATTTACTAACCACAAATTTTAAATGTTTTTTTTACAAATCTAAACTATTAAATGGTTAACCCTTTAATAGTCAAGATTTTTTTTAATGAAAATTTTCTTAATAAATATCCATTTGCAGGTCAAAACAAGAGGATTTAAAAAAATTTACCACTACAATGACTAGTTTTCTTGAGGCATTTTGGTGTGAATGTGGACCTTTAACTCTTAACAATCTGATGTCAAAGTTTTAAATTTTCAAATTAAATTAAACGATGAACTGGTGTCATAGACAGCAACTGCGTCAACCAAACTTGTTGAAAAATATACACCAGTTTCTTTTCTATTGGTGGAATAAAAGATAGAATATTGACATCAGAGCTGTAAGCATTAATAGTTTTCGATAAAGAATAACTGTTTTCTTTCTTTACAGCTGTTGTTGATATGAATGGACGTTTCTTCGGCGGTCGAACAGTGCAAGCCGGATTTTATAATCTAGACAAGTTTCGCAGATTAGACTTAGCAGCTGACCCATTAGAATGATGCAAACGATATTGTTGTAGATTTTAATACATAATAATGCCGGGCTCCGCGTGTGATTACAGAGCGAACACTGTCTGGAATGGAGGGATCTGCTCTGTCACTCAGGCATATGACGTCACAATCAATTACATCACTAGTTGGCTGACGTCACAATTAAAATGGCCTATGACTTTGTCATAAAAATCAAAAAGCCTGTCATGAGTGTATGAATTGTACATATGTCTTTGAAGATGATAATCAACAAATATTCCTCATCAGCATGTTAAAACATTTTGTTGAATATTTTGAAACTAATTTGACTGGGAGCTGTTGCTGCCACAACCCCCAATCAAATTAGTTTCAAAATATTCAACAGCTTAGCAGTATAATTACCTTGAAAGTTGAATTCTAGGAAGTTAGGGTTCAAGGTATATAAATCGATCGCAATATGCACAAAGCATGAGTGGCGCTTAATTAGAAATGGGCGGGGCATATAAATGAATCCATCTATCAGATGATGCTCATGCTGCCTGAGACAGGTGTTTTTGCTGACATGTGTGCTTGGGAAAAGTACAGAATAACCAGGTTTCTCATAAGTATACTTTTGAGGGTAAATACATCTTGTATGATTGTTAAATACTAATTCGTTTTATAGGCTTTTGCACAAACATACCCACAAATTTTAGAATTGGACCACCATAATTCATAGCTGTGAGCGCATTGTACGCGCTAATTTTGGATGAGAAAAACTACATGGGAATCCGATATTTCCATTTGCAATCCTCAGTTTTTCAGCTTGCCCCCCCCCCCCAGATCTGTCTTGCGGCAATGGTGTGGTGGAAGCATTAGTAGCTATATATGATGCTTGGTGCCTTTGCCGGTTGTGGGTTTGATTCCCTGTCATTGCCAATATACTGTAATGCCACGACTACTAGAAAAACCAGTGTGTATGTGTGTGGTCATTGAGACCTCCAAAATTTAGATTTCCCAAGACCAGGATACTTGCTAGCTTACACATACATTTAGAAAATGGACTCATTCTACGATCACACACTTGAGGAATTCAGTTTTAGCTATGCCCCACCCATCTCTAGCTAAGCTCTGCCCACGCTTTGCCTGTGTTGGGATTGATTGATCCCTGTACTCTCTGAATCTCAATTTCTAGAAAACTACAGGTATGGTTTTGAATATTTTGAAACTAATTTGACTGGGCGCTGTTGCCATCTATTGCAACAACAACGCCCAGTCAAATTAGTTTCAAGATGTTCAACAGAATGTTTAGTAAATAGTAAAGACATACAATTAGTACAAGCTGATGGACTGTTAAGCGTTTAAGTTGGACTAAATCAAATCATTCATGATGTAATTGATTATAACTTCTTGCTACTTGTGACATTGTTGAGTAGGACATCATATGATTGGTAAAAAACTGGGTTCATCAATTGACTCAATCGCCACCAACAAATGAACAGGTTGTTATTGTGTGTGTGCATACGTCTGTCACAACTATTGCACATTCACACTTGTTACCAAATAATTGATGGGTTATTTACTGAATTATCTCCTTTGATCGATATCTTTCTTAAAGGAGTAATGATGCTGAATGTTTATGAACATTTGCTAAGAATTATTTCTGTAAGAATTTATGATAACTAATGTATATTATTATGTACGATTTCTTTTGTAAATAAATAATAATGTGAGTAATTATGGTCACAGTAACACATATGTTGTTTTCTCTAGTTTAATCACGCCATCATGTATGTTATCAATGATGTCTACTACGGAGATTAAAGGAAAGCTCGCCTTATCTTATGCTGACAATTCAGCTAATATAGAATGTCACTCATAAAATATGCATGGTATATTTAGCTGTTGATAGCAGCTTAATAAACATCCATGTCCCTTAGGCGGTCGGTCGGTCGGTCGGTCAGTTAATCAGTCACAAAATCTTATTGTGTGTTGTCGTTTCAAGAGTTTTTCGTGTGCAGTAATCAACCTTGGTGTATGCATGCATTGTAGATTTAATGTATGTAGTATAGCAAATATAGTTCAATGTGACCTACTTTTTACACTTCATCTTCATCTACTGAGATTCTGTCAACCTTGATTAACTCTTTATCATACCGTCAAAGAACTATATTCTTTTAACTCTCAAATTTGTTTGAGAGAATTTCAATTTTCTCATAGAATATTACCATTTGCTGAACAACAGATTATTTTTGAAAATTTATCACTAGCATGACTGGTTCAATTAATACGGTTATCAAGCCAGTCATTCCAGTGGTAAATTTTCCAAAATATTCCTTTCATGGTTAGCAAATGGACATTTCTCAAGCCCACAGCCCAAGCCATTTTTGGCAAGTTTGAGTGTTAACCCTTAACACACTGATGTCAATATTCTATCTTTTACTGTGCCAATAACAAAGACACTTATCTACATTTTTCAACATTTTTGGTGTATGATATTTCTACATCGAATAATACATTTTGTACCTACCCAAATATGCTATTATGATAATGTCTATTGTCTAGTCTAGGTCAAAATAAACAATTAAACTCAGCACTCTCCATGGTCCTGCCTATACTGTGTACTGGAATTACCATACGCCTCCAGTACTGAGTCAATTCCCGAGAACAATCAGATTCATCTGTTTTGCTCTTCAAATCAGTCATGTTTATTTTAGCTCTTAAATTTTCAATCTAATTTGCAACAGCACCCTGTCAAATTAAGTTTCAAAATATCCAACAGCATGTTTATTAAATAGCAAAGACATACAATTCATACAACTTGACAGACTATTAAGCATTTATGATGGACATAATCACATCATTCATGATGTAATTGATTATGACGTTAGCCTACATGTGACGTTGATTATTATGTCATATGATTGATCGATAAACTAGATTCCTCTATTGTGAAACAGATAAAGGAAATGTTCCAGGAAGTGAATGATATGGAATCTGTATACCATAACTTATCAGTACAATGTAACATTTGAGATGAGAATAGTATCCCTTTAAGTGCAGTAGGGTACTTGACAGATTTTTGTGAACATTGAAATAATCTGACTTAGCAGGGTAAACCGCCGAGACCCAGCTCAGGATATGATTCTATAACTTTGAGATAATGGGAGATTTTAGAGATTCTTGTTCACACAAAACCATAGTGGGAGATTTTAGGGATTCGTGTTCATGCAAAACCAACAAAATTCAAATAGGTCAAGGTCAGATTTTCTATCTGTATTTAACATGTTATTGTTTTAATCCGTATAATATACATTCTCTGATAGCTTACTTTCACCTGGACTCGATATACTGTTTACAAAGGTCCAACGGTCGACCCTACAATATGTTTGTCGAGTTTGTATCTGGAATCTAATTTATATATATGTATGAGATGGATGTTGAAATCCATAACTCAATGTTGACATAGACAAATGAACTGTGCTGGTGATCCGCTTAGCTTTGATCATTAGACACGATCTAGATATATGTAATATCACAACTCTACTACAGCATAGACCTTAAATATATAAACGTTTTGTAACAAAAACAGAAATATGTTAGTTAAGACAATTTTGAACATGATATAAATGTTCTGTTGACTTTTGAAAATAATTGGATTGGAAGACATTGCTGCCTAAGGCAAACCAATTATGTTCAAAATAGTAAATATGTTATTTTAGAGTAGATGGGTGTGATTCTACGAATAAATGGAAAATCGTGATTATTTTTTTAAATCGTGAGTTTATATGATAACAAATTAAATAATTGAATAATGGTGAATAGTTACTGCATAAAATATTTCAAAGCATACCATTCTTTAACGTGATCGGTCATGAAAACTGACATTTTGTTCACTGAATCCATGCCAATTTGCAGGCCAAGAGAAGACTATTTTTGAAAATGTATCACTGGAATGACTGACTCGAGCATATTGATACATTTTCAAAAATAGTCTTCACTTGACATTCAAATGGACATTTCTAAAGACCATTGCAGTTTCGTCATTGATATATCTTTATTGTTATGTCGGGGTAATTTGTACCCAGGCTGATTAATCGAGTAATCACGATTATTCTTAAATAATAATCGCACAAGCCTATTTCGGAGCCTCTTTCACGAGAACTGGGCTCAGCTTCGTCACTCTGTCTCTAGACACAGTTATTCTTGATGCAATAGTCCACACAACAAACTCGATAAACTCTACAAGACTGATGATACTAGCTCCGAGGAATATGCCCATTTGTCCTCCAAGGGAACCTGAAAAAGAGAGAGCAATAGAAGGATATATTTTTATACTGCACCATTTTAGCATGCTGTAATCGATTTGGAACTGAATACTGAATTGCCAGAACCTAAATTTCAAAGTAAATATCCATGTAACCATGTTGGATATTTTGAAACTAATTTGACTTGGGTTGTTGCTGCCTATGCTTGATTGACTGATTCCCTTACCATGACCTTCGACTTCACATAATTGTTTTTCTTTGTCACTTGTGGAAACTACAGGCATAATATAGTAGGCTTGCGTGATTATGCGATTAAATCGAAAATCACGATTATTTAAATTGTTAATTTATATGATTAAAAATTAAATAATCAAATAATCGTGAATAATTTCTACTGCATAAAATATTTCAAAATCTGCAATTTAATTACTCTTTAATGCGATCACTCCCAAACATTGTCATTTTGCTCAGTGAATGTATGCCCATTTGCAAGCCAAGAGAAGACTTTGAAGATGTATCGCTGGAATGACTGGCTCGAGTATCGAGCCAGGCATTCCAGTGATATATTTTCAAAAATTGTCTTCTCTTGGCTTGCAAATGGGCATTTCTAAATACCATTGCAGCTTTCGTCATTCAAATATACCTTTGTTATTATGACTTGGTACTTAGTACCCAAGATGATTAATCGATTACCGTAATCACGATTATTCATAAATAATCGACCGCGACCACTCAAAGCAATAATCGCGGATGCCTAATATATAGAAATAGATTTGTGAAGAAACCCAGTAAAGAGAGGACCTCTGTAATATAATCATTCATTTTATCCAAAACACCAAACCTTAGTTTAATACATTAACACGCCCATCCACCAATGCATGCTCACGTATATCAGTGTAAGATCAAGCCATAGACCCGGATGTAAACTGTTGTTTATTTTGAAACTAATGTGACTGAGTTGTCGCTGCCTTAGTCAAGATAATCTCAAAATAACAATATGCATACATATATGAACGGATAGATGGATGGACATACCTATACTATGATTCTATGAACTCGCTAGGTTGAGATAGATGAAGAGGTGGGTGAGTAATAGGTAGGTATGTAGGGAGGGAGGTAGGTATGGAAGGAGGGAGGTAGGTATGGAGGGAGGGAGGTAGGTATAGAGGGAGGTAGCAAGAGAGGGCAGTTGGTAGATAGATAGATGGATCATGGATGGATGGATAGATAAACAGATATAACTTACTCATGATACTCTCGAGGGTATACTTAGGGAACTGCTTTATATTAACCGTCTGTGAGTTGTCATAATACAGGTGAAGCTCCAGGTAGTTGGTTCTGTAGCTGAGAAATAGATGGGTTGTAACATTATTTTAAAGCTGTCAAACAGGAAGATAACAATACTGGTTAACAAAGTTGATAAATATTAATTTTTAAGTTTATTTCTATGATTGTTTACTTTAAATTCTCTTTTTTCAACCTTTGAACTCTTCAATTTGTTCAAGAAAATCAACATACGTGCTCATTCAATGCCCACTTACAGGCCATGACAACACTATCTTTGGAAATTTAACACTGGAATGACTGGCTCGGTTATCGAGCCAGTCATTCTTGGTAAATGTTAAAAAATAGTCTTGTCCTGCAAATGGACACGTCATGTAAAATTCACTTGAGGCCTGCATAGTAGGGACACCACGTGTAGACAATCAGATGAAGTGCATGGCTACAGGCTATGTATAAAACCTGTAGACGGGCAGAGAAGAAACAAACGAATGTACCTGCAATCTCAAATTCTCATAGCCAAAAAATTAAAAACAACTATATACGAATTTAATTTATTGCAAAATAGGAAATGGTAACACAACTACTTTGGTAAACACTAGTACCAATATTTCTTATTAGTGAACTACTTCTGACCAAAGTAAGAACAGATTATGAAATTGTCCAAGATAATATTGAGTAAATCAAAAGTTTAGGAGGTGAAAAACATTCGTTTATAGGTACAGTGATCTTTCCAGTAGAAGTAAGTCACTACCAGAAGTTCTATGTACTGCCCTATGTAGAGAACTCTCTAATATTGTGAATGGATTTTCTTGAAGACAACGATGTAGAGCTTGAGTTAGCAAATAAGAAGATTACTTTACACAATGGTTATTTGGATAAAAGGAGCAATCTGATAATCAGCACATTGATAGTTCCACGATGGCCGAGTACTATTCTGAATAAAAGGATACACGCATGTTAATGCAGCTCTACAAATGACGTTATGATCTGTTACAAGTTAAAAGTATAGTCGAGGTTGATGTATTGCAAACAGTAAATTATTTGCCTGTGTCAAACTATTCTGTTGTTATTCTACCCAATATTGCGTTGAGTTCAGTGTAGTAGTACCAAAGCAGCAGCAGTATGGTCAGACATTATTATTATAACCATTGGCATTGTAGTCACTGTAACGATTTCAATTTGTTGGGCAGGAAGTTTTTGATAACTCTAAATACTGGTCAAGCCACATACATAGTAAAGAACACATTAGATTCTATACAAATTGCGCATAGCGAACCCTCGGCAATCGGACATCATCATAAAACTAAATAGAATCTTGAACATCTATGTGCAGGCTTTAAGAAAGTGAAGTGAAGTCTAGTAAGTGCAAATCTGTGGTAAAAACAATTAAATACTTTGGTCCCACCATTCCTCGTAATGGAATCGAAATTTACAAGAGAAAACTGATGCAGTAAGAACTAAGTGGGATGGGGGGGGGGGAGTGGGGGGATAGTGTGGGGGAGGGGTGTACAGGCTGTTGCCAAACAATTATATTTCTCTTGCTATGCAATTATATACGCTCGGAGAAATATAAAATAAAGGGAATACAAAGTTTGTGCATGTGGTAACAGTCTGAACCACCCCACCTCACGTCCTCAACCACCCCACGCCCAGCAAAACAATGATGTAACTAATAGCATCTTATCATCGTAAACAAATATTATGGTGTCCTTATCAACTTGAACACTATTTTACTTGTTATTTCAACATCTCAGGGTATGTGGCATGTGTATGCGCATATGCATGCGCGTGCATACTAACAATTTCTCTTCTACACGATACTCTTCATCCAGAATGCTGTTATACTGCTTCATGAAGACCTGCGACGGATATGACGCACTAGAGAGACTAACACTATATGCATCGATTTTACATGACATGGGACATTTACACGAATTCCTCAGTGTATTGTTCTCTCGAAATTCCCCTGGAAGAAGAAGGGAAACATGTAAACTATATCAAGTAAAATACGGGCGACATACTATTTCCACAATTACAAAAATTAATATATTTTTTTATCCCAATACTCGCCTCATGATAGCAGACAATACCAGCATCATTGAATCAATCGACGGATGAGTAGATTTAGGACTGAATGCGTGTGTGTGTGAGTGCATGCATGCAGGTGTATGTATGTGCGTGTGTGCATCCGTGCTTGCATGTGTGTGTATGCGTGTGGTTGGGTGGGTGGGTAATATGTATGGGTAAGGGGTAGGATTCATGGATGGATGGATGAATAAATGGATAGATAGATAGTTAGATAGGTAGATAGACTTACTAGAGCTAGGAAGGTAGCACTCCAAGTAGTTTTGCGGGTTACACATCGACATGTTAACCACTAAAATATAAACATATAATATAATCACATATACATTCCTAGATAGGAGTGTATGGCTAGATCAGATCTGTCAGCCAAGTATCTTCATGGCATAATCAATTATGTTACATATAGGCTGACGCCATAATCACTTCATTGTGATTGACAAATTTGTAATAAAATTGGTGGTCGTTCGTGGCAACGCACGCACGCATGCACAAATGCACGAATGCATGTGTGTGTGCGCCTGCTCCAGGCATTCACACACGCATGCACGCACGCACACACACACCAGCTTAGCCCATGGATGGAAGCCGCTTCCATGAGTCCGTTGTCCTATCCATACAGCCTATGGTCATTGTCTCTTCCCCTGGCTAAATCGCAGATAGTAGGTCATACATCTGGACGCTGCTGACCTCGGCATCGCAGCAGCGCTGATGCTTATGGCTGACTTGTCTAAAATGACTGAGATATCTTTAATTAAAGCTTCTCCATTAGGCGCATATTTAACTCGCCATCATTTCCAGCAAATTCTCACTGCGTAATCTTTACGTTATGTGGTGATGGTCGTATTTAACTCGTGTTCTGATTTGTTCAGCGTCCCCGAACATATTCCCCACCTCATTGGCTTCAGATACTATATAAGTAGGAGCGTTTCATCATCTAAATCTCTTCTCTTCTGATCAGCTGGAGTGGGGTGGTGGTGGGGGTGGGGCGGACCTCAGACTGTGTCATTTCTCAGAGATAGTCAGTTTTCCATTCTCGACACACAGTTCTTCTTGGCACACACCCCTCCCATGGACACTTTTGGCCACCTCTTCAGAGATGCCAAAGCGATAAGATATACTCAGAGCTGAGAACTTCTGGGAATATGCACGCCACTTCATCTATGCACCCATGTACGATTATTGGATCTTTTGATCGATGTTGTCTTCGCTCGAGCCCTATTGCAACCAGTGCTCGAGATTTTTGACTGTGTAAACCAAAAACTGAATTTCTCTGTTTGAACTGTGTAGGAAGGATGCTGGCAGTCACATTTTACTTCATACTTAAAATCAGCTAATCCTAGTAAATTCATCTGTATCATCACTTCAACTGCATCATTTCTGTTCGGAGCTTCATCATTAGATTTTCGGCATCACCATATCTCTGGTAACTGGTCGACATCAGAACAAATGGTTATTCTTGGACAATTTCAGACCTCCACAACACTGACTGTTACACATTATTAATATCGTCCTCTGCATTTTTGCTGTAATGATGACATATCATTGGCAGTAGACAAAATCTGATCAGCAGACTCACGTGCTGGTTTAAGACTGGACTCGTTCTTCTGCTCTGCATCAAGCTCCAGAAGTGAACATCATAAATCTAGTATGTGCTTCGGCACTCAAATTTCCTGTACACGGATCGTCAGAACTCAGAAAACGTGATATATTGTTTTACTTCTTCATATCTCCCGAACATAAATCTCTGGTAGCTCATACTAGATATATGTTGTTTTACCACTTGATAGCTCCAGAACATAAATATCCAGGAACTTATGAGTCGATTTTGTACCTATAGCTGTCATATTGTGACCTGCAGAAGTCATGCGTATATGTGTAAAACTCATCAGACCAAACAATAAAACTCCTTACAACACAAAATATCAAATAGTAGCTTCTTACCTCCACCAGGCCATATCGGCAGATTTAAAGAACGTATACAGTGTATTCTCGGTTACATTAAGCATTTTCCACTGAAGTCTTCGAGAGCAGCCATATCCATTGCCATAACGAAATATCAGTAACATTGTATAATTTATTAGACAGTTGCCCTCATCTTCTCTTCACTAGTTCTCGGACTACTTCTTCCACATTGAAGTTCGAAGTTTTTTCTTCGGGAGCCATTTAGGCTAACAGAGGAATTACTTGTCCCGTGGTGCACACACTTCATTTGTGATAGTAAGCAATGATGACACGTCCACGCCAGTCTCATCCGTAAGTCCCAACTTTGTTGGGAAACTAAGTCAGCAAGGATTGTGGGCTAACATCCGCATACAGAAGCTACTCTGATTATGTCTAACCTTCTTCAAACAAGAAACTGTGCTCGACATCCTCGGACGGCACGATTTTCCCAGGAGCTTACCATAGATACGTGGAATGTATGTGTTCTGTGTGCAACATCAAAGAGGCAAACCTTAGGTTCAGACTGAACACTTACATCGCTATTACATGCATTCAAGGGACTAAAGTAGCTCAACACTCAGAGCAGCCTCTACAGACAGCCATAAGTTAGTACTCATGGAGCAAAAACAGGCCACATACCGGGGTTTAGGATTCGTAATCCGACCAACGGTCTTGGACCATGTCATTAGTTTTGGACACGTCAGTGATTGTGTTGAATTCATCGACATGGCTATACTACACGAAAACATACCACCACTAAGTGTCGCATTGTCAACGCATATGGCGCAACTACCAAAAAAGCCAAATAGAATCCAGCAATATCAGATTCTTTCTATGCAGAGATGAGCTCCGCCATTACAACCCCAGCTAGATGGCGACTGCTCATGTGTGGAGATGTCAGCTCCAAGCTGGGTAAACTAGGAATTGCGGACAAAAGTTCAGGACTTGGCTTATGCATGGGATCGTATGGAGAGGGCACATGCAACAGCAATGGAGATGCACTGGTGGCATTCCTTAGTTCCCATGTCCTATTTGTCACAAATACGGCTTTCAAACACCCATGCGGTCACCGGACAACATGGACTTGGCACATTGCTGATCACAAAGTCCCTAAGGCTACAACAGCTGTCTTACCAAATAGACTTCATATTATGCAAGACAGAAGCAAAACCCCTACTTTGGAATGGTCGTTCCTATGGAGGCACATACCTCAATTCTGACCATAAGCCAGTCATTACACGCCTTCTGATGAACGATCTCTACCTAATATATAAATGCCATACCAGGCAAAGGGTAGAGTCACCTTTAACCTACCCAAGGTCATCAGTGACACTGACACTCAAATGTCATGCAAAAAGGCCCGTGGGGAGCAGATAGCTAATATCGACGTCAGATCCGATCCAAACGAAGTCCTAACCAAAATACTGAAATCTATGGAATCATCAGCTACCAGCACCATAGGGGTTCTTTTAAAACAAACAAACTAGGTATGCTGACGACCCTCTAGTAGTAAAACTGTCAGCAGAGCAGAAAGCGTTATGGCTGTGCGCATCTACCAAAGTGAAGACCACACCAAACTATGCCGGGAGCGCAATAACATTCTGTGCCACATTAGCGAACGCTTAAACGATCTTCTATTCAACAAGTAGACTTCATAGCTGATGAAATGACTACCACGGATGACTAAAAAATGTTTCGGGCTGCCCAAGCCCTGAGAGTTACTGATTAGAGCCTACACATCACCACTCACTGTACACAACTCTGAAGGACACTTTATCGAGACCAGGGAAAAGCCGAAGCGATTTGAGAATGGTTAAAGGAACAGTTCACTGACAACGATGATGAGCCCTTGCACCCGTTCTCAGGAGACCGCAGACCATTGCTAACACCTATTAAAACAGCAGAAGTTGAGAAGGCACTTAAAGCCCTGAACATGGACGTGCATCTGGACCGGCTGGCATGAGCAATGAACTATTCAAATATGCAAGTGACATCTCAAAACCGATCACGCACCTAATCAATTCAGCTTTTATGCATCAACTT
Organism: Chaetoderma sp. LZ-2023a; assembly: GCA_034401795.1. Lineage (NCBI taxonomy): Eukaryota > Metazoa > Mollusca > Caudofoveata > Chaetodermatida > Chaetodermatidae > Chaetoderma > Chaetoderma sp. LZ-2023a. The sequence goes on from CM067371.1 coordinate 43,983,819, forward strand.
CCCATTGACGCTGTAGGCCAAGTCACTTGAACAGCATACTGAAAATCCTATTCAATGTTACTATATACCACATCCAAGACAAGATCGATGACTTCACAGGGTCATGTCAAAGTGCCTTCAAACGTGGACGCAGCTGCGCAGACATTGTATGGGCTTAACGCATGCTTATGTCGGTAGTCATGTCCAAATACTGGGATTTCCACAAGATGGGCATTGACATGCCACGAGCCTTCGACACAATTAAATGCTCAAAGATCCTGGATGAACTACGCCAGGCCAGTTGCAACGAAGATGAGCTACGACTGCTTGCAGACACCAAGCTGAGAGTATCATTCAAGTCAGTGCAGTCGGTAGAGTTTCAGACATCAATCGGCTTCCCACAGGGAAATGGTCTATCTCTGGTGCCTTTCACCTGTTACCATGCTGCTGCATTGAAATCCGTGTGGGAAAGTTCCACAAGACCATCACCCCCACCCCCACCCCCAATGTCAATACTGAGTATGCCACTAGAGACGGAATATGGCGACGATGTGGACTTCATAGACGAGGAAAAGAACCCCGTTGACGAACTTCTCCTAATAGTTGCAAGCAAACTAAAAATTGAGAATCATCTCGAGCAACAGCTGAACCAAGTTTGTTCGAGGGAGCTTGATTGGCCAAATGTTTCAACGGCCATCTTGGATGACCTATTTCTCCTCAAAATGATTTCTCCAGAACCGCTGACCAGATCGAGCCAAAACTTGAGAGATATGACTAGGGCCTAAACGCAATTAAGGTTTGTCCATGGAAAGTTGATACATCAACAAAAATGTTCTCCATGAATCAAGAAAGATTTAACATTTGTGGCAGACATCTTGTATGTTTTGCAAAATCTGAGAAAATATAGACTAGACCATTGGGTCAATTTTAATAAAACTTGGCTACGCCTTCTTCAAAGAAATTAGATTTGTAAATTTATCCAGTGGTCATCTCGTTTTGCTCGGTTATGCCACTGGCCACTAATTACAGGAAAGTGATACAGGCCCATTGGGGCTCTTGTTAAATAGTATAGTTAAAACCGTTTAGGCCTAAGGAAATATATACGTGCGTGCATGCGTGCGTGCGAGCGTGGGTGGGTGGGCATGTGGGTGTATTATGTATCTAAACTCAAACCTGACTAGATGTATATCAAACCCTAAACCTATGTAGTTATATTCAAAACGAAATGCTAAAATACAAGAAAATCTAAAACCGAAACAAATAAATATCTCCTCAGCTACCTCTTTGCAAGAGCATAACCATCCGTTCACGATTCGTGTAATCCGATTTTTTTTCATTCCTCTATATGATGAAATATCACAAACACGGTGGTGCTGGTGGACCTACTGGTGGTCCCCCCCCCCCCAGCAATACTCCATTTGGGGCGCTGGTTAACCTACCGGCGAAGACCACTTGCTGTAGGAGCCACATGCGGCATTGAATCGCACTGCAGGTTTGAGCATAATCTCATGTGTCTTGTCAATCATATTTACTTGCATATTATGTCGAGAGGGGCCCACTAATATCTGGGTAACTCGGCGGATATAACCTTCGGCTTCTAAATTACTGGTCTTTCCCTTAGGTAGTCAGCATGGAAATGCAGTACCTCTCTGATTCCTCGGATTCCGAAGGCAGGTACTACCGTATATCCTCTCTCCTCCTAAGTCCTCCAATTGGTCTGTGGAACAGATTGTCGTCATAAGTCTGGCATCCGATAGTACGGTAGAGTTGAACGCGTTGGGAGCGAATTCACGCCCAGATCCACTGGATAAAAGTCACGCCATCTGACCACTACACGGCTGACAATTTCTTTTTAGGATTCTGAAAATTCTGGTATATAAATCGATCTCAACACCCGCAAGACGTGGGTGGAGCTTAGCTACAAATCTTCACCAGGGTGGGGCGTAGCTAGAGATGGAGCCCTCAATTAGTCTACATTGTATTATTGGGCTTACAAGAGCTTTGGTCCTATTATTTCTAATTTTATTATTTTTAATTTTGTTCTTCCGTATGGATATTGATGATCTATAATCTCTAATTTGAGAAGTAAGATGGGCTCATGCTAAAAAATGTTGTAAGCGATGGCTAAATACTAGTGACCAACATTTACGTAATTTGATTTGGTCAAATGTGTTCGTGACCATCTTGGAAATTTTTGCAGCTTTTTAAAATATTTTCTAGACCAGGAGCAGACAAGAGTTAGATGGAATGAACCGGATCCAATTGTAAACGGTCCAGATATTGCTGATGACATAACACATGGTCACCATTAATCATTTTAAATTCAGTCTGTATTAGTCCTCGGCCTTATCACCCGCAGATTCTTCTTGGTTCCCATTGCACCTTGCTCTGGGTCTTTCAGATGGGTACATAACACGTTTAGCAGGTTTGTGCAGTGCAGACATCTGCTGGTGTTGTATGCGTTGGCTCCGAGTACAGCAAATTCCAAGTCTTTCTGTGCAAGCGTGACTAGGTGGTATTAGCAGACCGTAGCAGACGTAGACTATATTGACTGCGCCGCGTTCGTTGACAGTGGGAACAATACAACAAAAATACAGTGTATTTCCAAAATTATTTATAATATATAGGAGGAGCATTTAATTATCTCTTTGATAACGCAGTATCAAGTTATTTAGAGAGTTCGTTACGAAGAATACATAATTTACATTGTTTTTCTATCAATTTACTAGTTAACCGAGTAATAGGGGTGGGGTGGGATTGGGGTTGTATCCGATCTGTCATTGAAGTATATGGCGTCATTATCTAATACGTCGCATGTAGGCTAAAGTCACAATCATGATAACGTATTATAACTCCGTCATGACAATCGAAAAGTCCGTCAAGTGTACGATCTGTATGTCTTTGATTAATTTACACTTTAATAAGCCTTCTGTTGAATATTTTGAAATTAATTTGAATGGCAGCAGCAATCAGCAGTCAAATTAGTTTCAGAATATTCAACAGCTAATCTGTATAGTTACCTTGATATTGGGATTGTGGGAATTCAGATTATAAAAGTATAAAAATCTACCCCAGCCAGCGCCAAACGTGGACGGAGATTACTTAGAAATGGCAGGGAAAAGCTAGAAATAGAACTCTCTCTCTCCCCCCCCCCCTCTCTCTCTCTCTCTCGCTCTCTCTCGCTCTCTCTCTCCCATCCAGGGAAATGTCCAATTAAATAGATTTAAAAGGCATTCCTTTTAAGTGGCGACGAATGGAAATAGAAATAGATGCTGTTTGTCTTACTACACTACTTACTTCGATCGTACATGCCTTTACATCCGCATGCATTAGAAGTAAAGTTCATTCGACATTCAAGGAAGCAAGCGCCACGATTATAGATCGGGAAGTAACGCAAATATCCATCCATTTTTCCTTTATCACATTCAATGCATTCTTTGTCACCAAATGCTTTGAATGGAGCCGGCAAAAATGTCATCTGTAATATGGAACGGAATATGCATAATGACAACATGGTAACATTTGCATTTTACTGAATGTCATCTGTAACATGGAATGAAATATACATAATGACAACGAGGTAACATTTGCATTTTTCTGAACTGAAGCTACCATAACATGTGTATTCCAATGACCTTGTATTGCATGATGTAGACCGGGAGAAATTTGCATTGTAATGTACGATCTAATGCAGACCACCATATCCTCCAACAAGACTGGAAAATTTAGAATAGTGGGCTGAGAAGTGGGTTATGAACTGGACTCGCCATCTAGATGAAGATCCCGCCTGTGCAGGCACAATATATATATACTGTTTAGATATGTTGTAATTTATGCAGAACCCAACTCAGCATGCAGTTCAAATTTAACATAGTACTGCAATAGGAAAATTAGTTCTACACCATTACTAAGTTCAATATCACATGCACTACACAGGTTATTGAACACGGTGTTGAAATACAAATCATATCGATGAATTATTTGCCTAAAACTCAACAAATATACTAAACACTATTCAGACAAACCCTTTCCACTTTAAGAATTAAATGTCCATCTGTAAGTATCAATTTAAGAAGGGCTATAACTATATACCACAATACTGACTTGCTGACCTCAATGAACTCATTGAAATGAATTCTTGCTTAACAGTTCACTAAGGCCAATTTGGGCATATGCAAAACCTGCAACAAACAAGTGCTGCTCATGGACAACCGTATTTCACTGCTGAGTATTTTGCGCATGTGCAACAATGTACTGTTTTCTTTGGGATTGCATTTGCATATGTCACAAGAATGTGGCATTCTTTGTGGCATTCTCTGTCACATCAAGTTGGATACATAATGACTTATGAGTATGTGGACCATTGTAGTGTGGCTTCTTGGTGGCAGGACAAGAAGGGTGATGCCTTTTCTGTTGTTGTACATCCATGGTCTAAGCTGAAGCATTGCATTGCAGGCCGATCCTTTGTGCAAAACCTGTCCTGTTTGGAACGAGTAGTCACTGGGCCTCGAGCTCATTTGTACCACTTAAGATGCCAAAGTTAATAAAGTATCGATCAGGCTGTGCAGTAATCGCAGCACAATGGTGCCAAACTTGCTCGTGGAGTCACAGGCTGTGAGTGTATGTACTGCTAGGATAACCCAGCAGGTGTCAGGTCTGATCTTGCTTACCAATGTGTGAATATAGCACATTGTCGAACCCAATCCAGTGTTCACCAAAAGCCCCTGTGGTCCACGAATTTGAACATGAAGACAGAAATAAGCCACTAGAATGAAAACATCACTATCTAATGTCCATATCACTAATTTTGATGCAACTCCACCCACAGCATGCATAGCCTCCAAGTCCAACCTCTAAGTCCAGTTCAAGCTCTCATGTTGCTGTGACTTCCCACCTGAAACATGTACACATACATAATGATCAGCCACTCTACCTACGACCACGTCCTTTATGAATGCATCCTCTTGGGCATAGTCACATCCTCAACTTTAACATGGTCCCGTGTATTAGAAACTCAAGATAAAGCTTGGCTTTGTTGGCTAACCAGAACCTGGCCATCTTCACTGGTAGTGCAATTTAGCTGTCGACTGTAGCAACTGGGTGGATACGATTTCTATGTTCACTCTCAGCGTCCTTGATCGTTCCCTCCTTGTAGGAGTCAAAGACAATGAATAATCGATCAGCATGTGCGGCATTTCGTTTTATCATTCTTATTGTACTGTTGCATAAGTCACCAAATGTGGTCAGCTGTTTGAGCCCAATCTTCCTAACATTGGCTAGAGTTTCTTCTCCAATTCAACTACCTGAGTACTTTCAAGTGTCTTTTACATAAGCCTGTCTTCTTCGAGGAGGCTAATAGCAGGAACAATGTCATACTCAAAACTAACTTTTATCTTGTGTTCCCTAGATTAAGCAATGCCAATCATAATCTGCGCCTAGCCATACTCTTTCCGCAGATACACCACCCAGCTGCTCTGTTGTTCTTGTCATGAATGTTCTTGAATGTTCTGCCATTAGTTCAATTGCTAATGCCCGATAACTTCACGTTTTTCTCAACAAAATGCTCCTATCGGAAGTCTGCATACATTTTATTCCCAACTTCATCAATGTGTAGTAGCTGGTCACATATTTCCTCAAACATTACCTCGGGTGTCGGAATATTGTGCAGCTTTGGCTCCCGCAGTGTTATACTGAATGTGTTTTCATGGTCCTTGATGTACCTCACTATCGCTTTTACAGTTTTTGCTTACTACATTCAGGTTCAGCTTTTATAACATCAGCTGGTGTGCGTTATTCCTCACACCACTGAGTGCTCGCTGTAGGTGGTCAACAGCCAGCATTTCTGGGTAGATGATCTCCCATTCTGCTACATATTCCTTCTTTCTTGAATAACCAATTATGCCAGCAGCCCTCATTAGTGATTAGATGATGATTTGCTCCAATCACGCATCCATTCACATGGCTTTAAAATCGCTATGTGGTTTCTTGACGACAAATTTCCCTTCTCTAAATCTCGGATGCATTCATGGGGCTGTACTTGGGAGCTGTCTTGTATCTTCTATATAAAAGGAACACCAATGGAAATAGTTTATGACATCAATTGCAGTAAACAGGCCTATTAGTTTCGGAACCGTAATAGGGTGACGATCCCAATTACCTTCACAGTCACTTCTTATGAGATTCATAAGCATGGAACCATTTCAGTGAAATTATCCCAATACAAGGTCTCACTAAAATTCCGACCTCTAGCAATAAACTGGATAAAATCCTCTCTGAGCTTATCGGACTAATTAACAACGGTTTGCATCTGTAGTAGACTAGATTCGAATCCCCTGTCTAAGACATCTTGCTTGGACTTTAAAAAAATACTAAGCACTTCTCGACCTGAAACTAATTCGTCCCACTGAATTCTACGGAGAACCTCGCTTACATTGTAGTCACGCATTTCAAAGATCTAACATAGTGCTTCCTGCTAATGACCAAGTGTACAACATTGACTCAAAATGTTCCACACTCAATCCAGATACCCTCGATACCACGTCCAGGAATGTATTTTTCAAGAAAGCTGAGTACCATTTTGATCATATGGAATGCACCCATGCATAGAATTAATTTTGTGAATCATCTTGATATCTCTGGCTATGCAACACGCAGCTTCATCACAGGCTGCGGCCAACGTGGGTTTTATTAGCTGATGCAATGTGTCAAGAAGATTGTTCATTGCTCTATAGGCACCTCTGTGTTTTGTGATTGGTGTGAGTTTTCTTTTGTCCAGAATGACGTTGCAGCACTCAACGATGGCATTGATTGTGGCCCCTGCGTTGAACTTATCTCACTAATGTCATCCAGATCTAAAACCAGATAAACCCATGTCATATCTTAATAAGGAAAAATTAGTTACCTCTCCAGGATGTAGAAATTGTTTGAGTGTAGCTTTCATATCCTTCGTTGCTTTTTAGGTGTATTCTGATTGTGGTATGCTCTGTAATCCATCGGGAACTGTATAGTTTTCAGAGAGGTTTGACCTTTGAGCTGGTTTAATATACTTGAGGATTCGTTGACATGGAAGATCTTCTTTGAATGTTTTTAATCCATGCACAAGCCACAATATCAGTATTTGAGCAACTGGGCTTTCCTATCGCTTCACCTGTTCACCAATAGCACGTTGAAAGAGAACTGTAACTGAGTCATGACTTCCATTGATACCAGAGTGTAGCTTCTTCGTGATCAAAAGTGTCTATTGCAGCTGTTGTTAAACATTCGTTTGTTGAAATGTCTTGGGAATGAGACATCATTATTGCTTCTAGCAACGGTGTATTAAGCCATATCACTATGATATCTCATGAGCTCATCATAGCTCTTGATATGACTGAATCGATTGAAGTTAGTGATTAATACTCTTATATGTACCAGGAATTGTCTCATTGTTCATTATGTAAAGTGGTGTCCTTATTCGTTCATGGTATATATCATAGTACACGATCTGAAATGAAACATGCATCTGTCTGCATTTAGCATTTGAAACTGTGCTTGCCATGCCATCGGCTTACCTAGAGACTCCAGCAGAACCATTCTATTTCATGCTGTCTATAATTCATTAGCAGGGCAAAACTCGTCATATAGAGATTGAAGTCCACGTCTAGCAATTCAGTCCAAATCATTTCTCCACCTGTCTTTATTGGACCTGAATCATGAATAACTATCCCCATTTATTCAAAGGCAATATAGTCTGCAATATACCATACATGATTCTCTAGCTGACTTTCACTGAAAGCCAAGCCGTAACGGGGAAATTGGCATGGTCATGTTTCAGGAAGCAGGAAAAACTGGCCAATATTATTATTATGAATTATTATTTGTTTGAAGCTCTTTGTAGCGGATGAAAATAGTTTGATAAATAGATAATATAATTTGTTTTGGATCATGGTATACATAATTTTCGCCATTCGAAAAACATATTTCGGACATAAGATACTATGAAAATACCAGTGCAACTGCTCACCTTAATCTCCTAGGGCACATAACTGTTTGGGACTTGGAGATTTTTTCCATCGAACAAACACCACTATAAGACACTCAAGAAGAAACAGAAAATCACAGACTGTTTCCAGAAGGGTTTTGGATTAAATGTTTAAAAACTAAGTGTCATTCTGGATTAAACGTGGATCCAGGGCTACCAGATAATACGCCAGGAATGCCTTTTATCCACACATAAAATAGAAGAAAAGTAGAACGTACCAAAATTCTTAAAGAAGAATATGCTAAGTTACAAATCAAATTAGAAAAACCTTTTGCTTCACGAGCAGTTATTGCTTATAAGAAAAGTTCTAGTCTTCGTAATTTTTTAGTAAGAGCGAAACTTATTTACAGAAAAAACTGACAAAATATAAGTTTCCAATAATCAATGAGCTAACAGGCAAGCATCTAAGCGAAACAACAACCCCAATATAATGAAACAAACATGAAATCTAAGTCAATTTCAACTCCTACCATAGTTAGCTATAGATAACTAGATTCCCAGTCGAACTTGAAAAAGTTAACTAGCTAGTCAACTATAGCCATCGACCGAACACCCGAGTTCGGTTCAGATGGTTAGTGCGAAATTTGCGTAAATTTAAAAAATGGCAGACACCTATCGCTTGCCATAAATAAATGCATATAAAAGTGTAAATATGTCACTAAATAACGTAGATTTGATGAAATTACGCCATCCCATTGTATGTTAATGTTCTCAAGCCTCTGTTCTTCCCCCTATTTATTTCATATGGACCTTTTTACCTCATAGAGGACAAAATAACCAATTTTCGTAGCCCATCAAAACGACGACAGAAAGGGTTAATGGAGACTGGTACCCGGCTCCAAACCTTCTGTAATAGTAATTCAATGGGGTCTCGTGTTACTGCACAGATTTCAATGCAGCTGCAACGTAACAGGTGAGAAGCACAGGGGAGAAGACCATCTCTCTGTGGGGAGCCGATTGTACTTGGTGTCTGCAAGTAATAGTTTAGCTTATCATGATTGCACCTGGCCTGACGTAGTACATCTAGGGTCTTTGAACGTTTAATTGTGTCGAGGGCTGGTAACATATCATTGCCCCTTTTGTGGCAATCCCAGTGCTTTGACATGGCCACTGACACAAGCATACGTTATGCCCATACAATGTATACGCAGCTGCGTCCACATTTAAAGCCACTTTGACATAATCCGGTGAAGGCATCAATCTTGTCTCGGATACATATTCCGTGTGCTATTGAGGAGCACAATGGGCCACATATTGGCTGGGGGAGGGGGGTGGGGCTGGCGGGTGGCCGATGGCAGGTGGCCTCTAGGACTTGGGTAGCACGATTATGGTGCATTGGCGTACAGCATCGATGGACAGTGGTGTATAAAAGCTGAATTGATTAGGTGCATGATCGGTTTTGAGATAATGTCACTTGCGAATTAGAATAGTTCATTGGTAATGCCATCAGGCACGTCCATATTCTAGAGCTTTCTGTGCCTTCTCCACTTAGCAATGACAGTGGGTCTCGTGAGAACGGGTTCACGGGATCATTAACGTGGCCAGTGAACTGTTCATTGCCTCGGCTTTACTCTGGTCAGTCCCGATAAAGTGTCCTTCAGTGTTGTGTTCAATGAGTGGTGGTGTGTGGTCAGTAACTCTCTGGGCTCAGGCTGCCAGAAACAGTATGAGACAGTCATTCATGGAAGTAACTTCATCTGCCGGGGAGTCTGCTTGTTGAATATCAAGAATCTTTAAGCATTCGCTGATGTGGCGCATAGTGTTATTGCGTTCCCTGCATAAATTGTTGCAGTCTTCACTTTGGCCACTTTCATAGATGCGCAGCCGTGATGCTTTCTGGTCTGCTGATAGTTTTACTAGCACAGGGTCATCAGTATACCTGGTTCGGTTGCTTTTTAGAACTCCCATGGTGCTGGTAGCTGACGAGTCCATACATTTCAGTATTTTAGTTATGGCTTCATTTGGAACGTCGATATTAGCTATTGCTTGGGCAGATTGTAGGTGACTCTACCCTCTTGCCTAGTATGGCGTTCATACATTAGGTTGAGATGGTTCATCTGAAGGCGTGTAGCTACTGGTTTATGGCCAGAATTGAAGACTGCACCTCCATAGGAACGAGCATCCCGAAGTAGGGGGTTTGCTTCTGCTTTGCATAGTATAAAGTCTATTCGCTTGAAGACTGCTGCTGTAGCCTTAGAGCCTTTGGGGGCTTTGCGACCAGCAATGCATCCTATCCATGTTGTCCGATGATGGCATGGGTGTTTGAAAGACGTATTTGTGGCAAACAGGCTATTGAAACTAAGGAATGTCACATGTGCTTCTCCATTGCTTTGTGCCTCTCGGTAGGACCCAATGCATAAGCCCAGACCTGAATATGTGTCAGCATTGCCGAGTTTACCCAGCTTGGAGTTGAAATATCAACAGATGAACAGTCGCTATCTGATTGGAATTGTAATGGCAGAGCTCGGTTCCGCACAGAAGAAATTTAGTATTGATGGAATCTCTTTGGCCTTTTCAGTAGTTGGGCCATTTGAATTGACTGCGACACTTAATCATGGTGAATTTTCTCAATGGCGTACCCAGGTTGATGAATGCAATGCGATCACTGACGTATCCAAAACTAATGTTATGGTCCAAGAGCCTTGGTCCGATTACGAAGCCTAAATCCTGGCATGTAATATCGATGTTAAAGTGTTCACAGACTGCACGTATGGTTTGTCTCTTTGATGTTTCAATCAAACCACGTAGATTCCACGTAGATATGGTAAGCTCTTGGCAAGATCGCATTGTCTGAGGATAACTTAATTTCCCAACAAATTTGGTGCTTACCTAGGAGGCCAGCGTTGATGTTTCATCCTTCTCCTCCACTTACGTATAATCATGGTGCAAAACTGAAATACTGGGATTACAGTTTTAAATGGGTAAAATGCGATTTATTCCATTTGTGGACCCTTATTTTTCGGGGCCCCTTGAGCCATTGCCTTAATCCGGCTCTGACAATGAACATTTTCGGTTTTATCTATGCCCCGCCCATCTCTAGCTACGCTCCACCCACACCTCGCTCGTGTTGAGATCGATCGATCTCTGCACTCCCCGACTACCGATTTCCAGAAAACTATACATGTAAACTGTTGAATATGTACAGTACAATTGGTTTCAAAATATTCAACAGCATGTTTCTTTAAATAGCAAAGAATTACGAAGACATACAATTCATACAACGTGTCGTACTATTTGAGATTTGATGACGGTCTATATGGAACCATTTGTGACGTAATGATTGCGACGTCATCATACACGCGATGAGCTGATTATGACGCCATCGAGGTCAGATGATGGATGGATACTCTTGAAACGTGAATTATGACGATTACTGCGATTAATAAAGCACCACGTCCTTCCTGGCGGGCTTAGTTAGGCCCACGTGATTCATTACGCATTTTGATTGCGACGTCATATGTGACATAATTGATCATCACGTCATATACTTTACTGACATGACACAACGAGCAGCAATGCCGAATGAGCGTCAGTGAACAAATGATTTTGCCGTCTTCAATTCCTCTCCTTCGAGCTGCGGAATGCCTTGGCCACGAACTTCGTATTTGCACATGCTATATGTGCATGGGCAATGGATGGGATTAAGCAAAATCAAATGGTGCGCATAGTAATATCTCGCTAGATGGTGAGCCATAGAAATGCACCTAATAAGAAAACGTACTAATTCTGTGCTTAGCATTTATAGTTATCATCTCGAAACATATTTTCAAAATGGCGTCATGCAAACATATTGGATTGCAGATCGTCGATATCGATATTTATATTCCACATAGGCTACCTACTTCAAGGGCATGTGAAATTCCACATTCAGAAACCAATTCTCAAGATATATGGTGGTGACCATATTGGATCTCAGATCATCGTCGCGTTTGAAAGCCTTCTTCCCCAGGCAAGGTCCAAAGAACTTATACAGTTGCAAATAGATCTGGCAATTGGTAGCAGAGTAGTCAACCGGAAATAGATTTTCAAAATAATTGACTGCCATATAAGATTCCGGTTCATTGCCCATACTTATAATTTTCTTCAAGATTCACGATTATTTGAAGATTCAAAATTATTTATTTCACGCTTAATATATAATATACATACATCATAGTTGGGCAGTCCATCAAAGGCATAGCCTATAGCATCTAAGCCGATGGTCCCCCTACGCATAAAACAACAAAACAGAACGCGAAGACGAGGAGGAGGAGGAGGACGAGGACGAGGAGGAGGACGAGGACGAGGACGAGGACGAGGACAAGGACGAGAAGAAGAAGAAAAAGAAGAAGAAGAAGAAGAAGAAGAAGAAGAATGTCTCACTGCAGCTGAGGATGTTTTCAAGCTACTGTAGCCACAAATGATCGTCGTCGTCGTCGTCGTCGTTTCTTACCGTTTGCAGAGAAAGCTTTCCAAAGTATGACGACCCTGGACCAACACTGAAGCCTTTTTCTACCATTTGTGGTGTCTCCCAGAATCCATGTAGCAATACATGAAATCAAAGACAAGTCATTCGAGAAATAATCAAAGCAATCAGCACTTTAACATGTATCTTGGTGACTTGGCATACTCGTTGCTTTTACAATATGTTTACCCCTCGTGTGTCAACAGCACCTCAAAGCGCTCAAAAGCTCAGATTTGTCAAGAAAATTTAAGATTTTACTCAGTGAGCGTCAATTTGCGGACCAAGAGGAGACTATTATGTAAATTGACAAGTGGAATTTTAAAAATTAACGTTTTGTTGTGCTGCGAATTGACATTTCTCAAGCCCACTACTGAGGCCGTTTTTGGTCGCTTGATCTTAGCGCTAAGCTGGCACAATAGGGTTACTTAGTACATTGTTTCGAAGCCGCATGCATTTTAAGTCACAAAATAATCATGTCTTAAGATGAATTGAATCGAATTGAATTTGCATTTATTTGGCTGAATGATATTTACAGTATATATTATGTATGCAGGGAGTCCACTAGAGGTATATTTGTATAAAAGAACAATATAACAGACACATAGGCTGTTTGATGATCAGACCCGACTTGAATTAGGTTTAAATCATCTCCCAGGCATAACAAGGTGCATGGAACATACATCTAAAAAATAAATCTTCGCGTGTACATGTATTTTGTTTTGAAATGATCATTGTCTTACCTGCTATACATTGAGCGGTCTCCTGCCCAGACATATTTGAGGCCATGCACACTTGCGGCCTGCGAGAATTCTCTAACTGTTGATGTACGGCTCTTATCATTGCCACCGACACCATCCCCGCCTCGGTCACCGCCGACACCAGCGCCGCCATTTGGGTCGCCGCCTGAAACGCGTTTCTTATCTACCATCCGGTTATTAACGTACGCTGATACACGCCCAGATGCGTTGTTACCATTTGTAAGCGGCATTAATAAAGACAACTTGGGAGAATACCTCACATCAATTAATGAATTTCTCTCCACTTACACCGACTGCTGTACCATGGCACGTCGACATGCAGGTCCATATTCGAATAATCAATGCACTATTTTATCCTGACCACTTATACGGAACCGTCATAATCTTGCGTTAGCAGTTAATGTTTGCTATCGAGCATATAAACATAAAGCCATTAAACTTTGCCATGAAGTGGTATGGGAATAGGCCTACACACCATTGAGTTATCGACTCACGCCTTATCTTGAACGATTTAGTCAACAGACCTAATCACTTCTCTACGTTTAGCGGCGACGCCTATTTAATTTTTGGCCAATAATACTTTATTGGATTGAAGTCACCATTATCATTATATTATTGCATCTATTATTGACCTCCAGGTCTCTCTGTCACTGATGAGAAACAGGTATTTACCCTCAAACATTATTAATAATCAATCGACTCTGTTCCTGTTTGCGTTACTCACTAATAGCGAATCCTTTGTTTGACGATAATTATCAGGTGCGATGTTTTATTGTATTATCAACGTAAAGGCTGACAACGGAATTTCTCATCACTGAAAATAACCTTTCTTTTCGAAATTGATTGATGTTCTAAAGAATTTGTCTTTTTACAGTACCGGTTACGAGGATGGATGTTACAAATTAATTACAAATATTTCTCCCATTGCAAAGCAATAAACCGATTCGGTACGACTGTTGTAGAAAACAGAATTATTGATGACGTTGCTATGATTAAAAGATGGAGTATGCTTCAATTAAACACAGATAGGTCATAGTACACCCACACCTGTCAAAAAACGGCCACCTGACTAAGTGCAAAGAGACGGTGACGATGGATATATCTTTATGGGTCTTAGTACAAGTTAGCTCCCCTATGATATATCATACCTGGAGACAATGACTCCATTCGATCTGTTTACATAGTTGACAGCACGTAAACCTCCTTTTAGAAAGGCTGCTAAGTAATAGCGGCCAAATAACAGCCTAAATTGTTCCGCCTTCAGCAGTTTCTACCGCTCTTGTGCTACTCAAGAGACTTCATGTATGGAATATTTGCGCAATCTCCGGACACAAAATAGAAGTCGACACAGATTCTACCGTGGCTGCTCACACTTTCATCCGTGCCAAGAAGTTCTGGCCATCCGGTTTTTGTGATTTCTGGCCATCTGACCATTGATAAGGCACCGCGTGACGTTATTCCTTGGGAATATACCTGCCAAGGCCGGTTCAAGGCCGGTTCAAAGCCAACTACGTATGCAATAGTAAAGCCTAGACTCTGCAACCACGGGACATTTCCGTTGCTGAAATTTCTACCACGCTCCTAGGATGTTAAATCTAGTGTATTTTTACAGATTCATAGATATACTGCCTTAAGCAGCAGTTTAATTTTCTCCGGTTCTTTTAAAGGATGTTTCTTTTTCGCTTAGAAAACTCTCTAAAGGAGATCGTCCTTCTTAACCGTCATCTGCGGATAATGATCTCGTGCCACGCTCAACGTGAAGACAAACACTGGCGTTGTAGCAGCGTCTCTTTCCAACACTTGTAAATATAAATAATGACGTTCACCTTTTTCCTAGTGGGTGATGCCATTCGCGTTTTGCGCAGCGTAAAGAAATTAAACAACACTATGATCGGAGATGCGCCAAAATGGTGATTTCTTCGCTTGTTCTGTAGATCCCCCACACCTGACTTGGACCTCCCCTATATAGTATAACGTTGCAAGCGGATGTTTCTACCACTTTTCTCCACTTAACTCACATCCGAACCTGAAGCAGCGGTTCTTTTGACACACCAACCTGCGCTGCTTTGGCTGACCATGAGACCTTAGAGTAGGGAAAACATTAGGACTAGAAAAGCTGAGTTCCTCACACCTAAAAATCTCGTTGCTGCATCCCCGCCCCACGCCGGGACGCCGGGATATTGCATCGTGCCATGTGAGACCATTCCCCATGGACGCATTCTTTCTAAGACTTCGATAACCTCTGCCATCATTTCGATCACTCCTACGGATCCAGCAACCCTTGAATCTCTTTTTCTTATAGAGAAGGTTTCGCCACCTATATTCCGCACCACTAACTCGGACTATCTACTGGGAAAGAACAAACACCACAGCTTAATCTTATCTGTCGATTAATAAACCTTTTTCCTTTTTAGATGGATTGGTCAGCAGTCAGGATAAAACGCAGCGTATATTTGACATGGAGGTGCCACTAAACTCTTTTCTGTGTAATTACATCGGTCGGCTTGTGTCTCTGAAACTTGGAAGAACTGTCCCTTGAACTGTGTCAAAACCTTTTTGATGTTGCTGAAGTTGTTCTAGGCTCTGAGCCATAAAAGGCCCGACTCTGGATGTCTGCTGAGAACATCGGATCAACCAGGGGGCAACTACTAAATCAGCCCCTCCATCTGCACGTGTTCCTACGCCTTAGGACACCAAAGTAGGATTATTCTTCTTTCTCCGCTCTGCTTTAAGTGGGCCACTAGGAAATAGTTAGCTTTCAGTGCCAAACAACACTTATAATGAACTAACCTTAGATATATAGAGCGATGGAACAAATAGTAACTGTTAGCGACATAATGATTGCATCTCACACCCACTCTGAAGAACCGCTTTCCTCAAACTTAGGACTTCCTGAGAGACAGTTATTTCCTCGCTACCTCGCAGGCCTACCTGCCGCTTGAGAGACAATATTCAGATGGGGTGATGCTCGTCAGATGAACGGGATGCGCATTTCTCCTATCGTCACCTTGTGCCCAACCATTCGGCCAAATGAAGAATACAGCACTCTGAGCATTAGGAAACCTACAACATTAAGTACGGCCGCGCTTGTGCCTTTACTCTCCCCTCCTCTATGTGCTAGCGCCAGAGAGAGTGACGCGTAAAAAGATTTTGGGCTCAAACGCAGGCATGAAAGATTGGAAGCAACCTGCGGTGAAGAGAGCCACCTCCGAGTCTTTCCTCCGATTTCGCATGCACCACATCTGAACGCACCTCCCATTCCCTGAAAGATTATCCTGACCAGATCCCTCATCTCGGAAGGAATCACTCATCGGCCTGGGTACACCTTTTTGACTGCGTGCAGCAGGGAGATTCGCCACCTTCATTGCTGACAGAGCCACTGCCAACACCACAGAAGTCCCTGCAGCTGAAACTACCGCTACCGCCACATGAATCACTGCCTCAGAAACCACCATCACAGGAATCAGTGCCGCTTCCATAGCCACCAAAATAAACAATCGCCACCACAACTGAGACCGCTTCTGCCACACAGACAGCTTCTGCTGGAACGAACGTGTACATCCATGCAACCCTTCTGCGCTCAGACAAAAAGGAAAAAGGAAGTCGACAAGACGTAGATTGTACACTGACAGCGATGGATAAGATGCATTCAATTGCATCGAACTCAGACACAATGCCATATCAGAACTGTCCGGCCGGACCTACGAGTCTCCAAGGAGAGAGGGCTGACCACTCCGTTCAGCAAACGTTTGTGCGGGAGCACCAACCTCGTGTTCAAGGGATGGCGTCACAAGCCACGAGACCAGGACAGATAGCCAAGTGTTGCTCTGGAGGACTCACGAGCGTGGACATCCTCCATCTCTGTGGACAGACTACACGTGACTAACGCCCCAGACAGGAGCTCTAGGGACTCAAAAGAGAGGATAGCTTGCACAGCGACCGTCCACCCGGCCCCCTTGGACGGGGACAGGCACGGGACGGCGGCCACCCATCAGTCTTACTTTTTATCACTCATGAAAGAAAGATTCATATTTACTTGTATACAAAGTTAGGAACTGCTCTATAAATTATTATAAATAATAGGTGTTGCTGATACTGATATATACATCTGATTGACGAAATTAGCAAGATCTTACAGAAAAGAAATCACGAACTTATCCTGTGTAACATATTATGGCCAGATGCTGACATGGAAATACCAACAGGAAAAATGATAAACTAAAGGCAATGTGATGACAGCATTTCAGTTGAAGCTTTCAACCACGGAATACTAAAAAGAACCCACATGTTGAGTATTGAGGAATCCAATCTATCAATCAATCAATCAAATGGCGTCAAGATCAACTACGTGACGTGTTTGTTGACATCATAATCAATTGCGTTATAAATGACTCGATTTAGTCCATCTTAAACACTTAAGTCAGGTCAGGTTGTACGAATCATGTCTTTACTATTTATAGGCAACTACTTATTCTGACATAGACAGCAACAGCATCCAGTCAAACTAGTTTCAAAATATTCAAAGGCTTACCTGCATAGTTTTCTGGAATGTGACATTTAGAGAGTGCAAGGATCAATCTATCGACGCCAACAAAGGCAAAGCGTGGGTGGAAAACAGTTACAGATGGGCGGGGCATAGCCCACGAGCATGAAATGGCAGTATGATGGACTGGGAAAAAGAGAATTCTTTAGAAAGTAAAGAAAGTCTAACTGGACAGCAGTCTACAGAAGAAAGAAAAAACCATAAAGATTCTTATGTATGATGTATGATTACTGTATTCTGCTGCTGTAATAGTAGAAACATCCTACAGCTACAATCCGTACTTCTTCGCTTTTGGCCACTGTATTTTTTATCCTCAGCCAAAATATTTAGCCACCTCGTAGTATGTTTAACGAGTTTATGGAATGACGTCCTTTGCTTGGCGTTGCTTTTGCTGGCTCCCAGTAGGGCGAATTCCAAGGCTCTGTGTGCTGGTGTGTCCCCTGGTATCCGTAACACATGGCCAAACATGGACCATCTTTGCTGGGCGACAAAACTTGCACGACATCAGTGTGGGAACGGATGAATAACCACATTTTGGCGATGCCGGCAGATCTGGCGAGTCATCCACCAAAGAACATCGCTGCCTCTACATCTGTAGAATCACATTCTTAGGCCAGGAAAGGCCTCACCGCAAGTTCGTGTTCCGAGTTAGTTCTTGATGTATTCGTGAACAATTTCAAAAGTTCCAAAAATGCTCCAACCGCACCAACGGGAAATACAAAATTGCTTTAGTGCGGTGGGTTGGATTGCTACTGGCTACGGGAGAGAAACCAACAGAGACTGAAATAATCTGCTAAATGCCTGTCTTGCTGATTGTAGCTGACACAGATCCAACCTAATCGGCCCGTGCCCGTGGATGCTCTCGAGTTCTCGATTTCGTCTCCTTTTATACTACTCGCGATGTCATGGGCGCAGGCTCCAACCAATCATCGGTCTAGCAACAGCCAATCAGCGCATAGCTAATAATAACACAGCCGAATGTTCTAGAACATTCTAGAAGTTCTGCGTACACGTGGTTATGACGTCGCGGCAATACCTTGGAAGATAATCAAAAGGGGTTTTCCATGGATTTTGAAATGGTTTACAGATTTGGAAAGCCGGTCGTCTTGATTAATGCCAGATTCGGCGGGAACAAGTAATTAAAATGGATTACATTGTACCTTCTCGGTACACTAAAGGCGTTATCCTATCTTGGTCGTAAAATATGCGCTCTGTCAAAAATAGTATTAAGCACACGCATGTGCACCATGCGCTTTAACGAACTTAGTCGTTTTTACAATGCGATTTCTCTCATAGGCCCATATATGCTTAGAGCTCTACCAAGGGGGGCATGTTCAGGGAACGAATCCAGGACGGACAGCACGTACCCAGCTTAGCTGGTATGGCTGGTACCCGACCGGTCGATCCGAACTACACCACCCCCTCCTAGTTTGACATCCATGGCAAACGATCTCGCATTGTGGATCAACTCACGGACGTATGCTAGGTGGGAATTATAGACTTCCCGGGTAGCCACGTGGCCGGAGAGGATTAGTGACCCAGCAGACGCCCATTTTAAAAGACATAGCACATAGAGGTGTCAAAGAGGAGAGGGGAGGCATACTTTTAGTTTTAATTTTTGACCTGGAATTATTCTTCCCAGTCTTTTCATTTTTTTCTTCTTTTTTTTTGTTTTAATATTTTGGTGCATGCTTTCAACTGTATTTAGCTAATGATTTCTAAACAATAGCTCGCATGGGTGTCCTCCCGGGCGCGGATAATTATTATTTCCGCAGAGAACACCCAAGCTCCAATGTACCACAATTTAAGCTAAGCTATATAATGATATATATATATATATATATATATATATATATATATATATATATATATATATATATAAATATATATATATATATATATATAAAATATATGTACATAGTTTCATGTAACATACCCTTATGGGGTATATAAAGATTACTACCGAATTACTTGCGCACCCGGGTAAATAAAGGGGTATGCAACACGTATCTTTAATTAAAAATATTTGCGGCCTGTTATAGCGGGTCTGCAACGGGCAGCTCTCGCTGACCCCATAGCCATCCTGACATCTAAGACAGGAAGAAAAAAAAAGAAGAAAAATAGAACATAATAATAACTCAAAAGTTAGTTTATCAGGCAGCCTCAGCACAGCTGAGACTGCATGACAGGATTATGACATTATTGCACTGCAGGGTGTTGTATTCTTTACGTCGCACACAGCATTCTTACAACACCAGAGTCTGCAGTGCTCATTTTGTGTGGGACACAGCTGGGCAACTAAGTTGCGCAGCTGTGTCGGATAACCGTAGTCATCCAAGGGACGGGATCCAATTGATCTAACATATATAATATAAAGAAAAGTATTTAAAAAATAAATGAATAATTATTAAGTTTACATGAGTCGCACCACTGATGTTCTGCTGTATCACACATGATCACACCTCTGCTGCAAAATTTCCCCACTGAGTCTGGGTCCCACGACTGACGGTGGTTGGTCGCGGTGGCTGACTGGCTGTGATTGCTTCGGACACTACGGGTGCGGATGTAGTGGATGCAGCTTTGTGGCTGGTTATGGATGCGGGTGCTACCGGACTGGATTCTGTGGAGGATTTATGCTTCTTGCTCTGCTTCAGGACCGGTGTGGATGTGGTGACTGGAGGTGGCATAGTGCTCCCTGACGTGGCTGCGGGTAGTATTTCACGTCTGGCTGCCGGTATATTAGCCAAGGTAGCCGCGGGAGGATGATGACTAACGGGATGTCTATGGGTAGTTTTCTTCGTGTGGGCCATCTTCTCGGTCGGGAGAACTTTAATGAGGAAAGCGAGATTCAAAACGTGTGGCTAAAACGGCACGATCCTTGTTTTCTTCCCCAGGAATTAATGTCACTTCTAACACATGGTGCTGATGACAGAGCGCATGGGTCACTCCGTAGTAGGTAGTGGTATAGAGAAACCGACATGTTACGGAGAAGGCAGTCTGGTGGAGATGGTCCTTGTTAACATGAAGTGTGCGGTCGGAATTTCTCATAAAAGTTCTGGTACAGGGTTCTCCACTAGCTAATAACGAGCTGTAAGGGAATCTTTTTGAAACTGGTACCGATTCTTCTTCAAACGAATCCAACAATGCTAAATCTTCGAGGAGTAACATCTCGTTCCCGCATGGTAGTTGGCTGCGGGAACCTTATTTAAAACCTAAAACCCTATATCTTAATTTTTAACTTTCCAGCCCAGTATTGTAATAATGAACTAATAATAATAAAGGACAGCAGAATTTAGTTTTCGACACGAAAGAAGCCTAGTCCTATTTGTTCTTCCCCGGTGTCGAGTTTTGACGGGAAGACGAAGTTTCAGAGCACGCTTCCTCCTTTTATACTATTTGGTGACGTCATAGCCGGCGGATGACTACACCTGGAAGTTTTGACAGGAGATTCGGTCAGCCCTATATTGAAAGTTTCTCCTTTTTCCATTATGATTCTTCCGATATAAATGGAGTACATTTAATTATAAGAGGAATGGCTCACTAACTTAGTCTTATTTTAGTGCATTTAAAATTTTCCGATCAACATCAAAACAGGGTACTACTTATTCCCGAGGAGCATCACCTTTTAATTAGCGTGATGCGGTTTTACGGATTGGATGCTTATAAACATGCCTATTTTGATTTTAGGCTGGAGCACCCGATGGGGTGTGTGGGAGCCTGGTGACGTCAGCAGTAATTTCCCCGACTCACCCTCGCCACTCCTCCATCACGCCGTGGTAGTCGCGTATTTGGGCGGCTCTTTGGTTTAAGGCGTTTGATCCAATTTACTGGAAATAGCAGTAAAGTCACGTGGCCCTTGGAAACACGTGGTTGATCGGAAACATATGTGCTGTTTTACGGCTATGGCCGAGATACTGTTGCTGAGGTGTAATCTTTTGTAGATGCGAGATATGGAAATATATATATGTTATACCAAGATTTCATTTTATAATAATGTCCCTATTTGCGCGGGTTCTTAAACATGCTTCTTAATTGTCTGTAAAAGGTAGATCTCAGCCCGAGTTGATTATGGACTGGAACGCAGAGAAGAGAATTTTTGAAATTCTCTTTGTAATTATACTGTTAGATTTTTGATGCCGCTTTACCGGCCTAATGATTTGTAGCACGGTAGAGCAGTTGTGTTCTTAATAAAAATATAACAGTAAAGCTGTAGGTAATTTGATGTGTGGTTTAAACAGATCTATTCAGGTGGCAGATCAAAGTTACTGATCCCGACAAGATAGCTGCGTTTTCCGAGCGGGAGGGCTGCCAAGCATTCTCCTCAATGGGTGGAACTAGCTCCGTTCCCGCTTAGACCAGACACATTAATACCTTTTAATAATGGTTAAACTACAGTACAACTCGGAAGTGGGTGCACACAGTGTTACAATTTACAATGCTGTCGTTTGGAGATTGTGAATACTGTTAACCTGTGTGTCTATGCTCCTGACATGTTGGTGATTTGAGTTTGATAAGCGTAGCAGGGTATCTGTGGATGATACTTGCGCTGTGGTGAAGGTGACGTTTTTATGGCCGCCGGGTGCGGGAGTGGGGGAGGCGGCGTGATGTCAACTTTATCGAACCTTGAGGGTATTTCACTCTGTAATGGCCAAGCCCGTGGGCGGGACAGAGTTACTTTAGAGCACAGATGACCTGTCAGATTCTGTCGTAACTTTGATCAATCCATTATCGAATTCAACTTTTCGGTAGTAAAATCCTACTCGTGACTGACGACAATGCGGGAATCTCGCTCTCTTAATAATATCGACTGTTATTACGTGGAAATGATGTATGTAGTTTTGGTTATTCTCGTACAATGTCGTGGGAGCTGAAAGGGACATTGGACACACGTTTTTCCCGTGACGCGTACGGTAGATCTTGTCGTGCATTCCTTCTATCCATATTATCAGTTCTCCCGTAACTAGATAAGAAGGGGTGTGTGGGAGATTTGTTAGCTGTTGTTTGTTGATAATAATGTTGATGTCGGTAGGTCCGGGCTGCTGTATGATGCCAATGTTAAAGCGAAGTGGGCGCATTCCAGTTTTCCACGCTGGTGAATGCCAAATCTGTTGTTATTGCGGGAGGTGGGGAGTTGCGGGAGATATTATTTCTTCCACATCTTGTATGGGTGGAACTGTCGCGGGAGTTTTTATGTCTCTACCGGGAATTAACTAATACCGGCAGGTGCTGTTGTTGAATGTCTCTGTTATACTGAGTATAACCGAGTATGTATGTGATGTACGCGCAATGATGAATTGATGTATCCAGGGCAGGTGTGTTCTGTATGTGATGACCTTCTGTCTGTGGTGTGATGTCCTGACTGCTCATGGGGGAGTATGGTAGGCCTAATGGATGGGGTGGCCTTTGAACAGGGGGATGTGGTCATCTCCCGTTACACGACGGTTGGTGTCCTGTCGTAGATTTTAGACACGGGAAAATTTCGAGCCGAAAGTCTGCTGAACAGGCTGCTTCCCTGCCCACCGCGGGGTGTAATGTTGGTCGGTGTGATGCAGGATGCCACCTCCTCTGTAGCAGCAGTCTCTCTCATATCTGAAGATTGACGGTCAACAGAGGATGAGTGGGGTGTGAAATGGATTGGGCCGGTGATGTCCGAACTTGGTGTATAGATGAGGGATGCGAAGTGGAGTGATGGAGGTGGTGGGACTACTGGAGAGGGTGTCCCTTGGGAGGGGTGTGGTTTCGCGTTTTTGGGAGGTGGTCAGGTCCACCTAGTTGTACGGTTTTGCGGTTCTAGACACGCCAAGGCTTCATCTAGCCTCTTCACTTCCATGCTTTCATCATATGCTCCACCTTACAGGAAGCATGGCTTGGGTCAGCCTCAGCTTCTGCTTGTGGTAACTCTATGATGGGGGGTGGGGGTGCATAGCATGGAGTGGGTGGGAATGGGAGGAGATCGGGGGGGAACAGCTTTTCCACCCGGTCCCTTGGACAAAACAAACACAAAAGTCTTCAGATTCCGCTTCCCAGATCAAGTAGACCCATGCTGAGGAGGGAGATGGCGAGTACATATCTCGTCATCGTCGTCAACATTAGCCGCTTGTTCACCCGCATACTGGCTTGGTAGAAGTTGGGTCGAACTGGCACCACGGTGCTCTGCGCTAACCGTGGGAACGCTATTTTCAGTAGAAATATCTGTCTGGGTACCGGTGTCACGAGAAACGCTCAGCCCAAGCTCTGGTGCTTGGTCGTCATTGACAAACGGTTTAAGTAGATGGAAGTGGATGACTGAGGTCAGGCCATCCGAAGCACGGATATGGTAGGTCACGTCCGATGTCTTACCTACTACCACATAGGGGCCTTTCCACTGGTAACTCAGTTTACTTGGCACGTTTACAGACCATCGTGAATCGTGTAATCAGACCATCCTTCCTGCTTCATATGGATCTCCATGCACTCTCCGGTCAAGCCATGTCTTTTGCCGCTGGTAGGCAGTGGATAATGTTCCTCTCACTAACTCATGGGCTTGTTCTATCTGCTGCCGCAAGAGTTCAACATAGAGAGATGGTGAATTTTTGTCTCATGGTATCTGGCACATGGCCAGATCCAGGGGTAAGGCTAATTCACGGCATATCATTAACTGAGCAGGGGATAACCCATGCTTGAATGTACTGAAGTGCGGTAAGCCATGAGTACATAAACTACATATGGGAGCCGTAGATCCCAATATCTACAATCAAGGCATGTTTCCTTTGTAAGCATCGCCGCAAGAGTTTTATTGAAACTCTCTACCATCCGTCGCTATGGGGATGGTATGGAGTCGTCCTTGTTTTGATGATATGAAACAATTTGCAGAGCTCTGATATGAGCCGGCTCTCAAAATTACTCCCTTGATCGGAGTGTAACTCATAAGGCATACCAAAATAGAAGAACACATTGCTTGATAAGACCTCCGCTATGGTGGATGCCTCTTGGTCTGGCAAAGCAAATGCTTCTACCCACTTCGTGAAATAGTCTTGCAATACGAGGATGTATTTATTTCCATCATTGTCGTATTCAAGGGTCCGAGCACGTCGATAGCCACTCCCACGGTGCACCAACAATCTTAATCTGGCAGGGTGCGATGTGGTGCTGGCCAACAGCGCAGCGCGTCTTTGACATGGGACACATTTGGCAATCCATGCCTTGACACTATCACGAATTCCGATCCAGTGGAATCTCGATTTGATACAGCTAACTGTCCTTTCCACGGCCAGATGTCCGGCGTTATCATGTAGTTGGCTCAAGAGAAGGTTACGATATATTTCCGGGACTACCAGACAGTTATTAATGTATAGAACGTTATTTATTAGTTGACTTTCTTCGAACCATTGGTAATAATATTTTGCCATGGTGGATAGTGGTGTCACCGATTCCTTGGGAGTACGTATCCCCTCCTGGATCCACGCATATATATTTCGTGTCTGCATGCTTGTTGTTGTCATGTGCGATTTTCTCTGGATTCCACTCTCAATTCAGGGAACTCCAGAGATGGCTGTGTTGACTGTGTCGCGGTGGCGGCCTCTTTGTGTTCAGCCTCCGCGCCAACTCTACTGAGGGCGTCGGCATTCCCATGCAATTTGCCAGGACGGTGAACAACGGTGAAGTTATAGGCCTGCATGGATTCCTGCTATTTCACTACCTGGTCCTCCAGAGTATTTAGGTTCTTGAGCCAGCGTAGTGAGGCATGGTCTGTACGGAGTGTAAAGGGGCGCCAGAAAGTGTTTATACTCACTGAAATGACGGATATAACGGCGATAGTACTAGCATAAGCCAAGAAAACTCTGTGTCTCTGTGACTGGCCACTCCACTATTGCCTTAGTTTTTGATGGCTGAGTAGCCACTCCATCACCGGATATGACGTGTCCCAGGAACCCAACGCTCTGTCTAAAGAGATGACATTTCTTGAGTTTGAGTTTCAAATTGGCCGTGCAGAATCTTGAGAGCACGGTGTCCAAATTGATAAGGGTTTTCTCAAACGTGGGTCCGAAGACTATTACGTCATTCATGTAACAGAGACCGATTTCACATTGCAGTGTGGTTAATACCTGCTCTATGAGGCATTCGAAAGTTCCGGGAGCGTTGCACAAACCGTAGGGCATATTGCGGAACTGGAAAAGACCATCCTTACAAACGAATGCAGTCATTTCCATGTCAGCTTCATCCATTGCCAGTAACCACTAGCTAAGTCAAGGGTACAAAACCACTTGGCTCCGGACAAAGAATCTAAGACCTGATCTATCCGAGGTAATGGATAAGCGTACTTGAAGCTAAGATCATTAAGGCGGTGGTAGTCAATGCAAAACCGCAAGGTTCCATCCTTTTTGCCTGCTAGTACTATTGGCTTAGCCCATGGAGATGCTGAGGTTTCGATAATACCAGTCCACAACATGTCGTTTACTTGTTGGTGTGCTTCCACTTCTTTATGAATGGCTAGACGTCGTACTGGTTGACATACAGGGCGGTTATTGCCCGTGTCGATGGAGTGTCGCACAAGATGAGTTTCTCCGAGATCCATGTCTCCGGAGGAAAAGCTATCGCGATATTTGTACAGTAGTTTCTGACTTTCGTGTTTCTGTGATTGCTGTAATCCAACCGTGGCACATAGATATAAATCATGTAAATGTTCATGTAAATCATCAGTCATATGCTGTTGTGTGTCGCTAAGTGTAGGTGATTCCAATGAGATAATGTCCACCGAATGACCGCAGCGTACTCCAGGTTCAAGAGTGATGGGGTCTGCGGTACTATTGAACACTCTAAAAGGTATATGTTCCTTATTAGTAGTGTCCACGATCACGCGGGGACTTGCGCATTGTGAGGTGATCATGTAATCAGAGTCGGGTTCCAGCAGGGCTATGTGTGTGTTGCTCCCTAACTGTGGTGTGGTGGCACATAAGATTTGTTCCTGTCCCGGCTCAACTGTGGCGGCACTTGATAATATCACTGCACACGTGTCATATAATGATGATGCTGGTCCAAGAGGTATTCGTCGACTGTATATGTCGAGTTCCTGTTGTATGCAATGTATGATGGCATCGCTGGCACTGAGGAAATCAGAGCCAAGGAGGGAATCGCTATGAATAGAGGCGATGATAACTCGCTGCATGAATTGCATCTCCTATATTTGGATGACTAGATTAACTACACCGGCTACGGGCACATCAGCTCCTGTAGCTGTCTGTAGGTAAATGTTTGTAGGTTTAATGGGAGGCTTTTATGAGGTGTGATGCTCTAATATAAGCGCTTGTTGAATACTGTGATTGAAGCACCAGTGTCAATGGTGGCACTGGTGGAAACACCGCTAAATAGACAGGCACACCTGTATATTACTTTGCAATGTACCTGTGGAAGAGTTTCCAATGATGCCGCCCATGACAATGGTGTCGGAGCAGAATCATTCTGTATATAATCAGTCTGTTTCTGAATGGCTTCTCTTAATGTGGCGGATGGCTGAGTGAGGAAAGGGCCAGTTCGTCGTCGCTGCTGCTGTGAGGGCTGCGACGAAGGTGGAGCTGGGGGTAGCAATGATGATAGAGCTGTTGCTGTTTCTGGGTATGCAGTATTAGTGTAGACAGCGGTGCGTATGGGATGATGGATACGCTCTACCTGCACGAGCCATTTCTTGCAATGCTTCATTGGATGCTTTGGCGAAGCACAGAAGAAACAGTGATGTCGCCAGGGACATGTTTCTCCCCATCTACCTCGGCGTTTACGAATCCACGAGGTGGAGTGAACCGTTTCTGCTGTCTGTGGATAGGGGAGCTGGTGTTGTGCGGGACTGTGTTTTGCATACCACCAAGGGACACCGAGAATTCAGTGTCTTGGTGGCGGGACATGGTGCTTGCAAAAACGTTGTTTCAGCAGAGGTGTTACAACCTACTACTGCCGTTTTACAAAGGAAAGAAGGCTTGTTAGGTGCGGAGATAGAGGGGGATGGCGATGCTGCGGATGTGGGAGGCATCGTAGGCATCGACATATATGAAGCCGTGCATTTTGGTGTAGGTGTAAAAGCTGAATTAGGTTGGTAATAGTTGGCTACCGAACGTTGTTGTACGGGGGCCGCAGTTAAGTCGGGAAGCAGATACGGGCACCAAGGTGACTCTTCGATCAGTGCCCTTAAGAGTTTAACGGCTTCTCCAGTTGCAATTTGCTGCGGTCAGGGGCAGGCGTTACTGATGGAGGTCGGTTACGGCATCGTTCCCTCCAATGGCCTGGCTGACCACATCTGAACAAGTGGTTGGTGGCGGTGCGGTGATGGTGGTGTTCGCTGTTCAAAAGTGAGTGGTAGCGCGGTTCGTGCTGAGTGTGGTTACCAAATTTGTTAATGCTGAGATCTGCCTATTGATCTCGTCCATTCGTTCCTTCATGTTGCCGTTTATTGTTATTGTTGCGCTGATTCCCGTGCCCAGGGGCTCCATTGTAGCTTCCTCTGTGGTTATGCCCCCTTCCTCCAGGCGCTTGATTCTGATTGGAATTCTGGAAATTAGTTTGCTGTGGTGCTGGTGCGGTAGGTGTTGATGATCTGGGAGGAGCATTGGTGGATGTGGCGATAGCTGCACCCTGTACCTCACTGATAGAGTGAAGTTGGCGTCGGTTGTTCTTCTCCCGCTCCTAAAGTTTCCTATTTGGACCGCGGTGGCCATTAATTGGCCCAAGCTCCCGTACTCACCAAGTAATAGTTTTTCTTTCAGGGCGGGTTCATCGATGAAAGTGTCAAGATGCAGATGTGTTACACCCTCTAAGTTGTTTCTAGGATATGTGCGGGTGACTAGCCTTCTGATTCGACTAGCTAGCTCAGGTAGATTTTCTCCTGCACATCGTCGGAGATTTTAAAGTTGTAAACGGCTTGTTTCTCTGAGAGCGGTGTCGCCAAATCGTTTGATTATTGCTCGTTCCAATTGGGTGTAAGTGGGTGTATAATCAGTCCCGAGATCTGCAAGAACTTGAAGGGCTTTTCTGGAAAGCTTTGCGGCGAGATATTCATCCATCTGCTGATTGTTCCAGTGGTTAGTTTGGCTTATTATCTCGAACTGTATTTTATAATTGGTCCAGTCATTCTCCCCACTAAATTCGGGAGGGAGAATGACTCAGCAAAGGCCACGGGAAGAATGAAGTGGTTGAAATCCAGCCGGTGGTGGTAATCAGGAGACTGACGAGTATTCTGAGGCTGGTCGTTGTGCAGATGGTGGTTGCGGTGGTGTTGGTGTTTCCCGTCGATGCTGATGCTGAGGAGCGAGAACGCGCATACTCCAATCTAGTGAAGCCTGCCCCGTTGTAGAACCATAAACCGGCATGGGTCTATGGACGGGAGGCGGAATATTATGAAGATTACTTGGACGTTCCTCTCAAGGTGTGGACTGATATTCCTCATATGGCGGTGATCCAGTTAGCTGGCAGTTGTGGTGTGTAGCATGACTGATGTACTGGCGAAAAGGTGGTGACGATTCCTCCCGATGCTGCTGCGGTGTGCCCCACGATTCGGCCTTGATGGAGTTGGCCTATTGCGGACGTCCGATATGGTTATAAATTCTGTTCCCGCCTGTAAGGCATCCTGAAAGGTGCCGTCACTGACAGGCGAAAACAGGTTATATTGCGGAGTTGTTGATTCCGCTGGTGAATTTCTGGCATAGTCAGTGAGCATGCCAGCTTGGAATCCATTGTATGACGCTACATCTTGGTCGAGGGAGTCGTCGCTAAATGGAAACGGTATAGAACTAAGCTCACTATATGGTGTGGGCGTGAGTTCACTGCACATTAATAATGATGTTGTTCGAGCCCCACATCGGGCGTTACTTGTAGCTCACGGGGTAGTATCGGGCCATTCCGGTGTCTGGTGTCGACTCGCCGCACAGCAAGTGCACGACGAATGATGAGGCTGGTTAGTTTCCGGTCTCGGGGTGACGGATCTTGTACGATACTGCCCTACGGGTAACAAAGACCAGCTCCTAAGGGCGGTGGAACTCAATCGTTCGAGTGGGACAGTGCAACCATCGTCGCGAACATTAAACACTACAGTCCCATCCCAAGAGTTTGTGTCACCAGTATGGCTGTCCATAGCAATTTTATGATCTATGGACTTACAAGATTTGATTTCGTGACCTAATCAGACAGCCTGATGAACTTTTAAACATGGGGCTCCCGGAGGTACCACCCAGACCCGTAGGTCTACTGAGGTATCCCCACAAGGCAGGCTCCCATACACGAGATAACTAATTAACTTAATATAAGCTATTATACCTCTAAGCTGAAAGGAAAGAAAATTATCTTTTGTAGTGTTAGAAAATCATGTGCCTCACGTGGGCACTACTCCTAGTGCTAGTTTGGGTGAGGAGTATTATCCTCGCGCGGCCCGTCATTACTGAATCCTTGTGAGAGGCAAGTGCCTGACGCGGGCCTCCCTCACAGCAAAATGTCGCCATCGTCACCAGACACCGGAACGGCCCGATACTACCCCGCAAGCTACAAGTAACGCCCGATGTGTGGCTCGAGCAACATCATTATTAATGTGCTGCATTTGGAGCTCCCCACCAGTTACAGTTTTACAGCATTAAGGATACGCAGGTTGCATTGTATAAACCTACACTTTTTGTCAAGGGCATCTTTGATCTACGAATCTATAGCTTCCAGAAGGACTGGAAAGCTATGTTTCCCATGACACAGCGTGCAGCAATGTCAGAAGTACTACAAAGCAGTGATGCCAGGATTATAGTTTTCCTCTATGGTTCGCTGCCACGAAATTGATCGGCATTCTCTTTAGTTTCATGCATTGTAGATATGTAGATGTGGGTGACCTCTGTTTTGGATTCATTCATAAAGAGATTCTCAATTTTTAGCTTGCTCGCAGCTATTGGGAGAAGTTCGTCAATGGGGTTTCTTTTCCTCATCTATGACGCCTACATCGTCAGTATATTCCATCTCTAGCGGCATGCCCATTATGTACACTAGGGGTTTGGTCTTGTGGAATTCTCTCGCACAAATTTCAATGCAGCAGCAAGGTAACAGACGAAAAGCACAGGGGATAGACCATATCCATATGGGGAGCCGACTGGTGTGTCAAACTCTGCAGACGTCACTGACTTGACTCATCATTATCATTATCATCATCATCATCATCATCATCATCATCATCATCATCATCATCATCACCCATCCTCATCATCATCATCATCATCATTTTACGAGACATAAGCATTTGCTTGTTATTGCCTTAGAGTTTTTTGTTGTAGTATGGCTTGTTCAGTCTAATTCAAAATTTCTTTCCTTGAAGTCGATTTCTAGTTAGCTCTTGAATGATTTAACTAGTGTTGCTTAATTAAGTCTCCTCGAAACCATTAGATTTTAAACTTTGACTCTTACCACTCTGATGTCAATATTCTATCTTTTGCTGTGTCAATAACAAGGAAACTGGTGTACACTTTCCAACAATTCGGTTGATTATAGACAGCAACATCATCCACAAAATCTGCCGGAAAATGAACACAGTCCATCTCTTAATTTAACTTGAAGTTTAAAATTCTGCCATCAGAGTGGCAAGGGTTAACAATGATTTGTGGAAATACTGCAGTGCAGATATGTGTTCCCCACGTTTGCTACGGTATGCCGCATACACTCATGTTTACACCCTGCCGAACCTAGCATTTGTTTGCATGCTGACTTGTTAAGACCGTGTCTTATTGCCATTGTTTTAGTTTTCTGTGTTCATCGCTATCCACGTCTCCTCCTCTACGCCAGTATCTCTTCATGCAACCAGCAAACTGCGAATGTGGAAGTTGAGATGAATCTACTGGTAATTGGAATTCGTACCGAGCATGTTCCTGTCTATACACAGGCTACTCCTAGATCAGTCCACTCTATTTGCCGAATTGCAGTATGACTTTGTGAATACGTGGTATTCACCACGTACCACTACCACTATGTGGTATACGTATGGCCTGTTCAGTCAAATTCAAATGTTCTTTCTTTGAACTAGATATCTAATTTGTTCTTGAATGATTCGACTGTTGTTGCTTCAGCTATCGTAGCTGGCTGTGAATCCCACTGTGGTACCACTCTTGGTGAAAAAGTGCTTGCGAATATCTTTGTTGCTGCGTTCTATGTTGAGCTTGAAACTATTACCTTTGGTCTGTGTAATACTGGATGGTTCGAAAAAGGAGGCCGTATCAATATTATATAGATATTTGATGAGTTTGAATGTTTCAATTAAATCTCCTAGAAACCGTCTATATTTCACTGACACTAGATTTAGGGTTCAAGTCTTTCCATGTAGTTTTACTCTCTGATCTGCGGGACGAGTTTTGTTGCTCGGCGTTGAACTCTGTCTAATAACTGTGATTGCCTTTTCAATCTTGGTGACCATGCCGTGTTGCAATATTCTAGAATAAGTCTCACTAGAGACTTGTACAAGAGCGTGAATGTAGATGCGCCTGTGTTGGTAAAGGTTCTTTTGAGTAGTCCTATTGTGCTGTTTGCCTTGGATACAATATTACCTATATGTATATCAGAAGAGAGTTTTCTATCAATATGCACTCCCAGCTCTTTTTCGACCTCTGATGTTGATACATGGTGCATATCTGGTGTATCTGTCATATAGTACATAGTTTGTGGGTTATTACTGACGAAATGTAGAACATGTGTTTTATCTGTGCTGAAGGATAGTTGCCATGCCCGCTATGTCTGCAACCACTTACATACTTTGTCTATGTTGTCTTGGATCTTACTGGTTGCTGGGTTGCCATATTTTTGTGTCATCTGCATTTATATTTTTAAGTGCCAGGTTAGTAGGTCTGGTAGATTGTTTATGTATATCAGAAAGAGAATAGGTCCCAGGACACTTCCTTGTGGTACGCCGCTTGTCACTTCTATCCAGGCTGATGTTGCATCGTTAATCATTACTCTCTATCTTCTATTACATAGGTAGTTTCCTATCCATTTTGTTAGATTGTCCCCTATACCATAGCTTCTGAGTTTTGTATGAAGTCGTTGAGGGGGGTGGGGGTGGGGGGGGGGGGTGCGGGTGCAGTATCAAATGCTTTTGAGATGTCTAGGTATACTGCATCGACAGGTTCGTTTGAATCAATTTTGGTTGTATCTTCGAGGTACTCCTAGTAGTTGAGTTTTACATGATCTATTATGTTGGAATCTGCGCTGGCATTTGGTGAATAGATTGGCTGTTTCCAGAAAGTCCACTATGCTGTCCCTTATAAATGACTCTAGGACCTTACACAAGGTAGAGGTGAGACTGATTGGTCTGTAGTTACTTGGGTCCTCTTTGGATCCTGTTTTGTGTATGCAGCATACATTTGCCATTTTCCATATCTCGGGTAATACACCTTCTTCTAGAGACTTGTTAACAATTTTGCACAGTGGCTTATTAATTTCTTTAGCAGCTTTCTTTAATATTCTCACTGGTATTTCATCTGGACCATTGCTTTTATTGGGGTCGAGTGCTTTCAATTTGTTTTCGATGGCGGTAGGTGTTATTATTATTTCCTTTAAATACAATACCGTTACTTCTGGGGGTAATGATTGGTGTAGAATGAAAATCTTCTGAAGTGAGCATACTTGAGAAAAGGTTGCTAAGGTTCTCATCTATTCTTAAACGATACATATCCTAGCTAAATTTGTAACTATTTGTTACTTTATGGAGACTTTAACTAACTAGACCCGTACCCGCCATTTTAGGTAGATATTTGCTGGCGCCATTATTTCAGCTCTATTGTCTTCGCCGGGTGGGCAATGGGTGATCATACAAAACCATTCTCGTAACGATAATGTTAGTCATTCTTCTGCTAGCGTCCAAGGCGAGCGCATAGTAAGTGCCTAGCATAGTTCAATAGTAGTTGTTGTATACTTCCAATGGTGCAAGTGACAACAAATATATTTATAACAAGTTTATTGAAAACGGATGCTGCCTATAGCAGCAACAACTTCACGTCAAATTGTTGTCAACATAATCAGCTGATAATACAATTGTCACTAGATGAAGATTTGATAACAATTAGGCTGAAATCGTTGACACAACAACTTTCAATCAAATTGTTCTCAAAATAATCAGCAGTTTAGTCAACAAGACTTGCTGAAGATATTTCGCGCAACTTTAATGACAATCATTTCTGACTATGGCAGGGGCAGCGTTGTCAATCATTTCTGACTATGGCAGCGACAGCGTTGTCAAATTTTCTAAGCGTACTTCCTATTTTGTTTGCGAGCAAGCGCGTACACAATTAGTTACGCCTATGTCGTATGCGTATTTCAGAGTGAAATATGTTCACAACGATCAAGCAGTCCACCAGCACGTGCATGATCGCCTCTGACATGCCTTCCGTGAATAGAATAATATGCTTACCTCCTGATTGACAATGAAATGAAAAGAATTTTCGAGCATATCTGAGACTGGGTCTCGATTCAGTATATCGTATAGGCCTAACGTATTGTGTATGCATCTGTCATCTAACAAAAAAGAAAGCCCGCTGATTAGTCTGAGAAAATTTTGACAAAGGAACTATGACTACAGACGATACACAAAAATATAATATTCCTAAAGTTCTGATTTGTTCATAAAAATATATATATATATCCTAGCTAAATTTAGGACTATTTGTTACTTTCTGTAAAAGTGTGCATAAAGTAACAAATAGCCCTAAATTTAGCTAGGATATATATATTTTTATGAACAGATCAGAACTTTAAGAATATTATATATTTCTTTATCGTCTGTAGTCATAGTTCCGTTAGCTGGGTTACGTAGCTTGCTAATTGATTCATGTAGAACAGATGTACTCTTGACATAGTTACAAAAAGCTTTAGGATTTCTCTTGCTTTCACTTGCCACTTTACATTCAAACGTGTGTTTTGCTTTTCGGATGCATGCCGTCGTTTTGTTTTTAGCAATTTTGTAAAGCGCGTAATCAGTGATTTTCTTTGTTTTACTGTATGTTTTGTATACCCGATTTTTACATTTGAGTGATAGAGTTGTCGTATGGTCAAGCCAAAGCTGTTTCTTCTTACCATGTTGTTTTGACGTAGGAATGTACTGCTCCTTCATTGTGATTAGTTTTGTGTGTAGGAAGTTCCAAACTTCTGGTGCATTAAGTTCATTCAGATGATTCCAGTCAGTCGTCCCTAAGTCTGCTCTCATTTCATTATACCGCCCTTTGTTCATCAGTAGCTTTGGCGTAGCTGCTTGTTTGGTTGTGTTTCAGATGTCGGGATGTAGTGAGATTTGTAGAATGTCATGGCCACTTTTGCCTAGTGGCGATAAGTGTGTTATTTCATGAATAATATTTTGGTTGTTCGTTCACGTTAAATGTGTGATCATTTAGCATGTCGCAGTTTTGTGCATTTAATGATACGTGGGTATAGATGATAACTCCTCTTGATGGATTGTTGTTCAGCGAGGGGTTGTACTCGTCAATCTGCGGTTCACTAATGTTTATGTTTGTGTTTTTCGGTAGCATTTCAGTAATTAGTATGATGGCAGGTCGTATATTGTGTATATGGGTCTCGAGTTCACCAGTTTAGCAGTTGTGCCTGTGTGGTTACAGGTTGATGTACTCGCCTCTGCTTGTGGCACAGCTTCGTTATCACTAGCATTTCCTATGGCAGTGCCTGTGTGGCTGTTTGTTGGCTCCAAAGATGCGCTGGTGTCTTACATACTTGGATGATGCTGTGCCGGTGTTGATACTTGCACTTGGTATATAACAATGTGTGTGTCCAGGTGCCAAGCTTGAAATAGCTATGTGGTCAGAGATGACTGCACAATCAAAGCATGTGTCTCCTCTACGTTTTGACGCTGTTAGAACTGTGAGCATGCAAGGCGGTAGTGATGTACAGATGTAATATTTCCAGCCCTTGCAATGGTAGCATTGTATCATGTAGCGCTTGTCCTCTGCCTTACAGCTGCATTTAATCCGCTTTGCTGTGAGAGTGCAAACCTCTGCACAGTCAGTATTCTCAACTGTCTTCGGGTTCGCACAGACTTCCGCAGTTGGGACACTGCTGTTTCCAGAGGGATCTGTCATGGGCGCTTCAGTCGGTTCTGGGATATTACCCTGTTCTGTAAAAGCTTGAGGCTGCTTCTGCCGCCGCCTGTGCTGCAAAATGTGCACCTACCCGTATCTTGTCACATTCGTCACACAGCCACATGTCCGAGATCCTCCACAGTGTGGGATTTCCAGGCACCTTGTAATCCTCACACATTATGATGTTGTATTGGACTGAGTCCAAGCTTTTGGGTAACACTCAACTGTGTTCTGTTTATGGTTTAGTTGGCTGGTGTTGTGTATTGTTTGTTATGGAACGAGTTGTTTTGTGTCGAGTTGGTTGTTAGAGTTCGCTATAAACGAAAACTGGTAACGTATTGGAAATCAACTCTAAGTAACTAAGTTATTAGTTGATGTATTTATGAATTTATCTGTTTCTATCACTAGGATAGATAGATAAGAATTGAAGAAGATCAGAATTAGTTCATACGATAATACATATGAGACGTTGCTATGCAGTTGTCTCAACAAAAATTCGAAACTGGTTACACTTGTCCGATCTCAAGATCAGACAAATTTAAACTATTTCAGTGTGTCTACGAGCTTGATAGCTATGGTAGACAAAACGGATTTGAATTGTGGCTTCTGCTTCATCGGGTTTGGATAAATATTTGAGGTTTGTTGGCTTTCACAAATTTTTGATTTGACAAGTTCAAGTTCGATAACTCTTTGAGCAATATACGCCTGCTGTCTGTAGGTAGTAGTTTCACTAGTTGTAGCTCATCTTCATTGCGACTGGCCTGGCGTTGTACATCTGGGATCTTTATGTATTTAATTGTGTCAATGCCCATTTTGTAGAAATCCTCGTTAAGTGCTTTGACATGACTACTGGTAAGTACACACATAAGCATGCGTTGAGCCCATACAATGTCTGCACAGCTACGTCCACGTTTAAAGCCACTGTGACATGATCCGGTGAAGTCGTCGATCTTGTCCCGGATACGGCATAGGGTAACACTGGATAGGATATTCCGTATACCATTGTGGAGCACAATGGGCATCAGATTCTTATTCAACACGAGAGGTTCAAGAGTATTCAAAGACAAACCTGATAATGCAGGCTACTGGGCCAATACCGGGCTAATACCGGGCTGTATTGCCCCAGAATGGGCACAGTAGCGTGAGTTATAAGAGACCGTTTTCGAAAAAGGAGCATTGAACCATTAAAGAGTCGTCCGTAAAGAACAAACCTCATTCACAAACAAAGAGAGCTTGGACCATCTCCAAGGACAGTCAAAGTGATCGTTACATATAGATCACATTCACCCTTGGAAGAGAGCCAGTTTTCAGACTCCATAGAATACCGCTCGTGGAACTGAATTGAAGGAGGATCATAATGTACAACAACTACATAAATCAATTCGTGAAATGTTTGCGGCGAATCATACATTGGATACGAGTATATATACACAGATGGTTCAGCCAAGAATGCAGTACAAGATAGAGGTGTGAGATAACTCCATGACGACCAATATAAATCTGCACATCTGCAGGAAAATCTTACCCCAACTTATTGGGCATATATGGAAGTTATCCTTTTAGCAAATAAAAATTATTCAAACCCATGACAACGAAAGAAAGCGGCAAGCATTTATATTCAATTATACAATTAAGTAAATACTTTAAGGGAGGAATGACACACTTTCTGATAGAACTCCGACAAGGCACCAGGAAATCCACACTTCAGCGCACCCCGTAACACGGTTATGTTCCACTAAGCGAGACCGCAGATGAATTTTCCAAAATGAGGTGGATCTTAGAACCAGTTTGAAAATGATGATTGGTATTATCAAATGAAGACTATAATCAACACCAGCATGGGGAAAGAATAATCTATTGGTTTGATTAGCGTTTATCGAGTCCCCGATTCCAGGTACCAGATTTCACGTAAATTCTACACGGGTTATATTTCAGTCCATTTTGATAACTTCCCCAGCTGTTACACTGGTACCCATTTATACGCCTGGGTGGAGAGAGCAAGGAGCGGAGAGATTGCCCATGTTTCCAATTACAGTGTGATAGAGCACAACTCAGGCGTGATCCGGGTTCTTCAGTTAAGTAGTCCCGAGTGCTAGCCACTACTAACATATCGAGTATTTGAAACCCGGTCCCATTTAATATCACTGTTATCAACCGAGTCGAAAATTATCACTTTGCACTCGCTACACCCATTCGTATCTCGTGAGATCTCCTTCGATACGAGATCGATTAAAGTATTCTCGAAGAAACCATGCCTCTTTTCTTTGATTGTCGCTAAACCTCGTGCAAAGTGATAATTTCCGACTCCGCTGATAATATGGATATTAAATGAGACCTCGTTTCAGATCCTCGATATGTTAGACCTTGACAATGTTGCATACATTGTTAATGCTGATAGAATACTTGAAACAGATCGCTTCCTAAAGCCAGAAACGGCACAAAATGCTAGATGTCTCATCATCTCCAAGAACCAGTTGAAGATTTAAATCATGACCGAACTTTTGAATGGAGCTGTAATATCGGAGATCGAGACTCAAATCTAGAATGATGCTTAAATAATGCAAAGCATTCCAATCATATGACGTCATAATCAACACGTCGCATGCAGGCTGACATCGTAATCAATTACGTCATGAATGACGCGATTTAGTCCGTCAATAATTAATAGTCTGTAAAGTTGTACGAATTGCATACCTTTACTATATAATAAATATTCTAAAAAATAAAAAATAAAAAATAAATATTCAGTTGAATATTTTGAAACTAATTTTACTGGGCGCTGTTGCAGTCAAATTAGTTTCAAAAAATTCAACAGCTTGTCTGGATAGTTTTCAGGAAATTGAGATTCAGCGAGTGCAGTGATCAAGCGACCCCAAACCGGGCACAGCGTGGATCAAGTGCTCCCTGCACTTCCGAATCTCCATTTTCAGAAAACTATACCTGTAAGCTCTTGAATATTTTAAAACTAATATGACTGGGTGGTGTTGCTGCCTATGTCCATATCAAAGTATTTAACACCATGTTTATGAAGTAGTAAAGACATGTAATTTGTACACGTCAACGGATTATTAAGCTTTTATGACCGACTATATTGCGTCATTCATGACGTAATTGATTATGGCGTCAGGCTACATGGGACGTAATTGTTATTCATGACGTCATATGATTGACCGAGAAACTGAATTCCTCCATTGCAGGACGTCAGAAGCAAAAGAATAATACTAATAACCTCTCGCGAGATTTTGAAATGACGCGTATGGAACAACGACACCCTACCCTTTGTCTCTCTCTAATCCCAGAAGTCCATAATACTAGTACCAACCTGCATCCAGTAATAGTATTTACGATCAGAATCTACGTAATATCATGGAAAAACGGAAATTAACTGTTCAAACATCAGTACATTGATTTTAAGGTTTCCAACATTTCCATGCGATATCTTCTCTATCAAACAAAATAACAAATCTCAGGTAATAAAATAAATACAACCTTTTTTTAAGTTTATGAAAATTCTGCGCCAGCGCGTTAATCCATCAGTTCGTTCGTCTGTCAGTCCACCTGCCCGTCTATATGGCCGTTTGCCAACTCACCCACCCACCCACCCGCCCTCATGCATCCTGCCTGTCTGTTTGTCTGCCCGCCTGCCTGCCTGCCTGCCTGCCTGCCTGCCTGTCTACCTGCCTGCCTGCCTGCCTGCCTGCCTGCCTGCCTGCCTGCCTGCCTATCCGTCAGTCCATCTATCCATCCATCCATCCCTTAATTTGAACTCTGCATTTACAATACCTGTGCAATGCTACCATATAGCGCCTAGAAGGGAGTATACAGGCCTAACATGAAACAAACGCAAACAATGCATAAATTTCCGAGTAATGAACTTGCGTTTCCTTATTTGCTATCCATTAGTCCGATAAGCTAATTGCTGTTAAACATCGGGACTATATAAGCAGATGCTAATTGATTTTATTCTTGACACAATTGCCAGCTGTTCGTTTGAATGACACATTTATAACTGAGCCAATTATAACTTCCACATGCCGTATGCCATAGTGGAATGATATGCTTAGATTTTCTGGATCTATGTACGCTGGCCAGGGATAATTTCAAACACAATTTACATTCACTTAGTTGACTTTGGATTAAAGTGAGGATTCCAGTTTCCAATCATATGACGTCATAATTAACTACGTGACGTGTAGGATGACGTCATAATCAATTACGTCATTAATGACGTAGCTAAGTTCGTCATGATGACTGACTAGACTAAGCGTTGTTGTACGAATTTATGTCTTTAATGGATTTACTACTTAGCACATATTCTCTAGAATAGGCAGCAACAGCGACAAGTCACATTAGTTTCAAATTATTCAACAGCTTACCTGTATAGCAACCTTGAAATTAGGATTCTGAAAATTCAGGTTTCAAAGTATATACAGTGATCCCAGCATGCACAAATCATGGGCGGACCTTGGCTATAGATGTGTGACGCAAAGCAATAATTGGATCCATCTTATTGCTTTCAAGCTCTGTTTATCTCACTTCCAACTGACTGGAAACAGCAACAGCATCCAATCAAGTTAACAACAGGTATGTGATGTGCACTCGGAGCATTAGCATTTTAACTACCGTATTTGCATTTAAATAGGCACGATGGATAATTTCCGAAAAAATCCAAGATGGTCACGAAAGGAATTGACCAAACAAAATTATCGTTTGATATGTTGAAGCATATCGCCCTAAGATCATTCCACCAAAGCTTTGTTGAAATTGGGCCATTAATTTAAGAGTAACGTTTTAAATCGTTCTGGAAAATGTTCAATCTAAGATGTCAGCTAAAAATCGACCAAGTAAAATTATGAATAAAAGTTCTAGAGCCTACCTTTATTGCCTTCCAGTCAAATTTGCATAAAATCCACCAAGTGGCTAAGGAGATACGTGTTAAAAATTTCTGGCAAAATTTACATAAAATCTAAGATTTTCACCGCAAAACTTGGCCAAGCAATATTCTGAATAATAGTTCTGGAGCACACCCTGACAGGGCCATTATAGAATAAGTTTTGTTGAAATCTGTCAAGCAGCTCAGGAGAAGCGTTTTGATAATTTACAGTACATTTTTCATAAAATCTAAGATTTTCACCAAAAATTTTCCCAAAAAATATCGACCAACCAAAATTGTGAATAAAAGTTCTAGAACCTACTCTGCTAGGGGCTGTCCAGCCATCGAGAGTTGAACTCCGCCAAGCGTTTAATGAGTAGTTTTTTGACAATTTCCTGTACATTTTTCATAAAATCTTTTCACCCAAAACATTGACTAATCAAACTTATGTATACAAGTTGTGAAACCTACAGCTATAGAGTCCTTCCAACCAAATTAGCTTGACGTCCACCAAACCAATCCGACAGACAGACGAGATCGCCATGGCATAGGTCACTTGGCCTTTCGGGCCAGGTGAGCTAATATTAAGATGTATGCATATAGCAGCTCACCTGTCCGTCAATCGGTTACTGAAGAGGAGGCTTTTACGAAAATTTGAGACAGACGATAGACGGTCACCATGGCATAAGCTCACTTGGCCTTTCAGGCCAGGTGAGCTAATAATAAGATGCAGGTACATAGCACCTCATCTGCACGCTTTGAGACACACTCAATGTGAGCGGAGCCAGTCATTTCAGTGATACATTCTCAAAAATAATCTCCTGGTGTCTGCATACATGGACATTTTCTATGAGAAAATTGAAAGTTTCATGAACAAATTTAAGAGTTAAATGTCAAGTCGGCCAAAAATGATATCGGGAGCGGTTTTGAGAAAGAAGACAGTATTTTAGATAATTTACAAGGGCAATGGATGACTCGATAAGCAAGCCAGTCCTTCCAGGGATAACCTTTGCGTACCAATCATCTCATAACCTGAAAATTGACATAGATTAAGAAAAAATTCAAATTTTACCAACCTTGACTACTAAATAGTCAAACAGTTGAACAAGTGACTACAAATTCGTCTACAGAATCAAATTCTATCTCACAGTAGCTGACACTGGAATATTTACTGAAGCTATCCAGATATTACAGCATAGAGCAATATTTCGACTAATTTTAAGTAACTGAGACACAATTCAGACTGTGGTCTGATCCTAAATATGGTTTTGCTGTCTGCAATAGAAGCTGACAATGTCCAGACATTTTCAACAGAATCCTCTGTCTGAAGACAGGAGAATGTATACACGTATAAATAGAATTATTTTCATATTATCCTGGGTTTGTTTTAAAGTTATCTATATAACAGACCATTTTTACTAATCTTAATTCTTAAGTAACTGTATGTAATGCTTTAAGAAGGCTAGAAAACGTTGCTTGACTCAGAGGGCCTACAATCACTGGCAATACCTTTCTCTGTGTAGTAGGTAGCAATTTTATTCAAAGCTTTCATATTATTAAAAAATCATTAAAAAAAAAAAAATCATTAAAACAAAAAATACCCCAATTAAAACAAGGAAATTGATAAAATCATAGGTTTTTGCATTAAAAAGCCCATTTCACCTAGCATATTGGACCTATAAAGGTGAATTCTTCAAAAGGCACATACACTGCTGGGCAAAAAAAATGAGGCAAACATTTTGCCTTACGATTTATCATATTTTTTATGATTACTCTTTCATGTTAAAAAATCAGTTGAAATAAATGTCAATTTTACATAATATTGTATGCATTGTCTGTGTGCAGCGTACCTTTTTGTATGGGATAGCCGTTCCCTTATTTTTTGGTCTCAAAACTCACCCATTTGGACAAGCTGTCTGAAAGCTTTTTGCATTGTGCTGCGTTAATGCTGTTCCATTCATGTCTGACTGCTTTCCACTGCTGAGTGAGCTAATTTGCATATCAAAACCCATCTACTGATTATTGTTCTATATTAGACCTACATGCATACACAAAAGACAAATAGTGCGTCTCTGTGTTCAGGATTTAAAGTGAATTAACTAACCAAACTAGCAAACTAAATTCCATGTACCTGTTGAAGACAAAAGCTAGATCCCAGATCTTCGTCAAGCTGGAAAGTCATATCCTGAGATTAAGAAAATTCCAAAGTCTGAGGATATTCAGATTCCACTGTCTACAATACAGCGAATTGGCCACACATTTCAAGTGACAGGTTCTGTTGCTCGGAAAGCAGGTTCTGGGCGAGCTAAAGTGACAACATGTCGAGATGAAAGAAGGCTGAAAATGACTGTTCCGAAGAATCGTAAGAAGACTCTCACCAAATTAGCATAAGAATTCAGAAATTCACAAAATAAGGCTGTTTCAAGAAGAACAATTGCAAGGAGACTCAAGGAGGCTGGTTTTTCATCAAGGCGGGTGCTAAGAAACCATTGCTGTCCACAAGGAACGTTGCAGACAGACTCAGATTTTTGGCACTTTATCGTGACCATGATTTCCAGTGATTTAAGCATGTTCTCTGGAGTGATGAGTCACGTTTTGAGCTGTGTGCAGATGCTCCAGAGCGCTGTCTTCGTAGGTCAGGTGAAAAATATAACCCAGAATGCCTCTCCACCACTGTGAAACATGGAGGAGGTGGAATTATGGTATGGGGTGTGTTTTCTGCATCTGGTGTTGGCGAGCTTGTGCAATGTGGAAAGTCCATTAATGCAAAGGAGTATCAAAACATATTAGGAAAGGGGTTGCTTCCAAGCCTGAACAAGTTGTGTAGAGGAAATAAAAGACAAAAAGCTATTTTTCAACAAGATAATGCCCCGGCACACACAGCAAAAACAACAAAGTCATGGTTTGAGCGGCATTCTCTGTCAGTGATGTTTTGGCCTGGACAGTCACCAGATCTTCACACCATAGAGAATACATGGGTGCATATCATGGCCAAACTGGTTGGCAGGAAGATTTGGGAGCACTGACCAGTTGTGGGAAGCAGTCAGACATGAATGGAACAGCATTGATGCAGCACACTGTAAAAGGCTTTCAGAGAGCTTGCTCAAACGCCTGAGATTTGTTGATCTGTTGATGTGATAAATAGCATGATCAGCACCGAAAGCACAAAATGGTACATGTGATCTCGTGCTTACTACCTAGTTGCCTTCAAGGAATTCCTCAAAGATATCAGGATCCGATGTTTTAAGCGAGACCATTTCAGCTCGGTAGAGGGGAATCATGCGGGCATAATAGAGGTCATCATGTGCGGCAAACGTACTTCATCAACATCTTTAGGACAATCAACTTGACTTCATCCTACAGATAAAAGGCGGGTTTCTAATACGTTTTACGGCATCTATAAATTAGTGGATTGTTTATTGCCTAGCGATTGTTTACTGACGCCGCGATCTGTCTGTCTTTCCATTTATCAATCCCACTTTCCTCTCTGAGATCGAGTGGGAGAATTTAACCAACTCTTTTATGCGAGATACTCATCTTGTTGTGAGATGACATAACTCTTGGTCTTTGCCCCTTGGGTGTGGTCAAGGTGTCAGTTTTTGCCCCTGGGGTGCTGTCAAATAGTCAAATATCATACAAATTCTATCTATCCGGCTTCCTAAACCGTTTGATGAAATTCAACCAAATTTGTTATGTGAATTGTACAAATGGGCCTTTTATATTGGATGGAGAAGACAAGATCAAATGAACAAGCATCATACAGATTACGAAATTGGCTGCTTTTAGTAATATTTGCATACTAGAATTTGTGGACAATGGCCAGATCTGATCCGCCACTCAAGTATATAGCGACAAAGCTAGAGATGAATCACTCTATTGCTGGACAATGGAAATTTCCAGTTTAACCATCAACCATATTACGCCATAATAAACTACGTGACGTGTATGATGACATCATAATCAATGACGTAATGAATGACGCATGAAAGTTCGCCACGAATGCTTAATTGATGACGGGCTAAGCGTTGTTGTACGAATTGTATGTCCTTATTATTTACTAAACACGCTGGTGAATATTTGGAAACTAATTTGTCTGGGTGCTGTTACTACCTATTCAAAATATTCATCAGCTTACCTGTATAGTTTTCTGGAA
Organism: Chaetoderma sp. LZ-2023a; assembly: GCA_034401795.1. Lineage (NCBI taxonomy): Eukaryota > Metazoa > Mollusca > Caudofoveata > Chaetodermatida > Chaetodermatidae > Chaetoderma > Chaetoderma sp. LZ-2023a. The sequence goes on from CM067371.1 coordinate 44,028,648, forward strand.
ATTAACAGCCAGCCAGTTCAGGGATCGATTCATCCCAACACGCGAAGTGTGGGTGGAGCTTAGCTAGAGATGGGCGGGGCGTGACTAAAACTGAATTCCTCCATTATTCGTGTCTAAATATCATATTTGACCCGGAGCTGAAATATGAAACTTGGAAACGAAATCTTAGGCAGCTGGCCTATGACAACTCTATACATTATGTTATCACATAAGTAAGCTTATATGACATAACATTCCAATCTAAAAATAGAGGCGTGGCTTCTTCGAGAATACTTTTCTCGATCTCGTATTGAAGGAGATCTCACGAGATACGATTGATAACATTCATTGGGTGGTCGCTCTACCGCCACTCATTCATTTGATTGTGTCTAGAATTGCCTATAGGCGCGGCCATTTTGCGCAAAGGATTGTGGTCTCCAACCGCTAACGAGAGTGAGAGAGAGATAGAGGGGGGGGGGAGGAGGGAGCAAGGGAGGGATGGAGGGATGGAGGGAGGGAGGGAGGGGACATGGAGGGAGGGAACACGCCTCTATTTTTTGCTCGGAACCATAGATTTAGGATATATATTGGCTAGATCTTTCATGCTCATATGCTCAATATGAGGGATAGTGTCCCGACAGCTGGCTTTTCATTGACTGATGGAGTGGCTGATATCTGACGCAGACGATTAGCTGTGTATACAGCCTCTAAAGGTAAGTAAATTGTATATATTGCATAACAAATAGTGTGGAAAGCCACCACGGTCTATATTGTACCAATACTATTCTATTACATGTCACTTGTGTGTGGAATCACACCAGTCTATATTATACCACATACAATGGTACAGGTATATGTTACCACTATTAGGCAGCGGGTCGAACCACACTAGTCTATACGTTGGACCAGATGTAAAACACACACTAACGTGCACTACATACACTAGGTAGAATTATGACTATATGTAATACGACCAATATCTCTCATTTTCGAAATGGCTGTGGCCCATCTGTTTAAAAAGCAATCTAACTAAAAAGTATAATTTAGCCTAAATTACTTTCAGCTGTAAACAATATGATATCATATCATAGATAGCTATAATCAGAATTAAGAAAGAATTCTACAATGAAACAATTTCGTAGTCCACAATTCCATACCGAAAATTGACTTAAAATTTGGCAGATCGGTGATTTTCAGTACCATACTATCTGCAATAGGTTCGGCCTCCAGAAATTCATACAGATGATCAGATCGGTATATGAATACGTTAATGAAGTATCAAGCTTTACAATATCTACCATGAAGTAATTTCGTAGTACGCAATTCCACGGCAAAAATTAGCACAGGTTTTGGCAGATCGACGGTTTTCAGTAGCCTACTGTTTGTAGTAAGTTCGGCCCGAAAATGACAGATAACTATATGAATATGCTAATAAAATATCGATTAAAAGAAATTCAACCGTGAAGTAATTTCATAATGAGTAACTTAGTAGCGACCAAAAGTTGTCAGATCCCAATAATCTACGTACCAATATCTGTGTACTCTGTTTATACCCAGTTTTCGAACATCTAGCCATGCCGAATTCAATATGTATTATTATGTACTAGTACTGCACGAAATATTACATGATTTTACTATCAAATACTATCATAATTACCATGTATGTACATGTAGTCACTTATTCGCAATATGGCCCCATTGTAAGATAGTTGGTCCACATTAGCCACAATCGGATAGATGGCGACATGTCCTGGCATATCGCTTGTAATAGGTTAGGCTCCAGAATTTTAGCCATATGTATTTCGAAACTGCATGGGAGAAATTTTCGAAATACGAAATTTAGTTATAGTTTTCAAATGGTAGTAATTTACTATATTCGGTATCAGAATCTCTGTACTTGGTTTCGTAACCAGGCTTTCGACCAAAATACCATCTAGAGTTCTATATGCACTAGTGTTGTACAAAATAATGCACGTTTCTATCATCAAATATTTCTTGTAATAATGTGAAAATCTTTCTATATATCCTATAAATTAGCTCATGGTAGAAGCTGAATTATCAAACAAAACCCCCAGAATTTACTCCTATATGGTCAATAAGATAGATGGAAAGATGGACGGACTGCCCCAAAATATAATCTGCTTTTACCTATACCCCATAGCTAATCATATCAAAGGCCGATGCCATTACCACCATCTTAAACACTACCAAGAAACTATCATTACTACAATCACAACCACGATCAGCACTACATGACACTGATAAGAAACTGTAATTGATAGTAAGAATCTATGTAACATTAAATTTTAATATAACAAGATACACACACGTCTTTCAGTCCTGCAAATATGTTGTCAATTTATTACATGTCTATTGGCTATGTCTTTATAGTACATTAAATTTAACTTGAAGCCCATGTCTTCAAATATTATGTAGTGCTTGTACCAGTTCTACATGTATACTTTTTTGTACTAGTATAGGGGTCCAAGGTCTAGATATAGTCACTGTCTTTGGTGGGCTACGTGTTGTACTACTGCAAATTGCATATTATATATAAAAATTGGCTCAACTTGAATTATAATAATCTCCGGCCACGCTATTTATCATTGATGCATTGCATCAATTGTATACTTGTATCTCATTTTATTTACAACCAATATAGCGTCGTGTAGGAGAGCCACGCGCTAGTGTTAAAGCCTACCCCTCCCGCTGCTCCCTAGCAGCGACGACGTAATTACAATGGATGTAGCATTATTTTTATTACTTGTAATAACTGGAAAAATGAAATAAGTTGATAAATTTGGGTGAAAAGCTCCGAAAGAGTCGATGTGATATTTATAAATCATAGTTTATGTGATAAATAGAATCTTTATCGCTGTGATTTCGTATCAAATTCATCACTCTCAATGGAGAAATCCAGTTTTGGTATGCCCGGCCATCTTTAGCTAAGTTCCGCCCACCATTCGCCTGTATTGAGATCGATCGATCCATGAACTCTCTGACTATCAATTACCATATTCTGTTTAATATTTTGAAACTAATTTGACTAGGTGCTTTTGCTGCCTATGACTTATTGCTGTATTAAATAGTAAAGACATACGATTCGTGCAACAAGGTTTAGTCCGTCATCAATAAACCGTTCGTGACGAACTTGGCTACGTAATTCATGACATAATTGATTATGATGTCATCTTACATGCCACGTAATTGATTATGACATCATATGATTGATGGATAAATTGGAATCCTCCAATGAGATCTTACTAAAACGAGTCTGATGAATTTTATACGAAATGGTAACGCGTTTGAGAGCTTTTAAGCATATAAACAAGTCTCAGTCCGTATACTACTTGTTGATATGAACAGGCGTGCACTATTCAGTAAAAGATGTTCATTGGTTAAATATTGTGTAAGGAATATTGTCATTGGTTTGATATCTCGTAATAATCCCGCGTGCCCCGAGGCCTACTAGCTAGTTATAAAATAGTTTTGGACATTAACATGGCAGACACAGAAATTTTAAAAGTCGTATTAACATCATTTTTTGTGCCGCATTGGCCAACACTTTTAGCAAGTGATGCGTCACAGCGACGAACATGATACGCGCAAAATTGTGCGTTTCATGGATAGACTTTATTGGATAATTGGTCAAAATATCAGTTTATGTGTTAAATCTCAAACTCTGCCCCATTTCATATCGCTATTATCGTCGAAAAATTACCACATTGTACTCGCTAAAGCTCGTGCCATGTGGTAATCTTCGACACAGTTGATAATAGTGATATGAAATGGGACCTCCTTCCAAATCCTCTATTTATAATTCAAACTCCTTCCCTGATAACGCGGCTTACGGGGCCGATACGCGGTATCGGACCAGCATTGACCCAGTAAGCTAAGTGTTATTAGATTATTGATTATGATTTGTTGATTTCCAGTGCTATGGCCGCATTGCAATTTAATAGCTTTTTATTTCACCATTAAAATTAACTCGAACTCAATTCAGCAGTAGACTATCTATACCTTGGCGGGGATAAATTGTACATATCTTACCTACTATATATGGATCGGTTCCCGACCCAAACATACTGGATTCCATGAACACTCGCGGCCTGCGAGTATTACACGTGAAACATCGACATCCGCACCACCTCCGCCTCTGTCACCACCGGGGTCACCCACGCCAACATCATCATCGTCAGGAGTGTCAGCACTTGACACGCGTCTTAAACTACCATCCAGCTTTTAAAGTAGGTTGCTACACACCCAAATGCGTTATGACTTTTTGTGACCGCCATTTTGTTTAAAAAATACAAAAATAAATCTTTAAGAGAGTATATTGCATCAATTAAAGAATTTCTCTTAGCGGTGTTCGGTATATAGCAACGATTTGCAGCTCCATAATGGAATAAATAGAACCATATTTTACCTGAGCCCTAATACTGAGTAGCTGCAGTGGTATTGTCTGCCTCTTAATCGTTACCACGGTCGTCATTTTGTTGTCCAAACATACATTATGGCTAACAGCTTGGTCAACAAACGATATCAGGTAGGCACATAGGAATCTAATAAGCGTAGACTGGCTATAACCCTCTCAAATGCAGAATTTCAGGTCAGTATTTTATCATAGTCTCCAAATGAATATGCATTTACGTCTGTTCAATTTCTTTTCGATTTACCAAAAGAAAATGTATTCACATTCGGATGCTATGCATGCTACTGATCGTCTGCGTCCGCCCGTCTGAACATGCGCAGGTGGATTTTAATGAACTCACGTCGCCAGAGGTCGGGGCAACACGTTCATAATGACGGTATGCGCATGCTCCTTCTACGCCTATTAGATTTCTATGGGTAGGAGAGTCTATTTATCCATATAAACCAAACTCGTCTGTTTCATTCATGGATTTATGGGCAAATAATATTATATTCAATTTAAGGCACCATTACAGAACACTATGTCTATGAAACTACCATACGGCACACGTGTTGTCCCAAATAAACGGCGGTCGCTGACACAAGTCTTTTAGTATTATAGTAGGCCTAAATGCATTTCGAATCAAAGCACTGTGACACCAAAAAGTAATCGTCAGTCTTTAACCATATACTGGCTAAATTTGGCCAACAAATCTTAAAATCGGCTTATTGAATGTCAATTTGCAGGCCAAGAGAAGACTAATTTGAAAAATTTACCACTAGCATGGCTGGCTCAGGTACCGAGCCAGTCATTCTAGTGGTGAGGTTTCAAAAATGGTCTTGTTGGCCGAATTAAGCCATTACATAGTTAAAGACTGAAGATTGTTTTTTGGTTAATCACTCTTTAACCAGCATCTCAATTTCGAGCTTAGGCCCTACCATAGAGGAAAGATTTTAAATATTTTGAAACTAATTCGACTTGAGCCTATTACGGCCATATTCAGCACCAGCACCAAGTCAAATTATCCTCAAAATAAAGAATGTGTCGTTTCTGGAAGACAAGGGTTAATAAATGGCGGATAACCATTCGAATTTCGATTATATCTGACTGTTTGCGTAGTGGCTAATCGTAAACTATGTCACTGCGGATAATATCCGTCGTCCATAATTTATTATGTTTGGCGTCGGTGATGTCGATGGATGGCCTTTCGTTCCAGGATTCAGTAACGATCCAAGTAAATTAATTACAAATATGTTTTCGATCGTGACTCTATAAAGTAATTTTTTACGGTTTGTAAATGAAACGGAATATTTAATAGCGTTGCTGCAGTGGTATTGTCTGCCTCTTAATCGTTAAAGAGCTTAAGACTTCATGTATATTCATAAAGCGCTAGGTCGCATGTGATTTAAGGTCTTCCCTTTTTATGGTAGGTGAATCGTGGTAACGATTAAGAGGCAGACAATACCACTGCAGCTACTCAGTATTAGGGCTCAGGTAAAATATGGTTCATTTCGTCGGTCTCGAATTTCGTCAATCAGATTTTATTGAGTACCTCAAGTAACATAGCATCATATGGCTCACGTTGGGCGTATACATTTTGATTCGATTAACACTCCCTGTATAGCCATTCCATTAATAAAAAGCGTGTCATTACAATAATAAGTCCTGCCAAAACATGCAATTTCCACAATAATGTGACAATATTACAGAATTTAATTATTATTCAGCTACCATAAATAGGGAAGACCTTAAATTACATGCGACCTGGCGCTTTATGAATAAACATGAAGTCGTAAGCTCTTTAGCGATTGGTCAGTCAGATTCAATATTACAACGATTCCAGCTTGTTATTTTATCGTCTGACAAACAGACTCGATGTGTGAATATCACAAAACATTTTATGGCCTTTTTACTGAATTAAAATTAATTAACTTAATTAATCTCCCCCGCTCCCGCAGCGGTAGGCCTAATATCAGGTCTCAATTTAAAAGAAACAATACATATTACTATTGACCCTGTATAGTACGTTTTGGATATTTTGAAACTAATTTGACTGACGCTGCTAAATGGTGGTGTAGCGCGGATCGATCGATCGGGTACGGACCGTTCCAGTCAGGCTGGGTACGGAACGGCTGGACCGGGTACGTTCCTGGGTAGGACGATATGCGTGTTTAGAGCCGATTATGAGATGATCGTAAAATGTCTGTAAGATCGCGTAGCGCGCATGCGGGGGCGTCAGAGATCGCTTGACAACGCGCGTTAGCGTTGGGTAGAAAAAGCATCTCAAACCTTACCGAGTTGGTACTCGTAATCCTTTTAGATTGCATCTTTCTCGCCGTTCTTGGTCTCAATCATGACCAGAATGAAGCGAGGATTCTAAAATTCTTTACCATTTTTAAATCGGTTAATAATTGGCTGAGTTGTGGCTAAATGAACCCACTTATTCTATTTTCAAAATATTGAACCACATAGGCTTAGCGCATGTATGCTTTCAGTACATGGTACTATGGCGCGTCACGTGACCCGCTTCCCTCCCTCTGAAGCGCACTCGCTGATTGGCTGTGGCGTTCCATCTGTGACGTCACAGGCAGTATATAAGGGGTCGAAAAATCAGTTTCGAGAGCACTCGGGTGGTGGTGAGGTGCCTGGTCTGAGAGGACGAGCGCAGGTGACTGCATTCCATAACGCAGATATCCAACGTCTGCTGCGGATCCTTTTGGTTTTCAGACTCGTTCTCTTTGGGGCACAAGCCACTACATCCGCAACCGCAGTTCTTCTAAGCTCCCGGGAAGATATCACCCAGGGGCAATAAACAAAGTAAAGTCAGGTAGCCCAAGACACTACTTCTGCAAAGGGACCTTTCTAGCGGATGGACATTTTGCCCCCGATGTAGCTCGTCGTTCAGTATGTGGGGGCGAGTGACGTACACGGTGATGACTCGCCAGATCTGCCGTTGAAATTAATCCGCACATCATGAGGCCGCATCCGTAGTATGCCTGCAGTATTTTCCTGGCAGCTGACCTCCACATTGTGCCATCTCGCGTTCCAAATTGTGTTACGCTTTCAACTGTCATGAATATGAGACTTCTTCCATACTGATGACTAATAAGTACTCTGTTTTAGTATATTATTATTGTATCACTTTTATGTAACAGGTACTGAGGTCGGTGTTCACGTTCTCATTCCGCGAACATAACATGCGGCCAACTAAACCTGGACTATTCTAGCTCGATAGGATAGGTTTATAGTAGTGGGGACGATTACTCCATAGGAGACATTTTGTGTTAGTCTCTTTTCCGGAGTATCGGATATGTAACACCACTCTCTGGGTAGGTTGTATAAATTGGCCATATTCCTTAAGGCCTCCATTATGAGTAATTGTCTCTGTCTATGCTCCACTAGCCTTCGGGCTTATTAATTGTCTGGGCCTCCTTCCGTCACGTTATTTAGAGTTGGCTCTGGAACTATTATGGTTCCAGTATGGCTAGAAATAAAGTGGCGATTACAGCATACATCCACCATGCATCCTCGGATACTGGTTAGTCAGAAAACCCCGCCAAAGTAGGAAGCACTTGCGAAAACATAGATATAATTTATTATTTGCCTGCAGTGCATCTCTGGGTGAGATATCACATAACCCTAACGACAGGTAAATGTTAGCTCCCCGGATACGGATCAGTATAAATCCATACCCGACACGCCAGTGACAGAAAGGATTCAGACCTCCATCTAACTCTACCAGCGACTGGGTGTGGTCTTAGAACCTACCACGCCCTCCATGGAGGTCACTATGGTTGGATGACTGCATCTTTGTCCCCACCTTAAGAATGTGCTTTTCAAACGCTTATGTACCGTATTTGTCCTTGTGATGTTATATGTGGTCGTGACCTGATGGTGATATGATCGTTATATGACTCTGGAACTCTCATCTCATGATAAGTACGCACGTGTCTAATGAGGGCGATGTTCTGTAGGGTGGCCTCACGACCACCAAACTTTCTCACCCGTCAGACCTGTATATTACAAGCTAGTTAGTTTACATTGCCAATTATGGCTAAAAACTAGACTTGGACGCAAGCACTAAAAGATAGGGTTGGATTTAGCAGAAGGTCCGCATAAATAAAGTGCCAACTACTAACACAGACTTTTTGGAACCTACATAAGATGGCGGCATTGAATTCTGCGGAAATCATCCAACCCCACCATCACGTAAAACAGCGTGCATCACCACTCCCATATAGCTTCACTAGGTTGACTTGTTTACATAATTTAGTTTTAATAAGAGAGTGGCCCTTTTTGCCATCTCTCTTCCTCCGCTTCGGCATTGGAAACATTTTCCTGTGACGGAGGACCACGCGAGGCACTTTCCTCTCGCAACAAAATAATGTTGCGTATGGGATAATTTCGTTTATATTAAATGGGTTAAGTAGCCGTGCTGGGAGCTTCCTTTGCAGGGATACCTCACAGATCTTACTCTGTGAGGTACCTCTGGCGAAGACCACGATTATGAGTCATCAACCTGGCCCCATGTAATAGGCCTCCACCAAGTAGCAGCAAACGAGTACGATTGTTTGCCTGTTACCACATTAATTAGTGTATGTATTTTTAATATTATTTCCCGGCCATAAAATGGAGCCATGGAACCCTCACACTGGTGACACCAACAGCGTGGACGAAACAGTGAGGTTCAACTTTGGCGGTGATGGTCGCATGGCCCAACTGGAACATGAACGGTCCACCGGCTCTCGAAGTCGGTTTCTGTACAATCCGGCAACATACAACACCAACTCCACAACCCCGAGATCCGTGGCTAACCAGCTATACCACCCGCCATGCCGCGCACCTGCAGTGCCACGGAACGGGAATGTCCGGCGGACCAGTGCACATGCCCGGAGGCTACAAGCAGTGTCCGATGTGGGGCTCGAACACAAAGTGAACCCATGCCCACCCGAATGTTCCGGTATCCCTTTTATTACAATCTGTACTCTCCCGACTCAGAGGTGGAGTTCTATGATGGAAGGGCGGCCCGAGCACTCACCGGAGAAGAGCTAAATTATTCTGAATTAGAGGACACACCATTAGCACGACCACAAGAGTACTCGCCGATAAGTGAGGAGGCTTTCCGTGATGCTTCCCAGGTGGGTGCATCTTTTATAACACTGTCTGACATCCACGTTAGGCACTCTACACCTGTGCCATATCACGAACAGCAGCGGAGAAGTCACCCGTCAGGGTACACTCTACAACGTGCACACCAATTTGGTTCACTGTGTCAATTTTATGGTGACCAATGGCCCGCTCATCATGCGCCGTGGCCCGCATCTCCACCGAAATGAACCTCATCTCCCTGCTACCCATTAGTACCGCAGTTTGGAGATGGGAATGCGGGAGCGCCACGGCCATCATATCCAAGAAGTGGCACCAACACCCACCACATTCATCCATCCCAACTTACCATATAGAATCTCACAGACGGGAAAATCCCCCCCCCCCCCCCCGTGTGTGGCGGGACCAGGATACGCGGAGTTGTGTCCATCAACACATACCTACATCTGCATTCACCAAATTCACTCCCCCACCCCACCTGGATTCGTGCCCATTCTACCTTATCATGGCACCGGGCGAGTCATCCTCCCACCCGAATTCAGCGGGGAGGGTGACTGGGCCAATTACCGGTGCCAGTTTGAAATCATATGTCTTATAAACAGATGGACGGATCAACAGATGAGGGAGTATCTGGCAGCCAAACTGTCAGGGAAAGCCTTGCATGTCCTGGCAGATATGGGGGGGGGTGGTGGTCAGACCTCACATCCACATGCACAGAGTTGGAAAGCGCTCTTTCCGAGAGGTTCGGAGATACAGCGTTGGGAGAAACAAGCCATCTTCAATTGAAAAGACATGCGGAGTAAACTCTTCCCGAATTAGCTAGCCGCATCCGGTGCCTCGTCACCAGAGCGTACCCCAACACCAACCATGAAGGAGTCACTCACCTCCATTTAGATACTTTCATTGATGCATTAAGTGGAGAACCGGCCCTCAAGGAAAAACTATTCCTTTTGGAGCCTTCAACCTCTTACCGCGACAGCCGTATACATCAAGAATTTCCTTGAGCTGGAGAAAAACGCTCATTGTTAACTCCACCCTGTCAATGTGCTAAATGATGTGAACATCCTCACTTCTACAGCTCATCCATAAACAGCAACTAGCACCGACAGCAACAACACAACACAATCCACACCACCTCCCTGAGGAGATCACGCACCCCGAGGAAGAGTGTGTGGCGAGTCCCATCGCGGAGATCATGGCAATGCCCCAGGACGTGGAAACCAGCAGAATAGGCAGGCAACACACGATAGGTTAGAAGAAATCATGAAACAGATCTCCGCCTTCACCAATCTGGTCCCCACACTTAGCACTGTGGTGGCAACCCAACAAACTACATGACAGCCACCAAGCGGCAACACCCCCACACTCAACCACGAAACACATGCTACAGATGTGGTCAGACGGGCCATTGGAGGGACCAGTGTCCAAACCATCCCACCTCTGTTCTGTTGATCACTGATCAACGAACACCACAGTCAGAGAATCTATTAAACCCGAATGCGTGCTAATTAGAGAGTCACTTCAGTGCCCCATCCTCAAACCCGGCTCAACTGCGGTCCTTCAACAGTGACTTCAGGTGGATTAATCACATAGTACAAACACTACACGAAAAACGGCTTCACAGAAGCCAGGGCCTATGATGCACACTGCATCCGCGGCGCCGACAATCTATCCCTCTACGGAAAATTGTGGCCCCACAATAGCCATATCTACTAAGCGCGCTTTACTATGTAAAACGGCAGTGGTTTGCTGTAGCACCTCCACTGAAACAACGTTTATACAAGCACCACAACCCACCACCAAGGCACTTAACACCCGGTGCCCTCTGGCGGTGTGCAACACCCACCAACCATCATCATCATCATCATCATCATCTCCAGCACCCAGTAACAGTAGTAGTGACATGGACGGAAGCCAGCACACCACATCATGGATCCGCAAAAGACATCACCACAAACATCAGCGTAAACAATGGCAACGACGCTGTTTCTGTTGCGCATGTCCTACACACCCGATGATGTGTTGTCCAAAATGGCTGGCTCAAATAACTCCACTCCGTTCTGGTCCCATTCAAGCTGCTGTCTATACCAACTCAAAGCACACACTATCAGCTTCAGATACAGCACCACTACTACCCCCAGCTTCGTCACTGCCTAAGCAAAATTAGCAGCAACGACGACGAGCGGGCCCCTTCCTCACTCAGCTACCACTCACACTCATAGATGCAATCAAGAAGCAGGCCACTTTCATACAGGGCCCCACCAGAGCTAGGAAGACTACTCAACCACAATCTTTTACACACTTCCGCAAGCACACCGCAAAATTATCTATAAGTGTGCTTGTCTGTTCGGTGGAATATCTACCAGTACCACTGTAGACACTGGCGCTGTCTTTAACAAGCGTCTCTATGAGAGCATCCCACCTCATCAGAGACCACCCCTTAGGGCTTCTAACATATTTTTACAAACAGCTACGGGGTCTGATGTTCCCATGGCTGGAACGATTAACATCGTAATACAGATAAGGGAGATGCAATTCATTCAGCGAATTGTCATCGCCTCTATCCAAAACGATGTCCTACTAGGTTCTGATTTTCTCAGCGCCAGTGAAGCCGTCATTCACTGCAGACAACTGGAATTAGACATACACGGATGTCGCATACTCTTCAGACTGGACTCATCACTGTACGATACATGTGCCATGATTTTAGTATCAACCACAACAGTTGAGCCGGGACAAGAGGAAATCCTATGGGCCACCACAGTTAGCAAATAACACACACATAGCCATGCTGGAACCCGACCCTGAATATATGATCGCCTCCCAATGCGCAAGTCTACGGATGATAGTGGACACCACCAACAAAAACCATATACCCTATCGGATATTCAACAAAACAACCGATCTTATAATGCTTGTCCCCGGTGTTCGCTGCAGCCTTTTGGTAGATGTGATTTCTCTAGAAACAGCTCCCGACACACCTACAGCAACAGCAGCTTCTGCGACAACATACCGGAGCATCTGCATGACCTATATTTGCATGCCACAGTAGGACTGACGCAATCCCACAAGCGTGATGTACAATGGATCCTGTTTAAATACCAGGAGAGCTTTTCCACAGGAGATATGGACATGGGAGAAACTCACCTCGTGTATCACTCCATCGACACTGGGAGCAACCGACCTATATGACAGCCAGTATGTCGTCTTCCCATACATAAAGAGACAGAGGCACATCAACAAGTAAACGACTTGTTGCGGTCGGGCATCATAAAGCCCAACGCATCCCCTGAGCCAGTCCCATTGTACTTGCAGGCAAGAAGGATGGATCTTTGCATCTCTGTATGGATCTAATGATCTAAGCATCAAGGACGGTTATCCGTTACCTCGGATAGATCAGGTGTTAGATTCTTTGTCTGGAGCCAGATGGTTCTGCACCCTTGACCTGGAAAGTGGGTACTGGCAGGTAGCCATGGATGAGACTGACCAGGAGAAGCCTGCCTTCATCTGTAGAGACGGTCTTCTCCAGTTCCGCAAGATGCCCTATGGCTTGTGCAACACTCCAGGAACATTCGAGCAATTGGAAACCTGTCTCTGCTATATGACGATGTTATCGTCTTTGGGCCTTCGTTTGAGCAGACCTTGTGCAATTTGGACAAAGTCTTAATTTGGTTTCTGTACCAACAACCTAAACCTCAAACCCAAGAAGTGCCATCTGTTCCATCAGAGTGTCGAGTTTCTCGGACATGTAATATCCACAGATGGCGTAGCCACTCAACCTTCCAAAACTCAGGCAGTGGCAAACTGGCAGATGCCAACTTCCGTAATGGATACGCGAAGCTTCCTGTGGCTCTGCCAGTACTATCGCCAGTACATCCATTACTTCAGAGAGATTGCATCACCTCTCTTCCAAATCACTGAGAAAGATTGACCCTTCGAATGGACGAGTGAGTGTGAGGTTTCCTTCAGGGCATTGAAGGACCTATTAACAACCGCACCTATTCTCGCTCATCCAAACCCTAACCTCGATTTCATCTTAGACACTGATGCATCCGCTTTCATGATTGGCGATCACAGGTCAAATAAGATGGAACGGAGCAGGTACTGGGTTATGGTTCGCATACTCTGAACAAGATGGAGAAACGATACGCAACCACGAAGCGAGATTTATTAGCTGTGGTGTACTTTGTTAAGTACTATAAACACTTTCTGTATGGACGCCCATTTGCCCTACGTACAGATCACAAATCTGTTAGTCCTTTATCCCCCACGACCAAATATTATTATCAAAGGTTTGGAGAATGCCACTTGAACAAAGGTGTTCTCTACATAAATAACTGGATAATAATTCCTGAGTGCTATAAGGTCATTATACTACAACGACTACATGACGGTACCAAACATTTGGCCATTGAAAGAACAACAGAGTGGATCAAACACTGGATCGGGACACGCAATAGTGTCAAAGTTTGGCTCACTAAGTGCACCCCCTGTCAAAGACGCGCCATTGGCCAGCGCCACACAGCACCATTACAAATTAAAATTGTGGGTGCAACGTGGGAGTGAGTGGCTGTTGATGTGCGCGGTCCCTTGAATATGATGGATGCTGGAAACAAATACATCCTCATATTGCAAGATTACTTCACAAAGTGTGTAGACACATTTGGTTTGCCGAACCAAGAGGCATCCGCAATAGTGGATGTTCTGTCAACAAATTTTGAGAACCGGTTGATCTCCGAGCTCTGCAAATTATTCCATATAGTCAAAAGCTGCACCACACCTTATCATCCGTGTGGTGATGGGATGGTAGAGAGGTTCAACAGAACCCTCGCAGTGATGCTGACTAACGAAACACACCTTGATTGTTATGATTGGGATCTATGACTCCCATATGTGCTCATGGCATACCGCAGTTCAGTATATTCCCGCATGGGTTACACCCCGGCTTGGCTAATTTGGCGGTGAATTAGCCTTACCCCTGGATCTGGCTATGCCCAGAATTCCTGGGGAGAAAAATTCACCATCTTACTATGTGGAGTTCATGCGCAGAGGATAGAACAGGCTCCTGACCTGGTCAGAGAAACCCTCTCCAGTGCACACCGGCGTCAGAAAACATGACATGAACGGCGGATGCATGGAGATCCATATGAGGTGGGAAAAATGGTCTGCGTTCACGATAAGCGACGTTCTGCAAACGTGCCAAGTAAACTGCGTTACCAGTGGAAAGGCCCCTATGTGGTAGTAGGTAAGAAGTTGGACGTGACCTACCAGATCCGTGCCTCGGATGGCATGACCTCAGTCATCCACTTCGATCATCTTAAACCTTGTGTTAGCGATGAACCAGGGCCAGATCGCAGACTGGGCGCTATGCATGACACCGGTACCCAGATCGATGTATTTACAGAAACAGGTATTCCAACGTTAGCGCACAGCTCGGAGCACCCCTTGTCCAAAACACAAAACCGCTGAACCATCCCCCATCCAAGTCACATCTGTGACACCACCCCCACTCCAATTGGCTTCCCTCATTTCTGCACTGAGCTCCGACATCACACGTCCCATCCCTCTCACACTCACTCGTCGTCTGTTGACTGTGCATCGTCAGATATGAGAGAGACTACTGTTTCAGATCATAGAGAGCATCCAGCACCACAGCCACCTGATGACTGGTGATGAGAAGGGAGGCGGCCTGTTCAGTAGACTCTTGGATCGATTTTTCCCGGTATCTAAAAACCATGACCACATACCAACCGTCGTGTAACGAGAGATGTCCATCCCCCAACTAAGGCACCCCCTTCACAAATGCCTCATCACCCGACCCCACCCACCAACCCCCCTGTGAGCAGTCAAAACATCACATAAAGACACAAAGCGACAGAAGCAACAAAATCACACTTTCCCTCAAGGCTGGATACGTCAATTATTTAATGCGCAAACACTACATACAGGACTGGTTATAGGAGATTTAACATTCTACATCCCTTTACAAGGAACAGCTTATTCGTCATGAACTGAGTACGCCATCAGCAGTATGCAGTAACAGCATGCACCTAACTTTTGTAGCAGAAAAAGTTAGAGACATATTTTCCGCAACATTCCCTTCCGCACGAATGCGGGGAGCTCATCACCTGCCGCAAACCCTACTTTTCTGCAAAGCAACAGACTCCCCATTCCCCAGCTTGGAAACTTGGATATGCCCACCCCGTAATGCACCCACATCACGCAACAACCCCGACTTCCCTACAACAGAACACTACCATCCACAGCACAAGTCAACATTTTCCGCAAGCACCCTCCTACCATGGTATACGGAAATCATCACCCCTCAGAAGCGACACCTATCAGCTAAAAGACAGATACTCAAATTATACGAAAATACAGATTTCTTTTTGTTGAGAGAGCCGGATGACCGCAGTCTGTCGTCGGTATCTAGTACGAGATAGGCACAGAAAGTGAAATTCGATAATGGTCTGATTCAGGTTACGACAGTTCCGTCTTGGTCATCCCTGCTCTAAGTATCCCGGTTCCGTCTTTTTAAGACTCGGCCATTACAGGGAGAATACATTCAATGTCCGATAAAGTTATCATCGCAGACACTGCAGAGCCCCACCCCCACCTGCAATACAACTCTGGCACTTCACAACAGCGCCGGATTCATCCAAAGAAAACCAGCCACGCGTATCTACAGACCACATCAATATGACAGAAACACAGGGTGACTGTTTCACAATCTCCATACGACGGTATTGGAATTACTTAAACTGTGGCACGCATTTTCCGAGTTGTACTGTAATAATTAAGTTTGTGTCTAGCTGTGGTGAAACTAGTCCTACCCATCGAGGAGGATGCTTGGCAGTCTGCCCACCCTGTAAATACAGTCCTGATTGGCGGCGTCAGTATACTTGACGCCCGCAAGAAATGGATATGTTTAAACCAAACAATGGATCATAGACAGCTAAACTGTTATAATTTTGATTAGGAACTAAATTGTTCCACCGCGACTACAAATTACTAATGCGCGGGCTGGCAAGGCAGCATCACAACTTGAACAGTTTAAAACACAAGAGAAGTTTAAAAAACAACTGTCTTACCTACAAATTCTGCTCAACAAACAACAAGAGCTGGAATAATATAAACTATACACGGAAGGAAGGAGTGCGCTGATAAAAATAGCGCGCAAACTGGGACGCTGTTCTCAGGAACAGATGTTTAGGAAGACATGTTTCAACTGTTCGCACTAATTTACAAGAATCAGCAACACTAATAGCAACGGGCACCCCTAGTCCGATTAACCACGTGCTTTCAAAACAAGAAATCAACACCACTGTTTTTGGGTAAATTAGATCCACAAATATAAACATGTGAATCGGCCTCCCACATAGCTACCACGTGTGTGATGGAGGAGGCGAGAGGTGATGGGTCGGGGTCACAGACCGCTGACGTAATCACACTCTTCCCAGCCCACCGGGCGTTCCAGCCTGAAATTTGAACCTGCTCGCTCTAATTAAAAGGTGCGCATCCACAGGAATAAGTAGTTCCAGCGTTGTATGTTGATCGGAGCTTCGGAGGCCCGATTTTCCGATACATGGAGATATAAGCAATTCTCCTTTATTCATATAATTATATTTGCCTTTTATTCACGAAGGGAATGTTAAATCTGACTCCAGGAAAATAAAATGGGCAGGATCCTTTTACGGACCTGACCGATTCACCCCAAACCTTTTGGGTGTGATCATCCGCCCTCCTGTGACCTCACCAAAACTATAAAAGGAGGAGATCGGGCATGGAAAATTAATTTTCCCTTCAAACTTGACAGTAGAGAAGATCGGGCATTAGGCTACTTTCGTGTCACAAACCAACTTCTGCGAAATCTTTATCTTATTACTTTAATTGTCCCTTAGGAAAGTTATGAAGAAATATAAAATAGGTTAGGTTAGGTGGTTTGTGGTTCCGCACATAAACAGCAATGCAGAAATAAAGATGCTGCTTGCTTAGTCGGTCGCATGTCATGTTTGCGTAATGAGAACATGAACAGCGACCTCAGTGAAAGATTTATGCTGTGCGGGGAACAAGGTGATGCGGGTGTTGTTGCTGTATTGTGTAACCTTGTGATACTGCAGTCCAAGAGTTTTTATAATAAACAAAACAAATTAACATGGTTGGCTACTGCCATGAGACTATCTTTAGAAGAATACGGTAAAATAGAAGGTCCCTCGACCTTGCAGTGCTTATAGGCACGGAAAATGCGGATAATATATAAAATTTGCCGGGAGGTACCTATTAGTCATCAGTACCTGTTACATAAAAGTGATACAATAATAATATAATAAAACAGAGTACCTATTTGTCATCGGTACGGAAGAAGTCTCATATTCTTCAGTCCAATTGTTTTCAAAATATTCAACAGTTTAAAAAATTATTCTTAATTAAATTTATTATCAGGTGGTTTGCAGCATTGAAACAGTTAACAACTTCTAAAACAGTCATAAATAATTCAATATGGCTGTCAAAATGCAAAGTTAACCATACTTATAACTAATTTGTACTTTCGACTGATAAATGGGTACAGTTGAAGTTGTTAATGCTTATAGTCCTGAATAAAGTCATATGGATTAAGACTAAGTAATCCACATTATGGTAACATCTACAGAACCAATTTGGAATTGTTTAAGCATGTTCTAGTCCTGACAATCTCCTGAAAATGGGCAGAGTGAAGTGCAGCTTAGCACTGTTTTCATACACTTGCATCGTCAACGACATGCCTTCTTACATCTACAGTGTATGAGTTCATAACACGACTTTGATGTTTCTGGAAGAGTGGTCCAGAATGGCTGCCAATTAGTAGAACTCTTAATCCACCCCCAATCAGATGGACTTAGCAACTGCGGATTCGGTGACAAACATATATTCCAGCAGTAGCACTGGTAGCTCGCTTTATGTGCCACTCCAATGTGACCTGTGTTGGTGGAATGTTCTCCAAAATACGCGGTTTCGGGGCCAAAATTTGTTTCCTAGCATCATTGACTCGAATGGTGTTACTTGTTCCGGAATACATGAGGACAACAAAGCACTCTAATATTTCCAAAGGCTTGTTATTAATAGCTTTTGATATGTTCATTAGTTTCTCGACTGCTTCAGTGACCTCAGGGTATGCGTTCCATGCTGGCCATGCCACGTTCTTTCCAATACCTCCAAACGACGATACTGTGTCACAGCCTGTAAGGGCACGAAGCATTGGAAGGGTAGCAGATATCTGCGGGCCAATGGCTGTAACCATTTCATGGATTGCTATGAATCTGAAATTTCCACCTGTACCGAATGCTACCCACAGTTCATATGGCTGTATTTTGTCTGGTGTTGCTATTGCCACCACCATGGCATCAGTGTCAACTGTATGCACCAATGGTTTCTTGTAGCCCTCTTTGACACACCACCCTGTAGAAAAACTGACGTGTGTCGGCTTCCTCGTGTGAACATGGCCCCAATTCTCAGATATCAGTGTGTTCAGAAGAGCAAATCACATTAGCTCAATCAGTTGCATACACCTTCTTCCCGTCTCTTTCGAAACAGTGACCTTGTGTTATTTTATTCTCATTCACGTGCAAGAAATCCTTCCAGTTAGTTCTTTGGCATTGCTGAAGTGGAAACAACTCGTCTGCGCACCCGTTTCCCTTCTTTTGCCTGGTTGTACCCTTAAGGCTATCTTGTTGATATTGATCCCACGTAATATCAACACGTGTCGTGTTCTCAAGCTGTGATGATACAGCTAACACATGCGGTGCATATCACTAGACGATATGTTTGAACTACTGTACTGGAATTTGTTCAACTGGATCTCACTGTACATCAATATTTACTACTTACTTTCAAAACTGCCATTTCGATATGTAGGCCACCAAACATTATTACAAAGAAGCCTTCTGCATGTGTATCTGGATATGCCCACTATAGTTGCTTGGCCATGGCATACACTGGTTGGTCAGCAGCAACTACTAGGACCTGACCAGAGTTGAAATACTGAACAGCTGCCTTGACTATGTACATGGAATGCTTGATCATGGCCAGAGTGTGCATTGTCCAGGAAGAGGGGCAACATGGCATTTAGTGCAGTTAGCGCGGTAGTTGCTTGCTACATGTGAGCATGGTAGGCTGACCTGGATATCTAGTTTCCACTCTCGAGTTTATCCTTCTCTGTGACTGTCATCACTCTGTTCAGCCAAACTGTCTCTTCGTCTGTGGCTTCAGCTGCAAGTTGAACTCCTTTGTTTTTAGTGCAGCTTGAGACACAGATGTGACGCTTGGTGGTAATGGCGGTACTACTCAGGCCGATGTGTCCTGATTAAGAATCAGTTCATCGCATATGATGCCAGTTGATCTATGAGAGAGGTGCTGTATGATGGAAATGCTTGTATCGTGGAATGAATCATGAGCAGTAGCAGGGGTTGGATTGTGATTATGGCACATTTTCTTGGTGGTTACTCGACATTGTCTACGTCGAATCTTGTACATATCCCCTTTGCGATATCTGCTGTCATTTGTAGGAGCCTGTCATATGATTGACACAATCACAGACTGAAGAACGTGTCAAGCAGAATTCTTTTGTGCCTGAGACCATGTATTTTAAGCGCAATGTATATTGGACGAGGACTCTCCAGGTCACGACTATAGTGTATTTTACTGGTTGGATTAGCATATGATGCATGTTTCACACTGATGAACATCAAGTGCAGGGATATAGGAAGACCAGCACTTGTATTTGAAGAGCTACTCTCTGTCTGGTGTTTAATGTTTAGACCTTCTTGTATCATTTTCACAAGTTCCAGCAAAGTCGTTGAGATGGATTCCTCTTATCAACCATTCTGAAATGATCTATTAAAATAGAACTTTGGATTGAACATTTATTGACGGACAATCTGACCAGCTCTTGCTAAGTACAGTGTGCTTCACTATCATGGGAACATGCTTTTCTGAGCGCATCTCCAATGATCTGGTCAAAGGTAAGGAGTATTCCACGACCATTGCTGTGCGCTATGAGGTCAGGAACAGCAGCTAATGATCTGATTTTTAGTCTTGTGCTGTGAATTCTGTTGGCTACACTAGCCTCTAGCTGTATAAGTCGTTTTGCATACATATCTACTAGACTGGCTAGATAAAAGACGGCAGCTGTATCTTCCTCCATGCGGAATTCTTCTATATATACAACTAACTGAGCAATGGCAATGCCATGTGCATAATCATCAGGTCTGTCATCATTAGAGGCGGTATCAGTCCTTGATGCATTGTTATACACATTTACCAGACATTCAGGGTGGGATTTTCCCCTAGTGCTATCATGACTCCCGGAGTTAACTTTGCCAAGAACTTATAGTATATTGTAGTTCGTGGGCACATTTACGGACTCGCAAGTCTATATCGAATGTAGAAGCTTCAAGAAGGCCCAATCGTCTGGCTCGTTCAACACAGAAGTAGCATGTTGGTTCAACCGATTTAGGTTGACCTGTACCATGTGTGTTAATTCTTGAAGAAGGTAAATTGTTCTTCATAGTCTGTTTCTTCATTGCGCGTTCTAGCATCATGTCGTAACCTGTTTTGTGCCATGCGGCCAAATTTGTTTCAGATGTTGCTTCTATACCACTCCCATCATCAAGTCTGTCAAGTCAATCACCATTGTAAGCACCCGATTAAAAAAATGCATTCAGGTTATTATCTAAAGACTTATAAGCACTTCCAACACTTTGGTTTGATTTCCTTCCGGGACACTGGAGAGTATCCCCAGTGTCTTTCTGGTACAATGCGCACAGATCCAAGTTTGTGGATGCTATTGCATTGGGCTGTTTTGATCGGCTTGAACGGGCAGGATCTACTAGCATGACATGCTTGGCCAGGGTTAAAAGATGCTACAGTATGTTCATCTAATCTACTCTACCTGGCAAACACTAAAACTATAATTCAGTATTCATACACACAGTTGTGATGTATATTGTGATTACAATATTGCCAAATGTGTTCTAAATATGATTCAGTCTGCAAATTGGCGGCCATTCTGAATTTTTCCTCCATTTTGAGAGATACACTAATTTTTGGGAGACGCCATTATTGATAGTATATGTTTACATATGTTTTATTTTAATTCAAACTACAGTAATTCATCCAATAGGAGTTATTAAGTATCGAGAATAGAGCAAAATAGGTTTCGCCTATTGCAAAATTCAAATTGGGTGAAGAGGAAAATCCACGTGACCTTCGAGACGGGTCCAGGTCTGAAAATCAACGTTAGGGTATGTAGAATCAAAATCGCTTGCTTGTACCACAAAATGCACGATTAAGTTGCTACTCTGCTACACTATTAGAGGATGTCACAATAAATAAAACGATTTAGAGCTCGAAAGGTCCATACCAAAAGCATACGAATTGTATGTATGTGGTGCATTTACAATTTAATAAACATTCAGTTGTATTTAGGCAGCAACAGCACCCGCCATATTAGTTTCAAAATATTCAACAGGATACCTGTATAGTTACATCAAAATTTTGATTCTGGGAAGCCAGGATTCAATGTTTCAAATTGATTCCAATACGCGTTAAACGAAGGCAGGGCTTTGCTATGTATGGATGAATTCAGTTTTAGCTCAGCCCAACCAGCTGTAGCTAAGCTCCACCCAAGATTTGCACGTGTTGGTATTCATCGATCCCTACAGTCTCTGAATCTCAATTTCAAGAAAACTAAACAGGTAAGCTATTGAATATGGCAGCAAAATATTCAACATAATGTTTATTAAATTAGTAAAGATATACAATTCGTACAACTTCACCGACTATAGTAGCGCAGTAGGTCGGTGGTCGTCGACGGTTGCATATCGGTAGGGGGCGGGGGGGTTAACCTTCTATCGGTTGTATGTTTGTCGGTAGGTGAGTGGTCGTGATGACGGAGCATTACGTGTGCGTTGTTGGTGCGTACATGCATGGGTGACATGTACGAGGGAGGGTGTGTGGTGTATGGGCCCAGCACAGGAGGACCTAAATAGGGTGACTCCTCTGCTGATCCCACGGTTGCGCTAGGCCTCACTGCCATGTCTTGGTAATGTCTGCCGTCAGCTGGATCATGAGGATCCAGCAAAATGCCTGGTGTTTCTGGTAGTGTATGTCGGGCGGACCGCTCGTTTGCTACAAGTTGCCTGGGTCTGTACATCTTTAACACGTTTTTAACCCTGTTACCCTCTGCCCCATTTGTCGAATCTTCGACGTAAGTGGATAGCGTAGGCTCCCCGACAATGCACAGGTAGTCTGAGTTGTCTGTCTGTTTAAGAATCAGTATGCCTATCCATTTCTACTGCCATATTATGATTTGTAACCCCTCACTATAAGGTCTCGCCTTACAAGGATACATTGTGTACATATAGATGACAATAGTATCGCACAAACTCACCAGTATTGAAATGGGTAGAACCGTAGGGCCAGCGGGGTCGCTATGTCAACGTGGTTAACAATGGGATAAGGTTGATATACTAACGAATGTCTGTATTAATTAAAAGCCCACAACTAATTGATTGGATATAACTATTAACTAGTTATATGATTTCTTTAAATATACATATCTATATAAATATTACGTAAGCTCGTGCCGTGGTCGGTATCCAGCCTTAACCGGGTGTACATCTAGCTGGTTCTGTCTGGATGGCACTAAGTCTGGTAACGTGTCGGCACCAGGTTTAGTTGCTCTCAGGTTGATTGAGGTGGCTTGACCTTTATTGTGCCGAGTAAAGTTGACTTAAGTTGATTTTGCTGAGTGAAGTTAACTTATGTTTTTATCTTGCTGAGTAAAGTTAACTTAAGCTATCTGGCTGATCGGTCCAACTGGTTAAGTTGACTTAAGCTGATCTGGCTGAAAGAAGTTGACATAAGCCTATCTTAAAGCAAATGTCCTCTGCTCCTCATTTACTAGGGGTACAATAGCTCACATGAGATGGCAATAATAGGTGGTTAGTTTCTTCTAGCTAATGACAGCTACTGATTATCTGAAACCAGATAAGCAATTGCCAGAGGTGACGGGTTAACAACTGGATCAAGCGAAGTTACATGTTTGCCGTAAAACGATTCTCTCCTTGTGTCGCGGGTAAAAGAAGTACAACGGCTCGCCTGCGATGACGTAGGTGTTAGTTAGTTTCTTTTAACTATGCTAGCCACTGCTTATCTGACGCCAGATAAGCAATTGTCAGATGGTTTCTAAGATTTTCCCAAGGACATCCGACAATCTATCTTCTGGCTGGATTTGGGTTGGTCTGTAAGTTATGCGTTGTATGTTTCGAATACATATAGAATGGACTGGATGTGCGCGGCTTCCGTAGTATAACAAGGCAGAGACATCTCCCCATTAAATAGTTTCTAAATTAATTTTTCCCAAGGTCAGCCAACAATCAATGTTCTGGCCGGATTTGGGTTGGTATGTACGTTATCCGATTTTGTATGTTTCAAATACAGGTAGAATGGACTGGATGTGCGCGGCTTTGGGAGTATAACAAGGCAGATACAGCTCCCAGTCAAATAATTTCTAAATTTTCTTCCATGCGGAATTCTTCTATATATGCAGCTAACTGAGCAACGGCAATGCCATGTACATAATCATCAGGTCTGTCATCATTAGAGGAACGTGGTCGGATGGAGCAGAATATGATCTGGTCAATTAATACCGTGGGCAGGTCCCTTAATTCCAATACACGTAGAATGGACTGGTTTGGCGTAGTTTCCTTAGTGCGAGAGGATAGAAACAGCCACCAGTCAAGTAGGTTTCAAAATTTCTAACAGTGACGGAGGAATATGGTCGGATGGAGCGGAATTTTATCCGGTTAATACCTTGGTCAGACCCTTTTGATTCCAATATACTTAAAATGGACTGGTTTGTCGTGGTTTCATTATTGCGTGGGGATAGAAACAGCTCCCAGTCAAATAGGTTTCAAAACCTCTAAATGTGACAGAGGAATGTGGTCGAATGGACCAGAATTTGATCCGGCCAATACCTTCGTCAGACTCTTTGATTCCAATACACATAGAATGGACTGGTTTGGTGTGGTTTCGTTAGTGCGAGGATAGAAACAGCTCCCTGTCAAATATAGGTTTCAAAACATAGAGTTAGAATAAAACCGAATTTGATCTATTCCATATCCTATTGGAGATGTGCATTCTTGGTGAATTAGGGTTGTCAAACGTCGAATAGAGCTTGGCTAGCGAGGTCTGTCGTGTCTGACTTCTGTCGCCACCACTAAAGTGTTAAATTACGATCCTAGGCTACGGATTCCACCCAGACGCTTCCAACGCCCACGACACAGTCGTTCCAGCAGATTTTCTGGGGCCATAAAGGTCTACCAAGGCTGACCCAGCGAGGTCTGTCGTGTTCTACTTCTGCCGCCGACTTTGATGGGTTAATCGTGATCCTAGGTCTCCTCCAATGAGTTTCAGGCACGGGCGGTATCAGGCAAAGACGAGTTAACAACCTATATTTACTATTAAGAACAATCAATATTGTATCTTTACTTACTTGGTGTTTTGGCTTTCTTTCTCGGGTTGGGCTGATCTTGCCGAATTCCTTTCTCTGGTAATCTTAAGACTGACAGTTTTTATTCTTTTTCTCCCGCGTCCGGGGCTAGCTTAATTTATATAACCTTCCTAGATCTAGGTGTGTGAGACAAAGGCCCATTATTATCTGGGGCCCTGGCCAACATAGCGTGAATAATGTTAAATAATGTCCAAGAAATGCGATGGAGTGTCGCCATTTTAATGAGTTTGTTACTTCTTACAGAATTTGTTGCGGTTTAAGGCTAACTTGTTGCCCATTTGTTAATTCGGTTAATGTGTTTAAGGCTTTAGGGTCTTGATGATTTGCATCTATAGGCCAATCCTTGTGACCGTTCAGCAGGCCAGGTGCAATCGCATTCCTAAGGCACGGCAAAACGTTCAACCTCCTGTCTTCACAACAATGCACTGTACTCATAGTCGGAGGTTAATGGCAGGGTTGGGTGGAGGTACACGCAGATGTGTCGTATTAATAACTCCCTCTAAAGGCAATGACACGTGCAAGTTACAAAGGCATGTTGCTATGTGGATTAACTCTTCACTGACAGTCTTTGTCTCTAGTGGCCAGAGCATGTTCCTTTACTGATGGTTCGGATAGTGGGCAAGCGGTAATTGCTGGCGTTCGAAACTTTAATTGTAAGACATTGATGGTTCCAAGAACCACTGTCTCCAGACGCAATGCCGGCGCCCAGAAAGAGATTGACGGGTTTCACTGCATTTGCTTGTAGGAGTTACGGTATCAATAGCCCTCTAATGTACACAGTATTATCTATAGTAAGTATGTTCGCTTTACCCATATATATTTATCAAGGCTAAATAACAATTTACCATTGATTCCCGGACAATTCTGAATAATATGTCATGAACCACAATGGTAATTAATATTCTTAATGGGATATATAATCAGAAGGTACGTTTAAAAAAAGGTATAGATAGTCTAGTTTTATCTTGCGTTACTGGGCCGGATCATGCCTCCAGGCCGATCGCCACACATGATCAGCAAAGGTTGCTAATGTCGGGTAGTGCATGACGTAGTGGCCTAATTCATGCCTTCAAGCGTCTATAACAGACTAAATCGCGTCATTCATGACGTAATTGATCATGACGTCAGCATACACGTGACGTTGTTGATTATGATGTCATATGATTGATCGATAAACTGGCTTCATCTGTTGGCTGGGTCTAGCCAGAAATGGATCATTCCATTAAGCCTGTTTAAACAGACCAACTCTCAGAGAATTAAAGCGTCATGGGTGTTCACTGGGCATACTAACCCTGTGGCTCTTTGTAAATTAATCAATGTCAACGTCAATCCTCGACAGGGGTAAGGTCGGTTTAATGGCATGATGATTCTGGTAAACCTCATACTATTATACTGAGTCTATTATAAAGAGTGGTCGTGCTAATTCTCCTTTCCAGTTTCTCCATCGATCATCTGATGTCATACGACGTCATAATTAACTAAGTGACGTGTATGATGACGTCATAATCATTACGTCATGAATGATTTGATATAGTTCGTCTTTAGCCCTTAATAGTCCGACACGTTGTTCGAATTGTATGTCTTTACTATTTAATAAGCATAGGCAGCAACAGCACCCAGTCAAATTAATTTCAAAATATTCAACAGCTTACATGTATAATTTTCTGGAAATGGTGTGGGTGGAGCTTAGATTGAGATGGGTGGGCATAGCTAAAGTGGAAAGGTCCGTTATATTATAAAAATAATTCTGACTCTGGATATGAGAATATATGGCCAGTATAAACATTCAAAGGGGGAAGCGTAATACAATAAGATATTGGAAAACGATGGCAGTTCAATGTGTGCAAATGTACACCGCTTATTATCGTTACGTAGTTGTCCAAAACCATCCAATTATTCTCGATGCTGTTATGGTTATATACGTCAATAAACATACCAACATAGCGAATGGGATGCTAGATCTATCCCCAGCTGCAATCTAGAGGCTCCCATGTCACCCCGTCTCCACGCCACACATCTGGTAAATTGTACAAGATGGTTGTCACGAACATACTGCGTCTACCACCTCAATTAAAAACGGCTGTTTTAAAAAAGGGGGGTTTTGGAAACCATTTGAACAATTCACCGTTCCAGAGTATCAATCCATCATCTGACCTCGTATGACGTCATGATCAGACCAGCGGGTGTATGATGACGTCACAATCATTACGTCACAAAGGGTTCCATATAGACCGTCATCAAATCTCAAATACTCCGACACGTTGTATGAATTGTATGTCTTTGTAATTCTTTGCAATTAAACATGTTGTTGAATATTTTGAAACTAATTTGACTGGGCGCTGTTGCAAAATATTCAACAGCTTACCTGTGCAGTTCTTTGGAAATTAATAGTCAGGGTGCTCCGAGATTGATCGATCTCAACGCGAGTGAGGTTTGGGTGAAGCTTAGCTAGAGATGGGCGGGACATAGCTAAAACCGGAAAGGTCCATTGAGATTTTAATAGTATCTGATTCCTTTTGACGTCTGGGATAGACTGTGATAGAGGATTCTAAAGGTGAACAAGTTATGTCATTATTCTCGAAATATGTTGTAATACACACGACTCTAAATTGCCATTTCACGTGGAAGTTGTCCGTCACAGTGCGGCTCAGAAATAACTTTAAATGATTTCCAAAACAAAATAATATGTACTATTGAATATTGTGAGCATGATGGACCTTTCCATTTTAAGTTAAGACCCGGCCATCTCTATCTAAGCTCCACTCACACCTCGCTCGGGTTGCCCATCCATTGATCTTTGACCTTCCTGACTATCAATTTCCAGAAAACTATACAAGTATGCTGCTTAATATTTTGAAACTAATTTGACTGGGTGCCGTTCCTTCCTATCGAGCACGTTTATTAAATAGTAGAGGCATACAATTCGGACTATTAAGAGTTAAAGACGGGACAAATAGAATCAGCTATGACGTAATTATTATGACGTCATCCTAGATGTCACGTAGTTATCTATGACGTCATATGACGATGGATAAACTGGGAAAGGTCCATTGGATTGGAAGACATTGCTAAGGCAGCAATGTCTTCCAATCAATGTCTATCTGTCTGTCGATCTGTTGATCTGTCAATCTGTGTATGGGTCTGTCTGTTTGTTGATCTGTCGATTGATCTGTCGATCGATCTGTCTGTCGATCGATCTGTCTGGATCGATCTGTCGATCGATCTGTCGATCGATTTGTTGATCAATCTGTCTATTTGTTGATCTGTTGATCGATCTGTCTGTCGATCGATCTGTCGATTGATCTGCCGATCGATTTGTCGATCAATCTGTCTGTTTGTTGATCTGTCGATCTGTCAATCTGTGCATTGATCTGTCTGTTTGTTGATCTGTCGATCTGTTGATTGATCTGTCGATCGATCTGTCTGTCGATCGATCTGTCTGTCGATCGATCTGTCGATCGATCTGTCGATCGATTTGTTGATCAATCTGTCTATTTGTTGATCTGTCGATCGATTTGTCGGTCGATCTGTTGGTCGATTTGTCGATCAATCTGTCGATCGATCTGTCGGTCGATCTGTCAGTCGATTTGTCAGTCGATCTGTTGGGCGATCTGTCGGGCAGTCTGTAGGTCAATCTGTCGATCGATCTGTCGGGCGATCTGTCGGGCGATCTGTCGGTCAATCTGTTGGTCGATTTCTCAGTCGGTCTGTCTGTCGATTGGTCGGTCAGTCAGTCGGTCGATCGGTCAGTCGGTCGGTCGGTCGGTCGGTCGGTCGGTCGGTCGGTCGGTCGGTCAGTCCGAGGCATATCTCCAGAATGCTATAAGGTAGAATCACAATATTTGTCACATACATTCATATTATGAGTGGCTAGAAGAAATGATAGACAAAAGGACAAATATCGATCTCACGGTGTCGCTTAATGCACAGCGGATTACACATTTTCGGCAATAACTGACCAGACAGACAGACAGATTGACAGCACCAACCGCAATACGCATACCGGCCTTCGGCGGAGTGAGTAATAAATCAGTTAGTGCGCAAAGTAAGCCCATGGTTAATCAATACAGGAAAATGCATATAGATTCTAGGTGCCGTACATTTTGATAAAATTGTCCGATTAATAATTAATTTACAGATATACCATTACTTATTTAATTCATTAACACGTTCGGTTAGTGTTGATTAGTTGGCGCCTATCAAATATGCACTATGTACGTGGTTTATGTGAGGTCTTTGAGAAAATGTTCAAATGTCGATCGATATTCATCAATTCACAGTTTATACATCCATCATTTGACGTCATAATCAAATAAATGTTGTGTCTGCTGACGTCATACACATGACGTCAAGAATGATTCAGAATAGTCTGTCCTCAACGCTTAATAGTCCGACACGTTGTACGAATTGTATGTCTTTGCTATTTAATAAACATGATATTGAACATTTTGAAACTAATTTGACTGGATGGGCGTTGCTGCCATAGGCAGCAACGGCGCCCGGGCAAATTAGTTTCAAAATAGGTAACAGCTTAGCTGTATATTTATGTAGTTTTCTGGGAATTGATAATCAGGGAGCTCAGGGATCGATTGATCCCAACACGAGCAACGTGTGGGAGGAACTTATCTAGTGATGGGCGAAGCTTAGCTAAATCTACAAAGGTCCATTCACGGGTGAGTGCATGT
This sequence comes from Chaetoderma sp. LZ-2023a, assembly GCA_034401795.1. Taxonomy (NCBI): domain Eukaryota; kingdom Metazoa; phylum Mollusca; class Caudofoveata; order Chaetodermatida; family Chaetodermatidae; genus Chaetoderma; species Chaetoderma sp. LZ-2023a. The sequence continues at coordinate 44,058,379 of CM067371.1, forward strand.
CGGTGCGTGTGTTATCCTTTCCACTCCTTTCATGTGCGTTGCATAGCCCTTGTTCTTGGGATTTGCACAAGCATACCCACGCCCGTACGTACGTGTGTTCGTTCGTGTGGCGTCAAGGCGTGATTCCTTGTATCATAATACTTCAATCGCCTTTCCCCCCCACCCCACCCCTTCCCGATATTAAATATAATATAATACATAAATCAATATCGCGCTCATAACGCTTAACTATTCACTTTTGTCACATTGTAAAATATGTTCAGACACTGTGGTCGTACAAGATGTGCCCAACCGATTGTGGGTTCCGCACAAAATATGGGCATTAACATCTATGCGTAATACTCATGTTGCGTAATTACCCAGAATGCAGAAAATCCCTTCTCTGAACATTTATTTGTCACTATCTTTTCAGAAGAAATTAGACAAATATTCTTCCATGGACAGAGAGATCTGCCACCTCATTCACACTAGACTACATCTGACTGAAAAAAGGTGGGAGGTTATAAATAGAAACCAAATGATATGTAACCTTTGCCAACGAGGTGGCATAGATGACACGTACAACTATCTTTTTATTTGCGATCATTTTCCTACTGAGCGATTAGAAGCACTACCATATTACTATCAGCCAAAACTTTCATAAATTCTACCAATTTTTCAGAACGAACAAATTAAAACTATTAACAAAACTGTGTAAATTCATTCGCGTAATTGTAAACACATTCCCGTACAGATAGACTTCAAAAGCCCATCACCCGTATAGCTGCCTCAAATATAAAAACTTCCTATTATCTAGCCTACCCTAATCGATAGATGACAATCCTGCCTACGACGACCACGACGAAGGAGACGACGACGACGATAATGATTATAATGATAATAATGATGGTAATGATAATGACGGGTGGAGAGAAACGAAATAATATTAGATAAGAACGGTAAGCGGTAGTGAAAAGAATTATACCGATCTGATATGAAACATCGCAAACTGTCAATTAAGCTTCCGACTAATGAGCTGACATTTCCATGTTTGCTATCCATTAGTGTGATTAATAATCATAATACTACAAAGTCATATTCTGGTAATAGGTAACAATTGATTTCATTTTGAACAACTCAATTTGGAATCAGTATTGTATCGCGTGTCAGTGTCACAGTGACCCAATAGTTTACACAGCCACTAAGATTAAAGTTCATGTGCTCCATTAAATAGAGACCCTTTTGCACGCGATATGAGATGCCTGTTAATTTGTGTTCAATTTAACCAACAGGTAATGTTACCCAAAAGGCAATGTTACTCAGTGTGCAAAGCATAGAATTAGATAGCCATAGAATGGCTCTGACCATCTCAAAGGCGGAATTTCAGAGTTCAGTACTTTATTGTAATCTCCAAAAATAGTATGTTTTTTAACTAATTTTATTATGTAGTCGAATAAAGTGTTCTAATAATATAGACACTGCAATTTAATTTAAAATTCGCTTCTGTTCAATTTCTCTTCAAATTATCAAAAAGAGAACTTGATGCAACGAATATGGTGTCCAAAATATACAATGAAAACGGAGTCAGGAGATTGCACTCTTGGTAGCATTGCATGCTGGGTAGTGTTGCAAGCTGGGGGAAATGACAACAAATCAACAGGCATTTCATATCTCGTGCAAAAGTGTCTCTATTTAATGGGACACATGACTAGTAGAACACCCAATATATCTCAAAGAAAGGTGAGTTTATGAAGTACTGAAGAACTAGGCGCAAATTACACATATTTCTCGAAAACCGAAATCACTATGTAACTAAAGACAATTTAACCCTCTTGTGCCAACTTAACCCTTTCATGGTCAAGCCTGCCCAAACGGCCTTTGCAGTGGACATGAGTAATCATAGGCAGATTAAGTCAAGGGCTAATGGAGCTAGAGCCCTAAGGCTCCCCCTGATGAATAAGGTGCACCCTCGAATCAAAAACAATTATCGCATTTTATCGATTTTACTATAAAATCCCAGTATCTCTCATTTACAGTCATGATATACGTATGGTAAACTGTTGAATATTTTGAAACCAATTTGATTGGAATGTGATGCTGCCTTAGGTACCACCAGCTTCCCATTATAATATGCGAAATAATATACGACAAAATTTGGACATTCTACAGAATTTAGTAGTAGTAGTAGTAGTAGTAGTAGTAGTAGTAGTAGTAGTAGTAGTAGTAGTAGTAGTAGTAGTGGTAGTAGTAGTAGTAGTAGTAGCGGCGGCGGCGGCGGCGGCGGTAGTAGTAGTAGTAGTAGTAGTAGCAGCAGCAGCAGCAGCAGCAGCAGTAGTAGTAGTGGTAGTAGTAGTAGCAGCAGCAGCAGCAGCAGCGGCGGTAGTAGTAGTAGTAGTAGTAGTAGTAGTAGTAGTAGTAGTAGTAGTAGTAGTAGTAGTAGTAGTAGTAGTGGTAATGCCGCTTTTAAGACCAAGAGAGAACTATTTTTACTAACTTAAGTAGAAGGCAGACGGTGTGTGTGCAATTCTGATTGGCAGTAAGAGTAGCGGTAATTGTAGTGACAGCAGCAGCAGCAGCAGCAGCAACAGCAGCAGTAGCAGCAGTAGCAGCAGCAGCAGCAGCAGTATTAGCAGCTATGGCAGCTACAGAAGGAGTGGCAGCTACTGCAGTACCAGTAGCAGTAGCAGCAGCAGCAGCAACAGCAGTAGTAGTAGCAGCAGCAGCAGCAGCAACAGCAGTTGTAATAGTAGTAGTAGTAGTAGTAGTAGTAGTAGTAGTAGTAGTAGTAGTAGTAGTAGTAGTAGTAGTAGTAGTAGTAGTAGTAGTAGTAATACCGATTTTAAGACCAAGAGAGAACTATTTTTACACATTCAGTCACCTGCTATTTGGTATGTAGATCTATTGATGTGTTCTAATGATTTACAGAGGTAAAGAAGGGCGAAAAAAGGGCGGGTCCAAATGAGGTCAAGTGACCAGCTCTCAACCAACCAGAACTGTGCCTCTATCAACACCGCCATTCATTATGCAGATCTATTCATGTGTTCTGGTGCTAGACATGTGCAACGGGGCATGGAATGGATGTGGCGGTAGGGGGTAGTGGGTGGATACACAGATCTATTGCTCTATGGATGAATACACAGCATGGAGATGGGGAGGAAATGGTAGACAGTGTTCAGCACATATATCTATTGCTCCTGAATGAAGAGACAATGGGATTGGGGTGAGTTCAGTATCTAGGTCAATTGTTACTGAATGAAGATCGCACCTAATTGCTAAAAGCTGTAACATACAAGCTGTATGCAGTTAAGCGATTCTTCATTAAATAGATCTATTGTTCCTGGCTCAAGAAATAGCAGATTAATCCAAACATGGGGCGGGGGGGGGGGGGGGGAATTGGGATGATTGGCGGTGCAGAAGGCAGACAAACTATAACATGTTTGGACATATAAATCTATTGTCCCTGGCCTGAAATTACATCTATAATTCTCAAACACTCATAGTTGACTACATACATTCGTGTGTATTTGGGTGTGTGTATGTATGCATGTATGTGGACATGCGTATGTTGGTATGAGGGTGCTTACCTGCAGGCATGCGGACATGTGTGTGCATGTGTGTGTGCGTGCGTGCTTGCGTGTGTGTGCGTGCTTGCGTGCGTGCGTGCGTGCGTGCGTGCGTGCGTGCGTGCGTGTGTGTGCATGTGTGTATGCACGCGCGTGTGCATGCGGGCATGCATCAGGGCGTGTGTGTTGGTGGGTGTATTGGAGCGTGTGTATGTGTGTGTGACCATGTTGGCAGGTGTGTGTGTGCGTGCGTGCGTGCGCATGCGTGCGCGTGCGTGCGTGCGTGCGTGCGTGTGTGTGTGTGGTTGGGTGGCTGTGTCTGTGTCTGTCTGTTTGCTTGCGTGTGTATGTGTCTGTGGTGGACACTGGTGGTGTAGTTCTGGAACACACTGGGATGCACAGACATATGCTCATGTATATAACGATAAGGAATAGCAGAGCTTAAAATAATTGAAGCCTGTTTTGAAATTTACTGTATTAACTGGCTGTGGCCACCATGCAATAAATCAACCAGTGCTATTACTGGCTGTTCTGAGACTATGGGTCATAGAAAATCTATAGTATGTACATAATAATAATAATAATAATAATAATAATAATAATAATAATAATAATAATCGTTCTTTATTGAGGGTAAATCATCAACATGTGATCTTCCTGAGGCCCTCAGGGAACAGCAACAACAATAATAATAATAATAAGTATATACAGGCTAATAAATATACATATACATACACTCTTTCCAAACACACACTCACACACGCTCAGTCATACAGGGCACACACAAGCAGATGTAAGCAAACGGACAAATAGGCGATCACGCATACAAATACACGCAGTCACGCCCTTGCACACACGCATGCATACTCACGCGCGCACTGGCATATGCAGGCATGCACGCACACACACCCGTACATACGCACGCGCATACACACGCTTACACGCACTCGCACATTATACGCACACGTGTACACACACACGCGTGCACACACACGGGCGCGGGCGCACGTGCACGCGCGCGCGCACGCGCACGCACGCACGCACGCACGCACGCACGCACGCACGCACGCACGCACGCACGCACGCACGCACGCACGCACGCACGCACGCACACAAATCACACACATACTCAGCTGATTATGTACAATTATATACATGTATATACAAGACATAGAGGTAGACCTATTTCCAAGTTTATACAAAATCGTTTATATGGTATTTAAAACAATCAAATATTTTAATTCTAATTTGACTTAAAGCCGTTGCTACTCGATGCTTTACCAACTTTCAGTCAAATTATCCTTAATGCATTTGACCATTTATTGTAGTTAATTTAATCACTGGATAAATTAGCTCCACTTTGACTGACTGATTTGCCACTCAAGGCGGCAGCATCAGTCAGTCAAATTATCGTCGATTTACCCAACAGCTCATTACATTTAACCATTTACCGCCTATATTTCTTTAAGAAAATCTAAATTTCCTCATAAGAATATCTATTTATAGACAACGAGAAGACAATTTCTGAGGATTTGTCACCGGCATAACTGATCCGTTTACCGAGCCAGTAATACCAGTGGTGAATTCTCAAAAAACAATCTTCTCTCAGTCTGCAAATTGCCATTCTTCAAGACCATTACAGAGTCCGTTTTGGGCTATCGCTATTATTATTGTTTCGTGTTTATATGATCATGAAGATTAGATTTAAATGAGGATAGGGTTGACGAACGCGTAACAGTTGAAGGTAGCAAATTCCACAGTTTTGTGGCTGTATATTTAAAACTGTGTCTTGCATAATTTGTGTTTATTTTTGGAGGTTTTAAGTGACCATTTGATTTTGACCTCAAGTTAAGCGGGTGTGCATTTTCGACTAAAGTAAACATGTCTTTAATGTATCTGGGTGTAAGGTCGTTTAGTGCTTTGTAGGTCATTAGATTAGTTTTTATCGCCATTCTCTGTGTTAATGGTGTCCATTTTAAAGTTGCGTATAATTGTTTAGACGGGGTTCTATATGGGACATCTAGTATAATCCTAGCAGCTCGTTTTTGCAATTTTTCAAGTTTATCCAATAATGTCGGAGTTTCTGTATAGTAAACTAAACAACAATAGTCTATATGGGAAAGAATATATGCCTTATAAAATATGTTTCTTTCTTCAAGATTCATATATTGTTTATTTTTTCTTAGCATAAAAATAAGTGAAGCGATTTTGCTATAGATCTTGCTAATGTGGTCTTGCCATGATAGGTTGTCGTTAATATATACACCTAATAGTTTTGCATTATTTACAATGTCTAATTCTACATTTCCAATAGATATTTTGAGATCTGACTCGTTGATTCTGTTTCGTTTGTGGGTGTTGCTTATCAGTAATAACTTAGTTTTCTCAGTATTTAGTACCATTTTGTTTTTGTCGCACCAAGTTTGCACTAATGCCATATCAGTAGTAAGTTTTTCCTTTAGCAATGAAATATTATCGGAGTTGCAATGCATGGTTGTATCATCAGCGTACATTTCGACATTGCTGCTAATACCCATATGTAGATCATTAACATATAGGATGAACAAGAGGGGTCCCAAGACAGAACCCTGTGGGACGCCAACAGTAATAGGCATAGCAGTTGACACACTATCAGAAATAGATACATATTGCTGCCGATTTTCTAGATAAGAGGAGAACCACCTTTGAGACTGATCATCAAATTTATAAATCGCTAATTTGTGTTCCAAAATTGTATGATTAACCAAATCAAATGCCTTTCTAAAGTCAATCATTATAGCGGCAACATAGTCGCCTTTGTCAACTGCAAAACGCCACTGCTCTATTAGCTTTAACAGTGCTGTTTCGCATGAGTGTTTACGTCTGAAACCTGACTGAGATTCGACAAGTAAATTATATTTCATCAGAAATTTATATAAATGATTATGTACATGACGTTCAATAATCTTTGAGAGAATGGGTAGAATAGATATAGGTCTATAATTAGTGATATCTGATTTATTATCTGCTTTATGTAATGGTTTTACTTTGGCATGCTTCCATGATGTTGGAAACACGCCACTATCTATGCTCTTGTTTATAATAGCTGTCACTGCTGGAGCAATAATTGGTGCTGCAGCTTTAAGGAAATGCGCGTTCAAGCCATCGTGACCCGCGGACTTGTTAGTTTTTAAGCTAGCCAATTCTTCATATACATAATTTACTGCTACATTAGGTATTTTAAATTTGATGTCATTGGGCACTTTATTCGCAACATATGTTCTAAGATTATTTGATATTTCATGGTTTGTTATCTGTATTGAATTCGCAAGATTAGAAGCAACTGTTGTAAAATATTGATTAAACATTTCACAATGCTTAGCCGTATCCCTAATTTCATTTCCATCGTTGTCATATAAAACCAAAGGTAATCTGTTTGTCTTAGGGTTTATGTTCTTCATAATTTTCCATATATTTGATGGATTCTTTGTGTTTTCCTTCAATTGCACTCCAAAATAATTTCTTTTTGATGTTTCTATTAGCGTCATTACTTTTTGTTTTAATTCTTTATATTTAACCATGTTATTTTGCTTTTTGTTATAATCCCTATCTTTAATAGCTTTTAAAATATCATCGTTTATCCACCCGGGCTGAGAAATGTGTTTTACTCTACGCTCAATAATGGGCGCGTGTTTATCTAGTATTGAGGTAAAGGTTTTCTGAAATGTTGCTAGGGCGTCATTTGCATCATGTATCAAATCGATTGAGTCCCAATTGTAATTTGACAGATCCTGGAGAAATTGGTCATTATTGAAGCTCTTTTTACATCTGTATTTTATTGTGTGATGACTATTTGGTTTTAGATTAGTGCTTTTTCTCTCGGCAAACACGGGATAGTGATCACTTATTGCCAAAGCTCCTACACTTACCGAAGCATACTTGTTTTTGTCTGTGACATAAATATGGTCTATTAATGTAGCTGTTGTTTCAGTGATTCTGGTGGGTGTGCTTATTAGTTGTTCAAGGTTAAATAAATCTATTACAGCTTTCCATTTAGGCATAACTGGTTTAAGAAAATCAATATTAAAGTCGCCTATAAGGATGATATCAGTATTATGTGAATATGCAAATTCAAGAGATGATTCAAACTCATCTATCCAACCAGTTAGTGATTTTGGTGGTCTATAAGTACAGCAGAGTAAAAATGATTTTAATTTATACGGCTTTATTTCTATCCATAAAGCTTCCATATTTGGAGTTTCTAAATCAAGCCTCCTACTGTATGATTGATTTTCATCTATATATAATACTATTCCACCGCCTTCCTTATTTAATCTGTTTTTTCTCTCAATATTGTACCCTTGAATATTAATTAAATTATTTGTGACATCATCGTCCAAAAATGTTTCTGTTGTTCCTAATATTTCGATTTCCTTTATATTTCTTTCCATTGTTATTTTAAGTTCATTAATTTTAGGCAATAAGTGCTGGACGTTTAAGTGACCTATTCGTAGGCCTTTACAATTAATATTAAATGTTGGGTTATCATAATGCCTTACCTCTTTAACAAAATCTTTATTACATACCCATTGAGAGAAGTGATTTCTAGGACCTATCATAGCGCACTTAGTGCTTTTAGTCTTTACAGTACAGTATTTCATAATGTTCATGTAATTAATAAAGTTTGCTTGATCTATGTACCAGAATATATTAAGATAATCTAGATTAGCATTATCTGGACCCTCTGCCTTGTCAGAACAATTGTCGTCAAGCGAATTATTATTATTATTATCATTATTATTATTATTATTATTATTATTATTATTATTTTCATCATTATTATTATTATTATTATTATTATTATTATTTTTATTATTATTAGTATTATCATTATTATTATTATTATTATTATTATTATTATTATTATTATTATTATTATTATTATTTTTATTTTCATCATCATCATTATTATTATTATTATTATTATTATTATTATTATTATTATCATTATTATTATTATTATCATTATTATTATTATTTTTCTTATTTTTAATATTTTCATCATTATAATTATTATAATAATTATTATTATTATTATTATTATTATTATTATTATTACCATCATCATCGTCACTCAATACTTGATATCGGTTATAAAGCAGTAGAGCATTCACCCTACAACTGAACTTATTGATAGTAGCATTATGACTATTTATAGTACTGTAAGTGTTTGATTGTTTGGTTTGGCACTCTGATTTAGGAATGTCAGCAGGCTGCTCGTTACAGGTATTGGGAGTAGGCACTGCTTCCTGGCCGGCATCCTAGTATACAGGGCATCGGGAAGACTTGTGGCCGGATCCATGGCATTTCCAGCAGTCGACGGGACGACCGTGTCGGCACTGGGAGTGTTTGTGATTTTCTTCACCGCAATATCTACATGATTGTTTTGTGATTATGTTCACGTGACCATTTATCGCTTTTACGAGAACAGATGAACCGGATTTGTTTAGATGTAGTTTGTCCGCGAAATACAACGAACCATTTATCCTCCCCGGACGATGCGTGGAATAGAACCCGTCCGCAGATTCGATCACGGAAAAGTTCAGAAAATTCTGTCGCACTTCCATATGTTGATTGAATCGGCGCACAAAGTTCTGTCTATTTACGTCATCATCTCGTGGGCACAATTGACATATGTGCACGTTGCACTGTGGGGCGAGGCGATGGACATCGCATATTAGTCGTTCCATGGCTTTCAAAGCGTCACAGAGCAAGCCGTCTGAATTGTTTGTACCGGCTAATATAATGATGTCTTTGTATAATTCTAAATTCATGGCACAGATAACATCGTTTATTCTTTCTATGGTCGCACCTCGTTTGCATATAACTTCGACTGATTTATTAAGTCCATTTACATTGATGCCCTTAATAATGGACGACCCGATTATCAGTGTTGTCTTTGCATGTGTCTGTTCATGTGTTGGCGCGTTGCTGTATTTCTTTGATTGTAAGTCGATGCTCACTTTTGGTGGCGCAGGTTTGGGAGACGACCTAGGTGATGGTATCGGCATAAGAAATCGTCTCGGAGCTGGAATCGGTTTCGGTGTCGAAGAAGGTTGCGAAACGTTTTGATCCGTCGTATTTGAAACATTGGCGTTCACTAAGTTTTCTGTCATAACGCCAGTCTCTGTTGTTTTAACGGCATGTTTGTTCGTTAATCTCGCAATTAACTCTTCGTTATCGAGCATGAGAGTTGTTATTGTATGTTCTTTCTCCATTAACAATTGACTCAGCTGAGCGATCTGTAGCAATAAATCCTGCTGTGTTGGTTGCGCGAGTCTGGTGTTGCTAAACAGTACCGGTGTCTGTTGGAATGACACAGGCGTGCTGGTATGTGTTGGCGAGAAGAGAGCTTTCAAATTTGTCTCTGACTGATTAAGGTTAATTTCTTCTCCAACATTGTTTTGATCTGTCACATCTTCAGCTAAATCAGCTACATCAGCTACATCAGCTAAATCAGCTACATCAGCTAAAACAGCTACATCAGCTAAATCAGCTACATCAGCTAAATCAGCTACATCAGCTACATAAGCTACATCAGCTACATCAGCTACATCAGCTGCATCAGCTACACCAGCTAAAACAACTACATCAGCTAAATCAGCTACATCATTAGCATAAATACCATTACTGAAATGTGCAAAGTCAGTTAAAATCCAATCATGCGAATCGCTTCCTTGCACATGTATCTTGCCAGTTGATATATAAATTGTCACTGTCGCATTACATTCGACATCGTTACAGATAAATCTATTTACACGATATATGAAGCCATTTGATCCTTTCTTTTCACTTTCACCATAAGATAGTTCTAAGCTTTCATTCCACTTTGTGATCATAGATTGCCAATTTGATTTTAATTGCACAGTTATAGAATATGTGTTATATTTGATGATATAATTATCGTTTTCATCGCTAATACATGAGTTATTTTGAAAATTCGAGCTAATTTTGCTGAAATCGTTATCTTCGCCCGGCCATAAAGTACTTAGGCCGGAATTTGCCATTTTTGACACCTGTTAAAGACCCTGGTCACCCGGGAAGCACACGTCTACCTGTCCATTGTCAAGGGATTACATGACTCCTCGTAGTCTGGCACTATGATAACACGCACAGTAAATCAGTAAATCTGTTCTACAATATGGCTACCATTGCCAAACAATCACTGTAAATTATCATCTTCATCGACATTTTGACATATAAATTCATTAATATCTCGGAAAATATGAACTGTTTTTAAAACACAATTACACAACAATGATCATCGTACTCTTAGCTTTCCGTTGATACTAATATTATTATATTACTTATTCGCGAAACTTGTAAAAATAATGAATATTTGAAGAGCGACTTTTCACGACTTCTGACAAGCAAAAAAAAAAAAAAAAAAAAAAAAAAAAAAAAAAACAAAAACAAAAAAACCAAACTGTGTGCGTGCGGCTGTGCTGGCATGTGCGCATGCATGCATGTGATTGTGCGTGCGTGCGTGCGTGCGTGCGTGCGTGTGTGCGGGAATGTAAGTATGCGTGTGTACATGCTGGCATGTGTCCATGAATGCGTGTGTATGTCTGCTGGTTTGGGGTGTATGGATGGGTAGGGCTTCCTGGGACACGTTGGGATTGTCATACAAAAGATTACATGCATAACGATAAGGAATAGCAGAATGGCAGAGCTTAAAAAAACTGAAGCCCATTTATGAAATTTACCGCTGGAATGGTTGACTTGCAGAATGTTTGGCTGAAAAAGCAAGTCAATCATTACAAGGCAAAATTTTAAATCAGGAGTAAATTCTCCACATCTATGCTTTAACAACCCTTATATGACACTACAACTTGTTAGGTTTATTAATCTAATTGAGGACGCACTACAGACAGCATATTCAAGGGAAAAATGCAATTAACCTCGCAGTGTGTAATGAGAGCTAATGCTCATGGGAATCAACTTATATCACTTCCATTAAAACGTGTAGCAAATATCACGGGGAGCACCAGTGAGGGGTCACGCAAAGCGGGTAGTGCATTAGTTTGAGTCAGGTTTCACACCGGTAGAGGGATCCATTTCTAGCTATATTCCCGCCCATTTCTAGCTAAGCTCCGCCCACACATTGACCCTGGTTGGGATATATCCTACCAGGAATTCCCAAAATCCTTATACATGTGTGCGGCGTGCGGGCGCGGGTGCAGTTATGTGTGCATGTGGGCATGTGGGGGGTGTCTTGAGCTATATCTCGAAAAAGTCCTGAGCCATGTCTTGACTCAAATTTTAATACTCACAGCAGTCTGTTGCTGTCAAGCAATAATACACCGGTACTATTACTGCCTGTTCTGAGCCCTATGGGTCATAGTAAATCTATTATACATACTGGCATGTGTACGTGCATGTACGCATATGTGCGTGCATGCATGTGTGCATGAGTTCGTGCATCCATGGCTGTGTGCATGTACATGGAGCTGTTTCTCAAGTTACAGTTAAATCACGGATGCCGCCCACCTGCACACACACACACACACACACACACACACACACACACACACACACACACACACACACACACACAAACACACACACACACACACACACACACACACACACACAGAGGCACCCACATGCATGCATGTATGCATGCACACATGTATGCCTGCCCGCATACCCGCCAGCATGCACATGCAGGCATGCATGCATGAATTCCCACACGCACGTACACCCATATGCTTGTGTACATGCAACCACATGCACATGTGCACACACGCACACACACACACACACACACACACACACACACACACACACACACACACACACACACACACACACACACACACACATACATACACACACGCACACACAAACACACGCACACACACACCACACACACACACACACATGCGCGCGCACGGACACACGCGCAGGCATGATTGGAAGCATGCACATATTTAATGTACACTTACTATTGCCCATAGACTCAGAACAGCCAGTAATAGAGCCAGTTCATTTATTGTATGGTGGCAGCAGACAGCCAGGACTGTTTGAAAATTATAAGTGCAATTTCAGGCCAGGAACAAGAGATCTACATGACAAAACATGTTATAACGTGTCTGCATTCTGCAGCACCTGTCGTCCCATCCCACCACACACGTGTTTGGATTGACCTTCCCAATATGTCTGACCGTGTTATACATCATCTGCATTCCAAACCATCCATCCTTCCCATTGTCTCTTTAGTCAGAAACAAACATGTCTAAACATATTATAACTTGGCAATATTCCACATCAGCCGTCCTCTCGACCCACCCCCTGTGTTTGGATTGACTTGCGCATCGTCTCTTCAGCCATGACCAATAGATCTTTGTACTGAAGAATCGCTTAATGGACTTTTCCGGTTTTAGCTATGCCCCGCCCATCTCTAGCTAAGCGCCACCCACACCTCACTCGTGTTGGGGTCGATCGATCTCTGAACACCCTGACTATCAATTTCCCTAAAACTACCCAGGTAAGCGGTTGAATATTTTAACACTAATTTGACTGGGTGCTGTTGCTGCCTAAGGCAGCAACAGCGCCCAGTCAAATTAGTTTCAAAATATTCAACAGCATGTTTAGTAAATAGCAGAGAATTACAAAGACATACAATTCATACACCGTGTTGGACTATTTGAGATTTGATGACAGTCTGTTTGGAACCCTTTGTGTTCACAATGATTGTGACGTCAGCATACACGCGCTGGGCTGCTTTTGACGTCATACGAGGTCAGAAGATGGATGGATACTCAGGAAAGGTGAATTACATACATCTTGAAGAATTTTAGTGCTTACGCGCGATCCTCATTCAGTAACAATAGACCATCATACTGAACTCACCACTTCACATTGTCTCTTCATTCAGATCTAATAGATCTAAGTACTGAATGCTTTCAACACCCCCATCCACCTTCCTGTTGTCGATAGACATCTCACACTCGCTTCCACCTGCCAATCACCAGAACACATCAATAGATCTATGTATCAAACGGTGGTGACATAGGCATAATGGTTATTGGTCGAGAGGTGGTTACATAACCCCATTTCGACCCATCCCCATCCATTTAACATTTTGTTACACCTGTCAATCATCAGATCAGAACACTTCAATAGATCTACATAGCAAAAGGCAGATGACAGAGTGTGCGCAATTCTGATTGGTCGAAATCTGGTTACATGACCTGTGTTATCATCTTATTATTTTCAATATTAGACCAAGCCTCCTCCATTTCCAGCCAAACCCCTAAATGTGATTAGTCCGTTTTAGTGGGAAAATTCCTGATCGTCATATATTGGCTTGGATCGTGGCCTATATGCAAATAAGATAACGTCACAGCCCACAGGTCACGTGACCAGCTCTTGAGCAATCACAATTACGCGCACCCCGTTTCCATTCTACTAACATAGCAGTTGTAAAATTAAAAAAGTTATCTCTCGGCCTGAAAATCGAGACTGACTAAACAGAGCCTTGGATTGACTGGTCAATATACATATGCAGTGGTGTTGAGAAATACCAATTTTAAGGTCAACAGAAGGCTATTTTGTACATTCTAGTGATCAATTTTCATATATTCTTTTCTCTTGGCCTGCATATGAACAAGAATTTCAATTGTCTTGAAAAATCTGAACTATTGCAAGCTTAATTGATATAAGTAGGCTTTTGAACACTTTGCTGTGCAGTTAACACAAGAGGAGTTAATTAAAAACAACCCTTGATTAAGAATTTGAAAATATAAGTTACCTATTAAGGCCGTACTGCCATGGATGGACAACAACTCACTTGCAACACAGCGATAGAAACAAGTTAGTTGTAAGGCCAAATATATCGTTATTTAGCTCCGTATTCATAATTATACATTTAAAACGACTCGAAGATAATTGATTAATTCTCGTGGAAAATCTCGCCCAGATCACCTAAGCTTCATCAGCCATACTTATCTCTGATGGGTCTTTTTGTCCTGAGACGCCGAGATCTCGTGGTATCAGCAGCGTGTCCTAAATCGGTGGGAGTTCTAGTCCCTCGTCTCTATTTATGGTCTGGTCGAAATATGCCAAGCGAGTTAATAAATCAGCTCCAAGTCGTTTAAAGATATCAAATTAAGTTTGTTGTTGGCCACAGGGAGCACCGAGTTGCTAGCAAATTGTTGGCAGAAGACGACGATTGAAACAGAACAGTGTTTTTATTTCCCAGCCGAGAATTGCTGTTGCAAACCACTTGTTGATTGGAGGTGGCACACGGGCCAACTTCTTGCTAAGGGTTTGGTGTCAATAGTGTCACCAAGGTTATCATTAAAATCGTACCAGAAACAGTATATAGGAAAACAATTGTTCCATTTCATGCTACTATCGATAATTATTTAAAAAACGAATCAGAGCGAAGAGACAAATTTTGTCTACTTGCTATGGACATTTCCAGCTTATCCATCTTCCATATGACGTCATAATCAAATACGTGACGTGTTGGTTGAGGTCATAACCAATAACGTCATGAATGACGTAGATAAGTTCATCACGAACGCATAATTGATGAGTGACTAAGCGTTTTGTAAGAATTGTATGTCTTTGCTATTTAATAAACAGCCCTCAGACAAATTAGTTTCAAATTATTCAACAGCTTAACTGTATAGTTTTCTGGAAATTGAGATTCATAGAGTGCAGGAATCGATTGATCCCAAAACTGGCTACGCCTGGCTGGAGCTTAGCTAGAGATGGCCAAGGCATGGCTAAAACATTCATTGTCATACAGGTTTAGGAGAGTTGTACGTACATGAGCTTTTAACAGAGGGATCTATTTCTAGCTATGCCCGCCCATTTCTAGCTATAACCTGCTCATCTTTACCTATGGCCGCCCATTTCTAGCTAAGTTCCTCCCAATTTTGGCTTGTACGCGAATCGATTTATGACTTTGAAACATGAATTCCGAGAATCTAAATTTCAAGGTAACTAATGTAACTATATAAGTAAGTTGTTCAATATTTTGAAACAAGTTTATTTGTGGGTCGTAGCTTCCAGTCAAATTAGTTTTTAATATAGTCAACGCAATCTTATTAAATTGTACATCCATTAAATGCATACAAAGTGGTTCACGTGACGGACATGATATCGATGTTCAATACGGAGCTAGATATGCCAGTATAATTGTGACGTAACGTAATTGATTATGTTGTCAGTTACTTGAGTCACGGACCGGATCCCTCCATCAGCCGATCACCTCGCCTTGTTGTGTGTAATAAGCTTGATTGTTGGACGTCTGTATTCAGTTTAATTTGCACTACAGCTCCTACGGCATCATAGTAACAAGTATATCATTGCCATTAACCTATTGCTGCTGATCTTCGTCGTCGTCGTCGTCGGCGGCGGCGGCGGCGGCGTCGCCGTTGTCGTCCTCGCCGTTGTCGTCATCATCATCTTTATCACCATCATCTGGCCATGACAGTAGATGTCATTGAGGCCTATTGCTACTGATCTTTCCTGTTGGAAAGAACATTAATTTCTGACAGTAATTTGCTTTCACCAAAGGAAATGTTAGCATATACACTATGTTATAAAAATAGTATCATGTATAAAACTGACCATTATCGACTATGCAAACAACCTCGTGGATATGGCGAATGATTATGCCAATATTTGCTATTAATCAATGGCGGGGAGAGAATTGAAATTCAACAATCTGTAAATATATTAACTGAACGATTATTGTGGTTTATATTAAACCAACTATTATATGCCAGAAATGAACTCAGGTAATGAGTGCGCTATGATGATAAAGGCCTCGCTTTATTGACGAAGCTGTTATCGATTACGCTTACGGTGACAAGGAAATGAAACGAAAATCCTATATTCACTTCATGTTATATGTATGGAGATTTTAGAGGCAGGCCTATCACACATTCTCGCCAATATCATCAATTCAAACGCGCGCATGAACGTGCGTAACCACCATGGTCTTCGGAAGCAAGGAACGATTCTTTAATTAAGATGACAGCTTTATGTTATGTTTGGTACGTTGGAAAAAGTCTATGAAGTTGGTTGTTTAAGCAATGCCTATCGCGGAACGCAACAGCGCATTTGAATATGTAACAAAGTACGCTAATAAATGGGGGATAGAGAGGAGCTTCGTGACACGTGGTGATACGAAAATCGGTGCTGATGCTGGTGTCGGTGGTGTAGGAGGCGACACAGATAGCAAGGATAAAAGCAATACCTCAGCCATTATTGAATACTCGCAGGCTGCCAGCGTGCATGGTCTGAAGTATGTCTGGGCACGAAATCGGTCAAAGTATAGTAGGTAAGAAATTTTTTTAGACCAATCATATGACGTCATACTCAAGAACGTCACCTGTAGGATGGCGTCATAATCTATTACGTCATGAATGCCGCGATTTATTCCGTCATGAACGCTTAATACTCCATCAACTTGTACGAATTATTATTTAACAATCTATTGACTGTTTTGAAACCATAGTTAGCAACAGTACCCAGTCAAATTAGTAATCTTCAACAGCTTACCTGTATAGTTCTCTGGAAACTGAGACGCGGAGAATGCGGCGATCGATTGATTTGAACACAGACAAAGTGTGGATGGGGCTTAGCTAAAGATGGGCGGAACATAGCTAAAACTGGATTCATCCGTTCGTAGACACGGATGATTTTGTTAAGTCAAACCCTCCACATCACCGTTAATCGGTCGAATCAATTTAACCCCTCTTCTTTCAACTTAACCCTTTTATTGTCAAACTTGCCACCACGGCATTTCCAGTATTCCTGAGAAAATGTTCGGTAATCAAGTCATTACAGTGGTAAGTTTAAAAAACCCCCAGTCTTTTCTGTGCCTGATAATAGACACTGACTGAACAAATATGTTCATTTTCTTGGCAATTAACCCTTTAATTGTCGATTCGATCAAAGCGATATTTGTAGGTGTATTGAAAAATAACAGACCAACATTTCGGCGATTCTGATATCATATTATTATGCTTGCATACACAGGACGTGCACAAGAGGGAAAACCTGTAAGTATGCAAGAAAAAAACGTGATCACTTTGTCGGAGTTGACACGAAGATGGGTTTATTTTTAAAACACGCGATCTCTATCATTCTGTGACCACACTGTCTGGCAGCAGGACACATTCTGCATTCGCTGGGGTGGCGAGCACGTGGTGCTGTTGCATCCTTGAGATTTTCAATCTGTCCTGAAACAAGTAATATATGATAAGCACTCAGCCGGAATCGGTTCACGTACAAACAAGCCGGTCCAGTATCCTGGCCTGTGACGGTTGAAGCAGGGTTCTGCTGTCTGAACTGCCGGAATCGCATTCAGTGTCTCGATTTCTGAGGCAGTGATACGCAGTTTATAAATTTTCTATTTACTAATGTACAAGCCCAATAATGGCATATGTGATGAATATATACAACAACTGAATGGGACACACTAAATAGGCTATCAGCATCTTCAAACTAACTCTGCAGTGAAACCGTTGACATGGTAAACAACATGGCTGGCAACCAAACGAAAACTCCCAGAATGACGAGAGTCCCGTGCAAAATCTCTACACAATCCAAATTCGAACGTGAATTACACACTTCCTCCCTTAATTATTTCTTTCTTCTTTTATAAAGCTTTTTTGTTTAATACTGTACAGCTTATACACTCATGTCCCATTCTCCAAACGCTCAGGAGGAACCCATACGCGGCTGCCTTGACATCAATTTCAGGAGGCTGGCTTTGGTTCCCATCCACAACAGGCTGATCTAGACTGGTTCCATCCACTGGTACAAAAGATCGGTGCTCTACCCGGACAGTTCATCATCACAGTCGTCTAAATGGTAGACATGATGCATGACACTTGACGGAATTTCTGTGTCAGACTTTACAACATCAACGCGAAAAATTTCCACGGCCTTAGGTCTTAGCTTGGGAAACTTTTCAGTGAAGGGGGCAATTGTGGTGACGTAAGAATCTCCTACAGAAGTTGTTACAATCTTTCACCCTAAAAGTATCCCCTGACTATCTCTCTCCACCATTTGTCTATAAGCAATTTGAAGCTTGCTAGCAAGAATCATAACCATCTCCCCCACCACCACACCCACCCCCACCCTCACCCCCACCAACATACACACACATACGCACGCGTGCGTACACACACGCACGCACGCACAGACACGCACGCACGCACACAACTAGGAGTTGAAGTTCCATTTCTTACAAGCTGAAGAATCTAAAATTGTTGCTGGTGTCGTGGTTCGCGTCCATACAATACAAAGAATGGTGAAAATCCAGTTGATTCATGTGTGCTATAACACAACTGGGCAAAGGGAATTTCTAAATCCCAGTTAGGAATGTCGCTAGCACTTTTCGATAACATTTCTCCAATAAAATTGTTAAACTCACAATCACGATCTGTCAACATCGAGATGGGTAATCCATGACGACATAAAACATTATTAATAAGTGCGTCGCCTACAGCGTTAGCACTCTTGTCCGCAATAGGAACCATTTCTGCATCCCTGGTGAGCAGGTCTATAACGACAAGCAGAAATGTATTTCCTAAATCAGAGCGCACATAACCAATAAGTCCAGTAGATCACAATATCCTCCCATGGCTTAGAATATTGAGAGGCTTTGGGGGTAGATCCCATTGAATGCAGACATTCAACACACGATTTACAATACGCCTTTCTTTATTGTGAGCCAAAAGTAATTCAATTTAAGTAAATTTCCCGGCTTATGTGATCTCACATGAACAAAATTATCATGTGTGTGTGATGCAAAATTTCAGAAATTAAGGACTCTGCTACAACAGCTGACGTATCTTTCGTTTATTCATACGGTGCTAAATCTCCGACAAAGCAGATAATATCTGAATTTTCGTAGTGCGGAAATAAGGGCAAATGCTTCTTTATCACGAGTATGCCAGTTTATTTCATTGGTAGCAAATGCTTTTGAAGTAAACATCACAGGCGTTTAAACCCAACCTGATCCCCCTGAGATAGCACACAACCCACACCTGTATCAGATCATCAGTGGTGACATAAAACTTGCTACCCATATCAAGCAAATAAAACCGATCCCGCTTACTTTAAATCCTTAAATGCCACTTCACGAGCATTATTCCAGCAAAAGTCTGCTTTACCCGTTTTCGAGTTTAAAGCTGTCACACAATGTTGTAAGTTGTAACGAAACCATAATAATACATACAAAGACCTAAGAATTGTTACAATTCTGTAGTTGTGGTTGGCGTGGCCCAGTCTACTATGGCCTTAATCCTGTCTGGATCATGCCATCTACCGACAGTCGAAACAATGTCTCCAAATATTTTACTTCATTTTTTAACATACCTACCTTTTTGGAATTTACGGTAAGATTTGCAGTTTCCGACCTCTCAAATACAGAATGTAAGAGAGTAACATGATGCTCAAAACTTTGCCAGGTAGCTACTCAGATTTCAATGACTTTTTGACTCTCCATATCTTTCAACGGCTGATTAACCTTATCCTGAAGGTCAAATAGGAGTAAGTCGCAATTTATGCGCACCTGACAAGTTATCTGCTGTATGTATATCAAATGTAGTAAGTGATGTGCGACACACGTCATTGTCACAATTGGCAAAGACGCCGCGAAATCAAAAGAGTAGCTACCTAAGCTTAATTCTGTTGTTCCGAAATACAGCTCTCTGAATGGTTTACACTGGCAGGACTTATAGTATGCACACACCATTCTCCCATAGATTTGCAATCAACAACTTCTCCTGGGGAAACTTTCACTGTCCCAGAAAATAACTTTTTCTCGGCATTATCATTATTGACCACCAAACAGGTATTTAATTAAACCTACAATGTTTGACAATCTGATGCTCAAATGCAAGGTTATCTTGATTTAAGTAGAGATTTTGGAGCTCAAACATTACGTCTTGAAAATCATTTCCAAAATCCCGAGCAGCTGCTAAAATAATTTTCTCAGATTTCGCCGGAATTACAAAATCTCTAAGTAACTGAACGCCTACACGAGACTTAAAAACATATACATCTCCTTTCCAATAGCACTACAGTGACATTCAATATGAACGGCTCTCGACGAAAATTTAGAGTATAACGGGCAACGTTTTTAAGTATATCTGTACCTAATATCACAGGAAAAACTCACACCTTTGATTACTAAGATTGTTGCGTTGTCAATTTTATGTGTATCCCAAGTTTGAACATCGATACCACACTTCCCCAGTAGAATTCTGAATTGTTAGCTGCAGAAGGCCTATGGTTAGTTGGATTCAACGATAATTTCTTCACGACTGGAAGCTGAGATCTAACACATGTAACGTCGGAGCGCATGCCCACTAACGACTCGCCATCAATATTCCCACTTTCCCAGTGGCATGCAAAGTCGCTTCTTTCCCAGATTTAGTATAATGCTGGCACTGTTAATTCGATGAACTTGAGATGGATCATTCATTATTGCGGACGGACGCTCCCGAGCAAAATTCCCACAACCTTTACAATTATGATATTGGATTTCTGTTTTATCTATCCTGTTAGTGGCACGATACGTGCTAGATGGAACATAGCGGCCTCTTCCATGAGCAAGATTTGAGCCCAAAGCAAATTTCTTTCATCCCCTACAATTCCGTCCGATGTGACCAGCTTTTTGGCAATTCCAACAGACCATTGAGTTGTCTTGAAATTGACTGCTGGCCATTTTTGACAAGGGATCTTTTTTTGAAAGTTTTTGACGCCCACTCAACATTGGGTTCCTGTAACATATCATTATGCGTTTTCGAAGCATTAAGCCACGTAACATCTCTTAAATCTCAGTGACTTGTTTTTACGGAATTTTGTTTATTATCATGATCATACGAAGACTGAATATTTAATATACTTTAGGTATTAACATTCCCCAGTACATCTTCAATTTCTTTAGCCTTTGTAGCTAACCTTAGCAAAGGTTGATCTGCAAAATCAATCAGAATCGTTTCCTATAGCAGCAAGCCCTGCTGTCCGAACTGCCGGAACTAGTATCCTACCATGTTCCGTTTTACCTAGTGCCGGATTAAGCCTTGCCAGGGCCGGGGCAAAGAAGATTTGCGAAGTTGGGTGAAAGCGAAAGGCAAACCAAAAAGAGGGTCAGTGTGTGCTCCCCCGGAAGACTTTGAAATCTAGATGCTCGCAGATGGGACCTCGTTTTTTTCCAGAGGTAAATATGGGCCATCAATCAATTGGTTAATAAATTATTCTTTTTAGCCATTTAATTTCAGTTTGTGTTCACTCTATTTTTAGTGGGGTCAGTTGTGGTGGCACCTGAGAGCATTTAAAAGATAAAAAATAATATTAAATTGTAATACAATCACGAACTATCTGGCTACTAAAGCACCAGAAATGAAAACACTTTTTAATAAGAATAATACCGAAACAATATATAATGGAGAAATACGACATTAAGACACGCACGCCCACCCACCATTCCTCACCTTACTACAGGGAGGCACTGTAAAAAGACAAACTGCATAAAGCACATTATTCACTAAAAATGTTTTGATAGATTGGGGGATGGTCAAGATCTGGGGACCGGGGCAGATTCCTCCGCTGCCCCAATTATAATCTGTAACTGTCACTTTAACCAACATAATCAAGAGCCCCACTGTCTGAACTACCGGAACCGGTTTCCATGTCGTGATTTCTGAAGCTGTGATACGAACTTTATAAATGATCTATTTACATAATGCACAAGCCCAATAATGGTACACGTGACCAATATATACACCACTAAACAAGCTATAAGCATCTGCGTGTCATCAAACTATCTTTGCAGTCAATCCGTTGACATGCAACACGACGCATCTGGCAACCAAACGAAAACTACCGGAGCCACGAGAATCCCGTAAAAAACTCTCCTCAATCCAAATCCAAACCTGAACACGAATTTATACTGTTACACAACTTCCTGCGTATTATGCGTAGTTAGGAGGCTGTGTATTATCAAAACCGGCCTCTTCAGTACTCTTGAGGAATGTCAATTTGCATGCTAGGAGGGGACCTTTTTTTTAATGTACCACTGGAATGACTGGATCGGTCCATTATCAAACATGGTCTTCTCGTAGTATGCAAATGAACATTCAATAAGCAGATATTTTGATTTTCTTGGTCAAATTTACCAGTAGGCATAGACAGATAAGGTGTTATAACAAATTTCTCTTTTTATATTTTACTACAGAATGGTATGGGCCCTATTCTTCTTGGCCATGTTCGCTGGCTTGAGTGTGACGTTGTTCTCCCAGTTACAGGAAATGGGCGCTTACCCTACATTAACGAAACAGCTTATTGTCATAGAATCAGAGATAGTATTTCCATCAGTCACCATTTGCAATCTCAACCAATTTCGGAAATCCATCGTCGAGAATAACTCACTGATACAGTATGTTCTTACAAGAATATCCGACGTTGGCCTTTTGTTTGGGGTAATAAACTTCACGGACCCTATTTGGCATAATGCAACCAACGCCGCTATCAGCCCAAAAGCACTAGCACAGCTACTTAACTCCGCTCCACACCCACTCAATGATTCATTAGTTACGTGCCAGTGGAGACACGAACAGCGCCCGTGTTCTGAACTCTTTAAGACGGTTGTAACAGACTTTGGTGTTTGCTACTCTTTCAACACGCATGAAATTGAAAAGGAACAACGAAAATCTGATCTGTTTGGTAACATGTATGGGCTTAGCCTGGTAATGAACACAAACCAACCTGAATATATTCTCTCGCAATGGAACATGCCGTCAGGATTTCGGGTAAGCTTAGTGACATATTTATGTAATATAAGTATAGAACATTGTAGTTATAAAATGCGTCAAATGGTAACCAAAGGTAGACGATTTTTGAAACGTGTGAACCATAGGCTGGTGCGAATACAATCTGTCACTTAATAATAACGTCATGATCAATTACATCACATATAGGTTGATGCCACAATCATAATTGACAGACAATACTCCGACATGAAGCTGGAATAGTCCGCCAGGTGCTCAACTTGTATGTATACTATTTAATAAATATTATTTTGAATATTTTGAAACTAATTTGACTGGGCAGAGTTGCTGCCAGATAATTATTGACTGAATATATTCTTTTAATAAGAGCAACTGTTGTGAATGGCTGTATTCGACTGGGCGAAATGTTAAAGGTTAAAGAATATTGACAACATAGAGGATATTTTTTATTCGATTGGTATTTCTCGGAAAATATGGAGCACGAAACAAGCCGGAACCAACACGTGTGGCCAAAATGTGTGGTATGTTTCGTGAAGTATGTCACGTGGTGCAAAATATGAAAATGCAGGACTTAGGCGCTGAATTTTGCTAAATTATAATAGTAAAATTTAGGTGATTTAGTCGGTTTCTCCACCTTCCATACTGCGAAGGTGGTTTCATTCGACTGGTACATTTGCATATAGGACATTTTGGCAACTGCGTGAGTAAATTTACTCAACGGAAAGGTTCCAAGATTCAAGATTCAAGATTCTTTATTTCAATATAGATAAATAATCTAACAGCACAAAACAGGCATCCACCAAAGACATGGCCTATGATATAGATTGTGGTGGACCATTGACACATTTTCATATAATATTATGTTTATACATATATAGCATTTATATTTTTTATATTACATACGACACAGAATACAATACAATACATGTATGGGTTGTGATGATATTTAGACAATTACGTGATGACTTATGACAATCGACAGAACATTTACATAAAGTGGGAGGGAGGGTGCGAGCCACGCATCTTGTGCGGTGTTATTATTATTATTATTATTATTATTATTATTATTATTATTATTCAATAGTATCACCATTAGTATTCAATATTGTTATCCTTATTTCATGACTCATCATTATTACATGCCTGCTCATGTTGAAGAATGATAGTAACATTATTATTATTATTATTATTATTATTATTATTTGAAAACGGCCGGGGTATTGTAATCGCCTCCGTCCGTCTGTCCGTCAGTCCGTCCGTCTGTCCGTTCATCATGCTATCGCCTCACAAACCGTTGGATGAAATTAAATCAAATGTGGTATGTGGGTTACCAATATGATTCCACTTTGCAAGGCGATATTTCGATTTGGCTCCGCCCTGTAGTATTCCAGTATCTTGATTTCAGTCAGCTGCACAGGGAAGCCATTGAATATGTTGCAACGAATTCAGTCTCTTACTGTCAGAGGCAGCAACGGCAGCAATTAACCAATCCAACAGAACTTTCATTACACTGTAGAAAATTTGTCGTTTGTGAATGTCTCAAAACATCTATTTTCTAAAGCCGGCGGCCCATCTACCGATTTTTTCTTACCGGCCGATTTAAATTTTCCGGCAGGGTAAATCTGCAGCTAACTGCGCAATTGACCGCTCAGCTACCTATTCCCCTGTGCACATAACCCGATTTAGCCGGGAGAGAGAGAGTGTGTGACAGGTCATGTCACGACGACCGTAGGCCTACTAGAAAATTCGGCCGATTTTCTCTTTCGACCTATTTGCTCTGTTCAGTGTTCCCATTTACCGATTTGCACCGGGCCGGTATAGATTCAGCCGGCAAATCCGTGACTTTGTCGACGAATTTTTTTTGCCGATTTATCCGGCTTTAGTTCTAACATTGTTAGATATTGAGTAAAACTGTTGGTAAAATAATTAACAGGTTTCTAACAAAATAATGTATTGATTACTCATTTGCATCATCTCGTTCTATATATGGCACAACGCATACAACGCAGACCTTTTAGCCGTCGGTCGTACAAGTGCTCTCACGGGACAGACGTTGGGTGAGGAGTCGGGTATTAGCATAGAAACGTCATAGTTTACGCGCGCGGCTTACGACGTCATGAATATTCATAACACGGCAGGTCGCATGTGATCTAAGGGTTACCATTAAAATATTGGTCCCAGTCGAATGCATTCGTATCTCGCGAGATCTCCTTCAATACGAGATCGAGAAAAGTATCTCGCATGCATTGAGTAGCCATTGGTGTAGTGATTTCCACCAGAATATGGTGGTAGAGAGAAAGGAAACTTAAAAGAACACTGAGCGCTACCATCTTCATACCAAACAATATTAATCCACATAAAACGAGATGATATAAAGCCTATAGTAGTCTGTACGACAAGTAGTTAACAGAAAATAGTCACTCTGAATTCCTCGTGAAATTCAAATATGTCGCAAATCTGTCGCACACAAAATGAGGTCAAGATTTTGCTGACGTTGCGTAGATGTTGATATCACACGAACCACTGGGTTGATCGAGTCAATTTTAATGTCTGTATCAAGGTAGTGATACGGAGGTAAAGATGGTACCAAAATCAACACGATCCACAGTATTGCTTTTACTGTCCGCTACAGAGATAGAATGGGTCCCGATCTGTCTGCTCTCCGAAGTGGAGTCTGTGTAACAGTCTAGTCTTTGTGGTGACGTAATGAGATGGCCGGTCAATACATTGGAGGTGTATTCTCGAAGAAGCTATGCCTCTATTTTTAGATTGACTAAAATACAGCCAATGCTATGAGTAATCCATTTTATATGATCATATCCATATGTTGATTTTAGTATTAGACACACTCGTCACGCAAAAAGAGGACAGATTGTTTCCAGATCAGTATGCTCGCATTGTGATGAAATGTGCAACATTTTGATGACTATAATATCACATAAGCCTGTGCTAAACACTTATTTGACTAATGTTCTCATTGGACACATTGAAGATTTTAGATCTCCGGGTGATGATGTTTTCCTACTACGTCGATGGCAAGATTATGATGTGATAGGTTGCTGCGACAACCTCTTACCAACGAAGCAGTAGAACGATGATCGTCGGCTCGCCTCGTTGCTAGATGTCTTGCAACGATATTTATCTGTGACGATCGGGCCTATCTGACTGATTGGAAGATTGCCGGCTTCGGTGAAGTATTGCTCTTCACTCTGGAGTCCTTACTCAAACATAACCAAATTCTTGTCCTGCTTTTGCAAGATGAAAGATTTATTTCTGATCTACTCTAACTGTACATTTAAGATAAAAAGACTTTGATAATTTACTGGTAAAAGACTTTGATAATTTCAACGGTATACTTATCAAGTATGATCTACACTTCAGCTAATGCAGCATCGAAGATGACTACGGAACCCTGATGTTGGATTGATTGATTATACAAACGGCAAAGTGCCCTATTTATACTCTTCAGCAACTCTGAAGTTCTATACATATTACGATATATAGTTATTTATATATATCGTAATACTTATTCTTCGTTCTCATGATTCTTCAATCAACGTCTGCTTATTCCCTCCTAGAAGCTTCTATCTATTTACTGTTGGTCGTCCTGACCAATCCATGATCATCTATATTTCGATTCTTACTTTGAAACGTGTTCTTCCTAATTCTCTGCCACAGAGTTTGATCGACGCTCATTGATCATGACGTCATTCTTACCAATCAAACTCTGGGCTTCTCTTCTATGGAGCTACTGCTGCACATAGGCAAAGCGGTGTTGGCTGGTTCTGATTTGATGCGATCTGTCCGCTAACTAACAACATTACGGAATGTGTTGTTGTAGCATGCCATTGTATGATTGACATATAGTTGATATACAAATTTCGATTGTGTTATTAATTCCTACAGGACGGTACAATGTCTCTGTCCTGTCCATTGCCTATCATGAATAAGCCTGTATGATACGATCGTTAATAGGCACATGAGCTGGATGATCTCATTGCCAGCTGGTGATGTTCTATTCTCGTATGAGATTCCGAATGCCTGTCGTCATCAACTATAGTCGGTTTGTCACGTACGATTCCATCGGTTCTTATCCATTGATTATTTCCTAAACTACTGACCAAAACGACTGCTGAATATTATAAAAGGGTGTGCTGTTTCCGCAGCAACAACTTTTATCTCAACTATTTCCAGATACACATCAACTCAGAACCGGAGGTCCTATTCTATTCAATTCCATTATGTAAACTTGGATGCTAAATATCATCCATCAATCCTTATCAGTTTCGACTCAGTTTCGCCGAAAATGAAACGGTACATCATCGGTTGATGTCACCCAGTGCTATAATACATAACTAAATAATAACGCTTAAAGAGTTACTCGGTCTATTAGCTCACCTGGCATTTTCAAATATGAATTTCATTTAGGACTTACTCGTAAATATAAGATATCCAGTGGGGTCATGACTTCCCACAAGACAATCCCATATCTACAACATGAATCAGTTGTTTGTTTTCACAGACACGCAGCGTGTTACGTCATTGGCGGGCGATTATTGAATATTATTATTCATTTAGCGGGCGCTATCGCACAGAAACATGATTATGTATGGCAATGGACCGTTCCGGTTTTAGCTATTCCCCACCCATCTCTAGCTAAGCTCCACCGACATCTAGCTGGTGTTGGGATCGATCGATCTCTGAACACCATGAATATCAATTAAAAAACCAACACAGGTAAGCTGTTGAATATTTTGAACTAATTTGACTTGGTGCTGTTGCTGCCTAAGGCAGCACCAGCGCCCAGCCAAATTGGTTTCAAAATATTCAACAGCATGTTTATTAAATGGCAAAAAATTACAAAGACATACAATTCATACAACGTGTCGGACTTTTTTTAAAGATTTAATGACAGTCTATATGGAACACCTTGTGACGTAATGACTCGCTGAGCTGATTATGACGTCATACGAAGTCATCTGATGGATGGATACACTGGAAAGGCGAATTCATGAATCCATTTCCTCACTCAATCATATGACGTCATAAATAACTATGCGACGTGTATGCTGACGACGTCATCAATGATTCGATTAAGCCCGTCTTTAACGCTTAATAATAGTACGAACTGTATGTTTTTGCTATTTAAGAAACATGCTGTTTAATATTTTGAAACTAATTGAACTGGGCGCTGTTGCTGCCATACGCAGCAACAGCACCAGTCAAATTAGTTTCAAAATAATCAACAGCTTACCTATATAGTTTTCTGGAAAATGATAGTCAGGGAGTTTAGAGATGGATCGATCCCACGGAATGGTCCATTAATGCGAGGGTATGACGTTAACTGAACATAACAGAGAAACTGCCGGCTCAATTCCAAACTATGCCATCAACGGCAGGCATTGGTATTTAATAACCACCCGCCAATGACGTCACGCGTTGCGTGCCCATGAAAACAAACAGCTGATTCGTGCGCCCAATAAAAATATGTGTTATGCAAATGTTTTGCGCAGGATTATGTCATAGTCTATTATAGTCATCAAAATGTTGTACATTTCACCACGACGCGAGAACATTGATCTGCAAATAATTTGTCATCTTTCAGCGTGACGAGCGAGCCCGTCAAATACTGAAATCAACACAGGGGCCTATCGATATGAAATTGATTACTCATAGCATTCATTATATTAGAACGGCTTCTAAAATTAAAGGAGTACATTCAGCCAATAATTACAGCCACATGGCGAATACTGGCAACACTTTATTGAATACATAGCAATTGAAATTTTAATCTATCCGCCAATCCGAGCACACAGGCGACACTGAAATGCGCAGTAAGACATGACTAAAGGTACCCGGTAGATCAATAATAATAATAATAATAATAATAATAATAAAAAAAAAAATAATAATAATAATAATAATCTTTATTTAAGGAGGGTATACATCGTCAGTAAACTGATCTTCTCGTCAGTAAACTGATCTCGAGGCCCTCACACACGCACGCAGACACATACATAAATACATATCGATATATACATATATACGCGCAAGGTCGTACCCGGTATTTCAAACACGCACGCACGCGCGCACGCGCGCACACACACACCAAACGGATGTGAACATGTCTTTCATGTAACCAGGGACCAGACCATTTCTAGACTTATATGTCATAATACCCATTTTAATTTGGACTTTTTAGTAAAACTTGTCCAGTTTAATGTGTCAATAAGTTGTGCAGATGGTGTCCTGTACGGCATGTCTAATATCACCCTAGTAGCCCGTTTTTGTCGTTAATCTAGGTTAAGACGGGCAAATACAAAACTACAATAATCAATGTGTGAAAGGATTTACGACTTATAGAAAAGATTTCGTTTGCTCAATGCTAAGATAATGTTTATTTTTCTGTAGAATATAAATCAAGGACGAAATCTGTTTACAAAGTTTGCCTATATGTTCTTTCTATGCAAGCGTATTATATATATATATATATATATATATATATATATATATATATATATATATATATATATATATATATATATATGCTCCTAAAGGTTTTTCAGATTCCACAACATTTAAGCTTCCGCGATTTTAGGGATTATAACATCATGCTGGTTTTCTTGTTTCAATGCATGCATAGTTCTTTACATCATCAACTTAGTTTTGTATGTATTTAACAACATTTCATACCGTTAATTAGATTTTCCTGGATTTCAGAGATATTTGAGCTAGCAGCATGCATAGTTGTATCATCAGAATACATATCCATAAGATTGTTGACACACATGGGTAAATGATTGACGTATAAAATGAACAGGAGTGGCCCTAACACTGATGCCTGTTGTACTCCAATATCGATGGGCAGTGGTTTAGGATTCCTTCTAGAAATTGATACGTAGTGGTAGCTGCCATTTAAATATGAAGAAAACCACGTTAACGCATTGTAGCCAAATTTTTGAATACTTAATTTCTGCAATAGGATGTCATGATTGACAAGATCAAAGGCCTGTTTAAAGTCAAACAATAGAACCAATAAGTTCGCCGTTATCTAGAAAAAACGCCATTCTTCCACTAGATTTAACAATGCAGTTTCGCATGAATGGTTAGGTCTGAAGCCTGATTGTGATTCCACTAATAAATTATACTTAGTTACAAATTTATAGATATGATCATGTATGTGTCGTTCAATATCCTTTGCTAATATTGCTTTTTAAATCAGATTTATAAAGAGGTTTTACTTTTGCACATTTTGGAGAATTCTCCCCTAGCTATGTCTTTGTTTATAATAAGTGTAATTAAGGGCGCAATTATTGATGCTGCGCTTTGAGGAAGTATGCGCTCAATTCATCGTAACCCGCTGACTTATTTGGTTTAAACAGAATTTACTTTTTGTCCTAGAGGGAGCGCGAGTAGACAGGTCTTATAACAGCGTCTCCCATACAATTATATTGAAAAGTAAATGACTCATGGTGTAACAAGAATGAATACATACATGTTACTATGCTATATCTAATTACTTGGTGACATTAAATTATACAATAATAGTGAGTCTAATAAAAGTGCACATTCATGATAGATAACAAAAATATCGAAGCCCTATGTGGGTACCCCAACGCTATGAAAATGAAACAGAGTTTAGCGCATGATGATTTCGCCCCACACAAACCAGCATAATTTTCAGTTACTTAACTGAACTAGGGACTAGTGTCTCTAGTTCAATTTCAGAACACAAAAAGTCATATCAGTCTATATGTAATAAAACCATCACAGGCTAAATTCTAACTCGACTCACTTCGTCAAGGCCCACAATTTAAGCGTCCAAGAGTATAAAATTATAACAATTCCATCTCCAAGCACTCCGCCGCGATTATGCACCCATAAATCTTGTGAGACGGGATGAAAGAACCACTTTATAATCATAAATCAGTCGCCATGGGTTGTAGAGGTACCTGTGCATTTGTATTGGCCGATAGTTAGTGTTATTTCAAACTGTGTGAATCTACTAAAGTATTGACATCATAATCAACTACGTCGCCTATAGGTTGGCGTGGCAGTCTTAATTGATGGACATACTACATCATAAATCCTAAGAAGAGTTCGCCAAGCTGTACGAATTGACTTATTTGTTTTTACATTGCTAAGTTCTCTGGACACGTAATCAACAGTTATGTATGGAATTCGAAACTCTATATTTTCTGGAACTATATTAAGAACTTGATCTGATAGCTATCGTACTGAAATAAATATTTAAAAGTTCAGATTGCATTTGTGTGTTTTGAATTCATTTCCATTCTCTTCACAGATTATGGAAGTTAAAATGTTTGCATTGGGATTTGTGTCTTTTAGAATTTTCCATATATTAGCCGGATTATTTTTGCCTGCTTCTAATTTATTTGCAAAATAGTCTCGTTTAGATACTTTAATCAAATACGCAACCTTTTGCTTTAACATTTTAAAATTCAACATCTTTCCTACGTTTTTATGATAATCCCTTTCTTTCATTGTTTTTTTAATTTCTCTGTGCATCCATGCCGGTTGCCATACACGTTTAACTCTGCACCTCTGAGGTGTTTATTTATAATGTTAATGAATTTTGCATGCCATTGATCAAGCCCTTGATCCGGACTACTTAAATAACCTATAGAACGACAATCACATACAGACAGGTCACTAAGAAACCTAACTTCATTAAAGCCTTTTGTGCTTCTGTATTTAATAAGTTCGTGCGGATTTTGAGTTTTGAATGGTTTACATTTGCGTACAACGAATTTTGGATAATGGGCACCTGGTGCCAAAGAGCCGACATGTGGCGATTGAATTTTGTCTTTATTTGTGACGTACATGTGATCAACCAGTTTAGATGTTTTCTCTGTAACTCTGGATGGATTATGTATAAGTTGCTCTAAGTCAAAAAGTTCAATTAAAGACTGCCATTTATGATTATCTGCTTTAATAAGGTGGAAATTAAAATCTCCTACACGTATAATAGAGCATCGCGTTTAAGGGGGTGGGGGTGGGGGGGGGGGGGGCTCACGATTTAAAACCAAAACCACCCCACACATTTAAAGGGTGTTTTTTTTCTATAGGCACGAAGAGACAAACTCGGTACCATCGAGTAATACAGTAATACAGTCATTTGATTTAAACATTTTTATTGTTCTAAGAGACAATTGGGATTGAGTCACAAGTTGTTTACAATTTAGTTACGATTTTCTCCCTACATAGATATTATACAGTAATAATGGTGGCGGTGTAGTGTAGGTTCAGAAACATAAGTACATATATACAATTGGAAATGCACCAGAGAGATCAACTGCCAGTAGAGGGCAATGCCAGCGCTCCAACGTAAAATGCCGTAAAGGGTATCCCATACCGGCGCAGAGCTGCGGCCGCGTAGAAATTCACCCCGGCGCACCCCCAACAGCGGACACGCCAGCAGTGTTGGGCTAATGCGTTCAACTGGTGGAAACGATGCCCTGGAGTGGTCCCGCGCCGCCGAAGAACCGCGCCAGCCCGGGACTCCCTACTAGTTCCGAAATCCACCAGGTGCGGTAATAATAATAATATAATAATACTAATAATAATAATACTAATAATAATAATAACAATAATAATAATAATCGTTATTTATTGAGGGTAGCACTTCAAGTACACGGCCTGATCTAGCAGAGGCCCTCATTAACATATATACAAATATTTTATATATATATAATATGTACAAATTTATACATCTATGTACAGACAAGGAACTTAGGGAATCTATTTCTTATAATCATATAATATTCTGAATGTATTAAGAGTAATTTGAACAAAAGCTACTGATGCTTTCAACAGCAGCAAACTTTCAATCAAATTAGCATTGATATATTCAGCATTGTAAAGTAAATTCCTTTCTTTTCTGCTGAAATGCTTTGGAAACAATGCAAGAAATAGAATAAACGATATTTTTATGTGCTAAAATATAGAAACTAATTCTCAATTTCGTAGACAAATACATCTAAGCACATTATAACATACGATTATACATACATACAGAAACAATAGATTTAGTAAAATTATTATCATTACCCAGGCCGTCGAATGTCTTAACCCTTTAGTGACTAAATTTGTCAGGAAAACCTCGATTAGGTCTATCTATTGTGAAATGTCCGTTTCCAGAACAAGACAATGCCATTCTTGGAAATTTACCACCGGAAAGACTGGCTCGATTATCGCGCCTGTCATTCCTGTCATAAATTTTCAAAAATAGTCCTCTGGACTGCAAATGGTCATTTCTCTAGCCGATTTTATGGACTTGTTTCTAGGCTTGTGCATTTATGGGTCGGTGCGGCCTGATGTCGCGGGAAATGAAGCGAGGAATAAACCATACACGCACGCACTAATATAAAGGTTGTCGCTCGTGAACTTATTTAAAATAGCTGTCAATTTAACAGTTCTCACCAGTGCATATACGTGCATAAACCACCACCCCACCTAGCCACTCCGCGTCACCAAGTCGAGCCACATCCTAGGGGTCTGTGTCTTTACAGGATCCGTTTTGTTATTTAGCGCTTGGTGCCAGCCGGCGGCAGCCCTCCAGGGGGGGGGGGGGCAGTGTAACATTGCGGCCCAAAGTACAGTCATCTTGGTTAATGTCCATTTGCGGTCCAAGAGAAGAGTATTTTTGGAGATTTACCACTGGCATGACATACTCGGTAACCGAGCCAGTCATACCAGTCGTAAATTTTCAAAAATATTCCTCTCTTGGCCTGCAAATGGACATTGGCTATGGGAAGACGGGAATCATATTGTCCTTTTAATACCACTTTAATGGCCAACAGAGTTATCCAGTGTTGCTGAGGAATGTGCATTTGCAGGACGGCAGAATACTATTTTCTTAGATTACACTGGTAAATTTCCAAAACTCGTCTTCTCTTGGCTTTAAAAAATTATAATTTCCTTGACAAATTTTGACCAATTAATAATTAATAAACTTAAGCCAACTAGGCCTGAGATTGCATCTCATAGCGTCTAGATTAAAACAATCAAACCGTTAGGGTGCTCCAGCTTAGGGCCTCGTACCAGCTTAAGCCAGCGCTGGCTGTACTGTCGGGCTAAGTTCGGATACTTTATCGATGTACCTAAAGCTGCGCGGTATGACATAATGCCAAACCGGTGTCGATGTCAATTTTCAAACCGGTTTGAACCGTATATCAGTTTTATGGGGGTGAGTGGGTATAATTATTGTAGGCCTATGTAATATTTTTTCGATAACCATGTAGCAAGTATACGTGTGTTGTCGGAAACCGTTGACCCAGAATACACGCTCATGCCGTTTAGTTT
This sequence comes from Chaetoderma sp. LZ-2023a, assembly GCA_034401795.1. Classification (NCBI taxonomy): domain Eukaryota; kingdom Metazoa; phylum Mollusca; class Caudofoveata; order Chaetodermatida; family Chaetodermatidae; genus Chaetoderma; species Chaetoderma sp. LZ-2023a. The sequence continues at coordinate 44,093,057 of CM067371.1, forward strand.
CTCTATAAGCACCAGGAATAAGGTATATAGGATTCATTTCTGATTACGCCAGTAATTGTTAAAATATAGCTTCTTACGGAATAACAATAATATGTGTTCCATGTGCAATCGATTAATTCTAATGCGTCAGAGTTACATTTGTTTAAAGGATAACTAACCTCATCTCATAATATCCATTCAGCTGATCTAATAGGCCACTCGTAAACTATGCATGTGATTTTCAGCATTTTATCATCCCGTCAAAGAAGGATATTCGGGCTTTAGTGGCTAAATGTTGATACATTTCTACAGCTTGTGATGGCTGCTTTGCAGTGCTGCTGACATTGCTGCACGCTGCATCATGGGGAACATAGCTTTCCAGTCCTTCTGGAAGCTATGGATTCGTAGATCAAAGCTGCCCTTGGTAAAAAGACTAAGTTTATACAATGCAACTTGCGTATCCTTGATGATGTATAACTGTAACAGCTGGACAGCTCCAAAAGGCAGCTCTAGACAAACTCGATGCCTGCCACCGCAAACACCTACGCACCATCACTGGACACGGATGGCCAGAGAGCATAATTTCCAACGAGGCACTATACAAGATGTGTAATACGCCGCCGCTGTGTGTAAAAGTCGCCCAGCAAAGATGATCCATGTTTGGCCATGTGCTAAGGATTCCAGAAGACACACCAGTACAGAGAGCCTTGGAATTCGCCCTACTCGGAGCAGCAAATACAGAGCCAGGAGAGGACGTCATTGCATAAATCTGCTAAGCGTGCTACGAGGTGACCTCAAGAAAGCAGGATTAGGTACACTCAAGTCAAGAATGGACCTGAGGAAGCTAAGGATTTTGGCTGAAGACAAGACACAATGGGCAAAAGCGAAGAAGGACTGTTTGCAGCTGCATAATGTTTCTACTACTACAACCGCAGAATACAGTACTCATACATACATACATACATGATGGCTGTTCTGATTTACTTTTCAACCAATCAGAAAACACCTAGCGTGTCTGCCTCGGCAATGGCACTTACTCAAAGAGGTGCCATCGATAGCTTGACAGTGTAGTATAAAAGCAACCATACAGGTAAGCTGTTTCAATATTTTGAAACTAATTTGACTGCAAGTTGTTGCTGCCTTAGGCAGCAACAACTTCCAGTCAAATTAGTTTCAAAATATTCAATAAGATGACTATTACAAAATAATGAATGTAATGCATTGGCACGCTAGAAGAGACAAAATGGTGGCGAGCACTGTTCAACATTTACGCGATATTACAAAGCAGATAATTGTGATACAGATAAGGGAATGTGACAGAATATGAATGATATTGAATCTATAAACCATAATCTATCGGTGCAATACAACATTTGAGATGAGATTAACATCCCTTTAATCATCACGAGTCTAACAACAGAAAATCGCAAGACCGAAAACTTTTTATACCCAATTAGACTATGTTAACGCTGAATAAGAAAGACCAATAGAAAGTCTTTCATTTACAATTTTATAAATATTATCGCGTATGATTAAATATTTCAAAACTAAGTTGACTGGGATTTGGTGCTACACACAACAGCATTAGTTTCAAAATATTAGAAAGTTTGGAGACATAGTGCCATTCATCGCAGTTTAGTGGGAATAGAAAACAACAGAAATATTGACTTTTGTATGTATTTATATAGGCCTGCATTTCAACCCTTTAATGGACAAATTTGGTTAGTGAAATTATAATTTTCTCATGGAAAATGTCAATTTGCAGACTAAGGAAGCTTATTGTGGAGCATTTACCGCAGAAATGGCTGGTTTGCTTATCTAATAGCTAGTCATTTCTGTGCCCGACTTAGCGGCAATATATATAATTAAATAAGGACTAATCCGTATTGGCTAAGCCGAAAATTTAATTAAAAGAGTCACGAAAATTGAACCGGTCTACGATGTGAGATCGGTATATCGCGCAGCCCTAGATGTACCCCAATTAAAGGTATCACATGGTTTGCTTACCTGTCTACGCATGCGCGCACTTTTACTCTCGCTTGAAGCGGGTAGCGAGTTTAGGCGAAAACTCTCGCAGCTACTCTAGGGTAGATGAGCATGTGATCAGTTACCGTCGCGTGAATGAGCACGTGTTTAAATTACATTGAATTCAATGTAAACACGTGACTACTCGATTTACCCTGGCTGATAGGTGGGTAGCCCCGAGTAGGTACTAGAGTACGTACTCCAGCCGTTTAGGCGCTACTCTAGTAACTCGAGTAGTGGAGCTCACTGCGTAGTGTCGGGCCGTTCCGATGTTTCATGTCGACTCGCCACGCCGTAGGTGCACGACGAGTGACGACGCTGGTTAGCATCCGGTCTCGGGGTGACGGACCTTGAACGAGACTAACCTGCGTGGAACAAAAACCGGCTCCTAAGGCCGGTGGAACTCAATCGTTCCGGTGGGGCCGTGCGACCATTGTCGCGAACATTAAACACAACGGTCTCATCCCAAGAGTTTGTGTCACCAGTATGCCTGTCCATAGCAATTTCGTGATCTATGGACTTACAAGATTTGATTTGGTGACCTAAAAATATAAGTCTATACAATGAGTTTACCTAACTAATTGAAAATTATGCCAAATAAAACTACAATAAGAGCATACAAAAATACAAGAGATAGAGGCAGGTAGATGAACTTTTAAACATGGGGCTCCCGGAGGTACCACACAGACTCATAGGTCCGCAGAGGTATCCCCGCAAGGGAGGCTTCCGTACACGAGACATAGCTATTTAACTTAATATAAGTTATTATACCTTTAAGCTGAAAGGAAGAAGGCTATCTCAGACGAAAAAGTGACGTGCCTCACGCGGGCACTACTCCTAGTACTAGTTTGGATGAGGAGTATTATCCTGGCATGGACCGTCGTCGCTGAATCCTTGCGAGAGGCAAGTGCCTCACGCGGGCGTCCGTCTCAGGAAGGTGTCGCCACGGCTTAAAGCGGGAGAAGAATAGTAGGCAAAAATGGGCCGACTCTAATATTTCAAACAAAAATGCTGTAGAAAGAAAAGACCATACCTAGTGAGATTATGTCTATAGGGGTGCGTACTGTTTTACGTGAAGATGGAACGGAAGATTCCCGATGTATTCCTTCATTACCGTCTTATGTGATTGCTAATATACTGAATTAGTAGTTGCTGCTTTATTTCTGCGGGCCTTCTGCTTTGCTTAATTCCGTTTAGTTGTTTTCAGAACAAGAATTAGTTTAGGCCGCAACTGGCCGATATCTACCCAACTATTAGACATGGCTGTCATGGAGAACAGATGCCCGAGGACATCAATACTGTAGACAGCGCTCATACATGTTACTTAGCGGGATCTCCGAACTGGGTGAGAATCCGGACATTCCGCTTTGCAACCACATGAAACATTACAGGACATGGTTTACATTTCACGGAAGCATTATGACGAATGCACACCGTAAATGTGCTTCCCGCAAGGGCGTGGCAGATCTGAATATCATGCCCAGACATTTTAACAGAATTCGGTGAGAATACGTATCTCGCCCATCACCATGTCCTATGGAACTAACCGTTTAACCTGTCGTTAGGTTTATATACAAGTTGCCAGTTTTGCACTGCGGTGCGGGAGTGTTGTCAGTAAATAATATAATAATTAATACATGTGTTTTCGCAGTGCTTTCCTAAATTGGCTTAAAGTACTATCTACTAAGTATCCGAAGATACACGGGAATGTGTATGTGATACCGCACCCTAGCCATCACCGCTCGGAAACCCCAATAGTTTTCCAGAGTCGGATCAGCCCATGGTGCGGAGAGGGACGTCCAAACAATTAAGAAGCCACAAGACTAAGATGAATATGAAGAGAGACAAAATATTGGAGTTATGAGTCTTACTGGAGTGCGGGGCTAGATTATCGCACTGCCGGAAGAGAAGAATATATTACAGTATGTAATGAAGAAAGTGTCTCTAATCATTTTGAACCTATCCTATCGAGCTGAATAGAAAAGTTTTAGTCGGTAGCATGGCGGGATAAACAGAGTTATAGCACGGACAGCGACCTCAGTGAAAAATTTTTGGTGGCGGGAGGAAAATGTTGCATATATAAATATTGCTGTATAGTGTTTCCTACGTGCATTGTATTCCTATATTTCTATAAGTTAAGCAAAACAATTTAACAGATGGCCACTGGCCATATACCTACGTAATCTAACCAGAACAAACACCACGGTGGCAATGATTAAGATATATATAGTAATACAGGTTGACGAACCCACTATAGTGCGGTTAGCAACACATTGAGGAAAATGAAAAAAACTATTTAACAAATACAGAAATTATACCTATTGGTCCTAAGACCATTACGGCTCCTTTTAGTCATCGGAACCATTAGTACGGATATGAGATAATTAACAAAACCTATATAGAGAAATAATTAAACGGTGAAGTATAGTTACTTGAATACCCGGTAGTCATTCTCAAGTTAGGCTACCGTGTCACTAAAATTGAGACGTAGATCTGTAGTCGACGTGAGATGATGCGCTCTCCGGAAGCTGGAAAGTTCCCGCAGGGTGGTTCCCGCAAGCTGTTTTCTGCAAACAAGAGTTCCGCAAGAACACACATGGGGATAGTGCATCGCTTAGTGCTGTAGGCCTAATAGAATGTCTAACGAGCAGTCAGTAAAAAATACGATAGTACTATGTAGTGAAGAAAGTTCCGGTACACCGATGGCACGGATGGAAGTTGTAAATAACCTGTCACAAGCGGGGGTTGTCAGAGGCAAATGAAGATACAAAACAGAGCTTCATAGTGCTGGGTATGTCAACCAGCTCTGAAGACGCACCGGGCAGAGTTTACTTGCTGCGGTCGAAAGTCGAAAGAATCGACACGATGTGTGCGGCAGCGATTGAAATAGCACTTTTAGGTGTGGCCGTTAGAGACGGCGAGTCATCCATCAAAGAACATCCTGCCTCTACATCTGTAGACTCACATATTCAGGCCGCAAACGCCTCACCGCAAGTTTGTGTTTCGAATGTAGATGTAGTATTTGTGAACGATTATCGAATGTTCCAAATTACTCCAGCAGATGGGGAGTTACAAAATTGCTTTTACTGCGGTGGGTTGGCTACTGGTAGCTACGGAAACGCGACGGAAACTGAAGTCATATGCGTAATATCTGTCGATCGCAGCTAGTACAGGTCCAACCTGTTCGGCCCCTGGCCGAGGATGCTCTCGATCACTGGATCGCTTCTCCTTTTATACTCTCCATGACGTCATAGGCGCAGGCTTCGTCCAATCATCGTTCGAGCAACAGCCAATCAGCACACAGCTAATAATAGCATCGTCGAACGTTCTAGAACATTCTAGAAGCTTTATGTCCACGTGGTTATGACGTCAGGGCATAATCATAATCATAATCAAGAAGAGTTTTCCTGGATAACTCAGCCATTTCTCAACCGATTTTGAAATGGTTTACAGATTTAGAAAGCCCGTCGAATTCTGGTCTTGATTAATGCCAGATTTAACGGGGAGAGACAATCAATAAGAATTACAGAGTACCAGCTCGATACACTATAAGTGCCAGCCTATCTAGGTCACAACTACGCGCTCCATAGAAACAGCGTCCTGGCGCACGCATGCGCATAATGTGTTTTAACGAACTTAGTCGTTTTGCGACATGCTCTCTCTCCCATAGGCCTATATATGCGTATAGCTCTACCCAGAGGGGCGTGTTCAGGAAACGAATCCTAGACAGGCGGCGCGTACCCAGCTTAGCTGGTATGGCCGGTACCCGACCGGTCGATCTGACCTACAGTAGATACCCTACTAGGGACGTAAACTCGGCCAGGAGTAATCGCGTAGAAATTGTTCCACGTGATACGAATTTGTACCATGTGATACCTTTGTCCGATTATACTCTCGATCTTTCGGATATTCCCCGCTTACCCCGACAATATATATCCTAACTTTAGGTAGGTCTATCGGGCGGAAGTGGTCGCGATGTAATATACGGCATTGTTCGCAACTCGCTCCGCGGAGAACGTTCCCTCTTACACTACTATGAGTTACAATGATATGTACCTCGCCATGTAAGGGGAAGAGGGTATTGTAATTGGGTCTGTTTGTGTGCGTGTGCGTTGGCCTATGTTATGTGCGTGCGTGTGCGTGCCTGTGTGCGTGTGAGCACGTGCATGTGTGCGTGCGTGTGTGAGTGCTCGTCTGACCGCACGTGTATCTCAAAATCTACTGATCGGATTTGCCCTATATTTTAACACAAGGACGGAACTTGCCGTACAAGATGATCTCCAGACTTTGGCAATTCTTCTTTTCGATCGCTGGTATCACACTTGGAGAGCCGTTACTTTGGCAATGATGCCGATAAAGAACTCGAATCTGGATCGAATCAAATTCTGGATCTATGTATATCTTGGAAACTGCTAGTCCGATTTTTCTCAAATTTTAATACAAGAGGGCGTACGAGCTTACATAATCATTCCACAACTTTTGGCCTAATCCGAAACAAATCCGAAAAACTCTGGAAAATCCGAAAACTTCGGATGGTCTGCAATCTCCGGGTGTTCATGTTAATTTTGTGCAAAGGAGTATGAGCTTGCTTCGTGCCCTAAAATTAGTTCCTCGTCACACCGACTCTTACTACCTGATAACTATCTACATTTTTGGTTATTTTGAAAAGTCTTTGAACTGTTTTCTATTTGATTGTAGGTGTTACTACATGGGTTCTATGAGACACCAAGAATGATAGAAAAAGGCTTCATTGTTGGTCCAGGGTCGTCATATTTCGCAAAGATATCTGCTCATAAGGTAAGAAAACGAGATCTATACAAATCAATCGACAAGCTAGAGAAATCAATAAATTCGGGTTTATACGCACACGTATACTCTTACACCTTTTAACACTCATATCAGCCAAAAACTGCTTCTTCAGTGTTCTTGAGAAATGTCCATTTGCAGGCCAAGAGAAGACTATTTTTGAAAATGTACCGCTTGAATGACTGGCTCGATAACCGAGCCAGTCATTCCAGTGGTAAATTTTCAAAAATTGTCTTCTCTTGGTCTGCAAATGGACATTTTCTATGAGAAATTTTAAATTTTCTTGAACAAATTCTAGCGTTAAAGTGTTAAGCTGGATATTGATTACTACCCGTCATTCAAATGCACATCTGCTCCGAGCTGTCGCTCACGTATATGACGCCAAAATCAATTCTGCCACTAGTAGCTGACGTCACACGCATAATGACGTATTATAACTCCACTATGAGATTCGAAAAGTTAGCCAGTCATGTGTAGCCATAGGCTATCTCCCAGTCAATTTTTTCAAAATATGCAACAGCTTAAGCTATCTGTATGATTGCCATGAAATTGGAATTCTGGCAATTCAGGATTCAAAGTGTATAAATCGATAAACGCGATAAAAGGGGGTCGGGCATATCTAGACATGGGCGAGGCATAGCTATCAATGGATCGGGGTATTGTCTATGCATCCGTTTTGATTCATCGATTCACACCGGATAGGTGACAAATTGTCTGTTACATGGACATTTTGTCATGACTGTTCTCCCTTTGTGAACTGTAATACAGCTGTAGACATAGCGTGTATTTGCTGGTTCGTGCTTGTGACAATCAAGGTAGGAAGTAAGAGGTCTGGTTCACAAAAGAGTATATTTAATTACGGCGTAAATGCCAAATGTGGCATTTTGAAAAGTCTGCTTTCTACTCTGCTACATGCGTAGCTTATCTACGCTTGTGAAAGCGGCTGGTGACAGAATTCGTATACCTCCTGGGAATAATGGATGAATCCAATCTCTCAGTCAATAATATGATGTCATAATCAACAACATCATGCGCAGGCTGACGTCATAAACAATTACGTCATATATGGCGAATGAATATCTATTTAAGAAACATGCTGTTGACTATTTTGAAACTAATTTGAATGGGCGCTGTTGCTGCCATAGGCAGCAACAGCGCCCAGTCAAATTAGTTTCAAAATAGTCAACAGCTTACCCGTATAGTTTTCTGGAAATTGATATTCAGAGAGTGCATGGATCGATTGATCCGAGCAGTGAGAAAACGTGGCTGGAGCTTGGCTAGCGATGGGTGCGGCATAGCTAAAACTGGATTCATCCGGTATGTTCCTGAATGTGACCTCGTCTAATGAGGGAATATAAGCACAATATTTGCTGATGTCATATTTAATGACAACACAATATCCACCACACCATCATCGATTAAATGACACTTTAATGGACACAGGGTTATATCTTTGTATACGCGTTGCAAACATAGTCGCTGATGTGCCGTAGAACATGGTAAATGCCGGCGCTATTAACCCTTTAACACTCATATAAGCGAAAAACGACTTCTGCAGCGGCCTTGAGAAATGTTCATTTGCCGATAAAGAGCAGACAATTTTTGAAAATTAACCACTGGAGTATCTGCCTCGATAATCGAGGCAGTCTTTCCAAAGGTAAATTGCCAAAAATCGTCTTCTCTTGCTCTGCAAATGGACATTTTCTATGAGAATACTGAAATTTTTTTGAAAGAATTCGAGGGTTAAACGGTTAAGGGATTGCGCAGGGTCTTCTCGGGACGGAAACATAGGCCCTGTATAGAACTTAAACATATTTGAATGGAGAATTAAATGTGGTCTGGGACAGCAAATGGATGAATCCAGTTTAGCTATACCCCGCCTATCTCTAGTTATGCTCCACCAGCGCTTTGCCTTTGTTGGAATCAATCCATCCTTGCATTCTCTGAATCTCAATTTCCCAAAAATATACACGTACACTGGTATAATCAGATATAGCCTACCTGTAGCAGCTAAATCGCTTTAATTTTCACGTCAAATCGACTAAGTGCACTTTAAATATTGGCAAATATAATGGCACATTGTGCCTAATCTCAGGATCACCATCATTTATAAAGAATGACGTCAATATAACGGTTAAGCTTCATACTTTAAATGTTATACTTATGGATGGAATTCATGATTCCATTTCCTCACTCAATCATATGACGTCATAATCAATTACGTGACGTGTATGCTGGAATCATAATCATGACGTCATGAATGATTCAATTGAGCCCGTTTTTAACGCTTAATAGTTGTACGAATTGTAAGTGTTTTGCCATTTAAGAAACATGCTGTTGAATATTTTGAAACTAATTTGATTGGCCGCTGTCCAGGGCGCCGGAAGCAAATTTGAGGGGCGGCGACAGATTCCACAAAAGGGCACGGTGGATGGCATTGTCTGGACGAAGAGATGAAATGGGTGTCCCCCACCCCCCAAACCACCCGCACCGCACCCACACCCCAACCCCGCCTCTCATAGAAGGGTGTTGGGGGATACCCACATACCTAACCACCAGGAAAAAAAAATATTTAAAGGTGCAGACTCGATTTCCTGCATTCTGAGTTTACTATGATTACGTATAAATGTTAGAGCAATGTTAATCGAAGAACTTATGTATTCTTTGGTCAATTGAACCTATTCCCAATTCACAATGTGAGCGAGCGGGCGGGCGGGCGGGCGGGCGGGCGGGTTGTTGTGTCAGATGCACACGTTGAGTGCACCGGCACAGTTTGCATTGAAAATATTTAATTGGACCTTAGTTCCTAATTATATTTGCAATCATCGGGATTCAGAGGACAAGTGGTTTTGTGAAAACTAGGTTATCCAAGACAAATCTACCAATCATGTTGAACATGTGAGCAAGGTTTGTTCAGTTCTTGCCTTACTGAATCTCACGAAGTTTCTTGAGGTTCATGTCAAGCAGTTTCACAGGACTTTAAATGTAATTTTTAAAATAGTGCAAAATCCAAGATCGCCACCGACAAAATCGATCAAGGAGCTTCCAGGACCAACCATGTATCTGCCCCTATGGATCCTTCCTGCCCAGTATTCTTAAGGACTCGCTTAAAAATAGGGCCTGCGATGGACATATTCTGGATGAATAGACAGATGAGGTAGCAACACAATTACGTCAAATTAGTAACAAACTATTCAACAGCTAGTGTATGTGAAATAGGCAATTTAAATTATGATTTTGCAGCCTCTTACTTTGCCATGTTGATGTGTGGGTGTCAGAGGTACATTTGGCCCGGGATATTTAAAGGAGGCCTTCAAATGTCTGAGTTTGTTTACGCGTGGATGGTGGCATCATCATTTATGGATAGAACTTAAAGGGCTTGGTATGGCTAGACATGCGTATAATGACCATACGAGCTGTAAGGGGTTGGGTGTGTGTGGTGGTGATGTTTGGGTGGAGGAGGTGGGGGGGGGGGGGGTTGGGGGCTCATACTCATATAACTACCACAGTATTAAAAAATCCAAGAGGATGATACTTATTACTTCCAGATTTATAAAAGATGGCTTCTAAGTGCATCTAATTTTGACATTCTTCCAATGGCGGTCCCAGCTACACCCTCCTCCCATTCTGTGTGTATTTATGTGTGCGTGCGTGTGTGTGTGTGTGGGGAGGGGGGGGGGTGCGGCAACAACAAATCTTAGACACACTCCTCAAATACACCCACCGATATTGCACTTCGGCCATGCGTATACAAATTTGCATCTGCTTCACACGTCAATTAAAATTTTGAGTTTGAGCTGTTAATTCTAATATCCCTTAGTGTTTCCACATTGCTGTACATCCAGTTGCCCAATACTGAACATATATTCTGTTCTACCCACTAAGCAAGGCATTAACGGAGCGTGGACTAGTATCACTTCAAAATCCAAATAGCATATATGACTATGTATCTTACCTGCCACAGGCAGCAATATCATCCAGTCAAATTGGTTTCAAAATAGTCAACAGCTTACCTGTATAGCGTTCTGCAAATTGATAGTCGGGAAGTTCAGAGATCGATCGATCCCAACATGAGCTAGGTGTGGGTGGAGCTTAGATAGAGATGGGCGGCGCATAGCTAAAACCGCTAAATGCTCAGTAAACAACTAACTGGATAATTATAGCGATTTGAACTTGACCTAGCGCGAACGGTCTCAGAGTTTATTTTGACGAGTTTCTTACATAAATGTACTATATAGTCCCGTGAGAGCACTTGTACGACGGCTAAAAGGTCTGCGTTGTATATATTTCAATTTGTTTTCATGCAAATTTCATCCCCTGTTCCAGATGTCATTTCTGCCAGCTCCGTTCAAGGCATTTCGCGACACAGAGTGCACAACTGGTATCAAAACAAAGATGTCTGGATATTTACGTCACTTTCCGGCCTATGATCGCGGAGCTTGCTTTCTGGATTGTCAAATAAACTATACGTATGGCGCATGCGGATGTAGAGGCTTGTATGATCCAGGTACACAGATCACAGACAGAAACAACATTTATAGTCCAGTAGAAATCAACAGAAATATAGGCTAACCCGGACATTTTGTATAACAGACGATTTTGTGTTCCAAACACTTTTTATAACTGTCCAGAGTCCACACAAGAAATTCTCACAAATTCACACTTGGGGAAACCTGATTTTTAACCCTTTGAAGTTAGGGAACGAAATGTGAAAAATATTTACCATAAATAGGTAATCTGTTGAGAATTTTATAAAATTAGACCTACTGACAATTGCTATTGTCAATTGTGTATATGACAACAGATCCCAGTCAAATAACCTGTAAGACATACTAATGTAAATTAAAATTAATCAATAAAACCTGTCTATAACAACCATATATGATTTGATACATGAGTGTGAATTCCAGAACATGGTACATCAATGTATGGCCAGTTTTTTTTAAAGATCTGACGGAGAGAGTTACACATATGGACAGCATGTTGATCGCAACTATGCAGTCAATGATATAAATATTCCTAACGCTATTATTCTTACTATTACAATAATATGTAGTCCGGGATAAATTTAGAAAATGTTACTTGAAGTAAGTTAAGTCGATTCAATTATAAAACGATAAATATATAGAGTCAAAATCACATTGTTCATGCTAATTAATGGTTTAGTACAATTATGTCTGACCCTACGCAAGAAAAAACATGTGTTGTATGTAATGTTTCCCATGATAGCAGCAGTTCTAGAAAACTTAGTCATAAAGGGCTTTCAACGCTGCTTGACGCTACAAAGCTTCGTGGAGATGGTATTGATTTGAAACTATCTCCGTCGAACATTATGTACACGATAAATGCTACAAAAATTACACGTTGCCTAGAAATATTGCAAAAGTGCAACAGCAAAACAGAAACGATGAAGGAGTGCGACCATCTACCCCTACACTGCGCTCCGCATCTAATCATTATGATTACCATACTCATTATTTGATATGTGCTGAAGAGCTCGACTTTGATGCTGTCCGCCGTCACCCTGAACGGCATTCTCACATAAGTAATATTGAATATGTTAGTAAGGGTAAACTCAGTGTAGTCCAGGGAACCTTGTTAAACGCGTGTGGCAAAAGGCATGATTCGTTAGCGAATGATGTTAAAGCAAGAATTCTTTTTGCAGGTGACCTATTTGCTGTTAAAGCCATATATCATCGTCAATGTATGCAAGAATTCATCTCTTGTAGAAACATCAGTTCGTGTCGTGCTTCTAGAACTAATGCCCGGAACTTTGATGAAATGAATGATGTGGGCTTTAACCATCTATGCAATTGGCTAACAGCACCAGAACAGCAACAGCGCCAGTTCACTTTACACGACCTTCGTACGCAATTGACCACCTACTTGCTAAATGATGTACCAGCATATAGCATAAAGCACGTCCAGCGTCGTCTGCTCGGCCGATTTGGGACAGATGTGACAATATCCCAGGTTGAAGGCAAGACAAGCGTGGTCACATTGACTGATATAGGATCTTCTATCATACACGAATCATATGCAGCATCAACCAGTGACGGGAGTGATGAAACTATGCGACTTGTTAGACTGGTGGGATCTATGATTAATCAAACAATTAAAGATATTGATCAACCATCAGATGTGTATCCAGAACCGTCCAGTTTAGACCTTGAAAAGCTTGAAATCGAGGTGCCAGATGCATTGAAACATCTTATTTCATGCATCTATTCTGAACCTCGTAGTGAATCTGCCAAGTTGAAAAATAAACTTAAGATGGTATCTGTATGTCATGTTATCATGCAAGCTGTTGGAAAGCAATCATTTGTATCACCACTGCTTCTGTACATTGGTTTGTTCATCCACCAGTCTACCCGCTCCCGTGTTATCATAGATATGCTCTCATCCATGGGACTCAGTGCTTCCTATGAGCAGGTAATTGCATTTCAGAAATCTGCAGTTGGAAGCACATCCGTTGAAGACCCGTGTCCTGGGCTCGTGGAGAAGAAGGATGGAGGGGGTTTCTGTCAATGGGTAGCTGACAATTTTGATTACAACAAGGACACGATTTCTTGTCACGATACAACGCATGTGATGGGGATCATTTCGTGTCAAACAATGGCATCACTGCCTTAACAGCTCGAAATTTGAAAGTGAAAATGCATAGACAAATTTCAGCCATTCTGCCTGTTCGCTGTGTTTCACAACAGTCGCTCAGTTTGCATTAAATTTATAGTTTATCAAGTGATTTTGATGATGACCTACTTTAAACTGTACAACACTTACCAAAACACGGGTTTTTAGAGTCAAAATACATATTACCTTGGCGGCCATTTTGAATTTCCTCTAAAAACATATTTCCCCATATGTGAATTTTGGAGAATTTTTCTAGGATGTATTTTGGGCCATACCGAAGTGATTAAAACAAAAATTTGTCTCTTATGCAAAATGTCCGGGTCCATGTCAATTTCTACTGTACTATTACTTCCATATCCATTTGTCAACCTCCAATGCATCAGCTACGTTATTTACACGTGGTATTCCCGAAATCGATCAAATGATCAATTAATGAATAAATCCAGTTTCAACTATGCCCCGCCCATGGCTAGCTAAGCTCCTCCCACCTTTAGTCCGTGTTGGGATGCGCTCCCTGAATCTCATTTTCCAGAAAACTTAGTTATTCAACAGAATTAAAGCTGCAAATGCACACTAGAATGATTGAAAATAAAATTGTTGAAATTGTATAGTTTTAGAGGCTTATCTTGTGTGCATAGATGTGAGAAACGAAATAAATCTGAGCAAATGAAGATTCCATTACGCATAAATGAATATAATTTTTCACCCCTAATCCAATGTCACGACTAAAATATTATTAATTTATACGGAATGAAATCATCATATGTTAAAGACATACAATTCGTACAACTTGACGGACTATTAAGCGTTTCCTGACCAAATTGCATCATTCGTGACATAATGATTATGACGCCAGCCTCCATGTGATCGGTGTTTAATTATGACGTCATATGATTGATGATAAACTGAATTCCTCCATTAAGTCTATTGGCCTCATAGCAAGTAATGGAAGTATAATTGTGCATACTAGCTTTAGTAAGTATAAAACCTGTGCTTACGTTTCAGTGGATCATCTGCCATTCTGCGACTTACACACCTTGCTGACGTGTTATCTTCCTAGCTTTAGTAAGTATATTTATCACGCAATTAATGGGTGAGTGGGTCTAATCGTTCATCCAAGTATCTGACATCTAAATCAAATAGTCACGTGCTAGCTGACGTCACAATCAGTGACGTAGCTTCGTCACAAAATCGAAATGACCATCACTAAACTGCACGAATTGAATAACCTTATGTTGAATATTTTGAAACTTTTTTTTATCCACAGCTGTTGCGGCCACCGTTTCCAAATATTCAACAGTTCACCTGTATAGTTACTTTGAACTTAGATTTCTTGGAATTCAGTTTTCAATGTTTCAAATCGATTCAATCGGCGTAAAAAAGTGTCCGGAGTTTAGCTGGAAATCCAAATCCGAATTAAGCCTATGCGGGACCCTGGGCTCAATAGTTGTGTGGTCCCGTTTATCTAATTAGACTGAAAGCTAGATTCCAGTCAAATTGGTTTCCACAATATCCACCAGCACACACATATCATGACTGTAAATGTGAGATACAGTGATTAAAAACTTCATATGGGTTAACTGTGATAATTGTTTTACCCGCGTCGCTAGACGCAAGAGTAGACGCGAACATGGGGTGCTTGGGGTTCTTCTTCTTCTTCTTCTTCTCCTCCTCCTCCTCCTCCTTCTTCATCTTCTTCTTCTTCTTCTTCTTCTTCTTCTCCTTCTTCTGACATTTTTAAGAATTCTGGTTCTGTTACAGGGGTCTGCTCCACATTTGGATAAAGGTGTGCCCGTGGCGTCCCCAGCAGATATGCCAATATTGCGGTCTAAAAGGCAACATCAACAGCTTTTAGCAACAATTTTCAAAATAGACATTTTACGCCTTCCTCAATAACTCTGGTTCTTCTGGTGCAATTTTCTCCAAATTGTGGTGGAAGCTTGTCCATGTGGTCTCGAGAACATTGGCCCATTTTACGGACAAAAAACAAAAAAGGCACCGGCAATAGCTTTCAGTAACATCTTTTCCTAAATAGACACTTGACCTTAAGGTGGCCTGACTGAAAAATACATCACCGACGCGGGTATTGGACAAGTCTGTTCTTGCTTTTAAAGGGATGGTTGGGGTGGGGGGGGGGGCTGGGGTGGGGGGGGGGGGCGGCGCTGAGGTGGGGGTGGGAGCGTAAGCGGATGCCATTATTGTACACGTAACCGATTATGTTCGCGTACAGTTTTCAGTAGGTGTTAGAGATGCTTACAGACATACCAAATCGTTATATAAGGGTTTAGGTGTTGCCATGGCATTACTGATGTGACTCCGTAATGATTGACACATCACGCATTGCGGTCAAGACACGAGGATGGCAATTTAAACAGATGATCCAACATAGGGACTCAAAACGGTGTTTTAAAATTTCAGGTCCTAACCGTACTACCCACAATCCACCAGCCAAGATCGCGATGGTGGTCGTGTAAGCCATATGTCTTCGTATGCAGGAATACGCAAACTCTCGCATTGCCTTTCCATCAGTCTGTGGCATCGCTTTGCCAGAGTTGCTATATAATCTTTCTTATAATTTATGTTTCCTATCACCTTCCAGAGGAATTTCGAGAGAACAGCACACTGAGAAATGCATGTATATGTCCTGTGGCTTGTCAACTGCAATCTTATGAGGTCAGTCTATCTATGGCGTCATATCCGTCACAGATCTTTATGGATATGGTGAACAACAGCCTCCAGCCTCCAGAGCATCCCTTAACTAGGGAATTGTTAGTACGGTTATGTACGCACACACACGCACGCACAGGCACGTACGTACGTACGCACGCACACACACGCACGCATGCGCACACACACGCATGCATACGCGGTTTTAATCTCGAGACGAATGGTCGCAAGCTGTCTGTCGGTGTGTCCGTACGTCAGTCCGTCCACCCGTCTTGCCGTCCACCCGTCCGTCTGTCTGTGTGCTTGCGTGTGCGCGTGCTTGGCGGCGTGCGTGCGTGCGTGCGTGCGTTCATGAGTAAGTCTGTGCGTGTGTGACCATGCGCGCGTGTACGCGTGAGTATTTGGACTCGGGTAGCCCTATATAGACTATGACTGTACAAAATACATGAATTCAGAGCATCACGTGTTCGTATTCTCAGTTTTGGGAACAGAATGCATTGATTTAAAGCGATGTTAGGCTGTTAGCCGATATGCATATAACTTTAATATACAGAATGGAGGATTCCAGTTTATCGATCAATTATATGACGTCATAATCAACTACCTGACGTATACGGCACCATCATTATCATTTACGTCGGGAAAGACGTAGCTAAGTTCGTCGCGAACGCTTCTTGATGACGGACTAAGCGTGGTTTTACGAGTTGTATGTCTTTACTATTTAATAAACATGCTGTTGAATATTTTGACACTAATTTGACTGAGCGTTGTTGTTGCTATACGCAGCAATAGTATGCCTTTCTGAAAATCGATAGTCAGGGAGTTCAGGGATCAATCGATCCCAACACGGGCGGAGTGTGAGTGGAGCTTAGTTAGAGGGGGGGGGGGGGGGGAGGGCGTTGTTTTGCTAAAACTGGATTCGCCCATTATGTGCATATGATGCTTGGACTGAATCTGTTATCTATTTTTGATTTCTTATTGTGGGTTCACATAAGTAGCAAATAAAATGCAAATTAGAAGCACAGCATGGACGCAGGGATTTAACGCGTTTAACTGTTTATTGGAGATAGTCAAATTATATAGTGGATGCGGGTGTGCATAGCTATTCCTGCAGCAGATTTCTTTTACGCCGCGTCTATGATGTTTTGCCGGGTTGGAACAAATATAGTAAATAATACCATAGCTAATAACCGGGAACAATACATAAAGGGAAATAAATTGTAGCAAAAATCTATAGTATGTCCACATTTTATTTATAGTACGACGGTATAGCCTGTTCAATAGTTACCTACACTTGAATAACCCGCTACATTCCCTCCAAATACGCACTGACATACGAAGCGCAAACACAAAATGCGGAATAACAATTATACTGTTTAGCCTCCACTATCACATAAACAACAAACCATTAAAAATGGTAAACACACTTCCGCCAGCCGTGCGTATATTACCCACCTAGACAGCACATACAATACATAGAATGTTGAATAATACACTTTCAAAACTGTAAAATTATTACCATGATTATTATTATTATTATTATTATTATTATTATTATTATTATTATTATTATTATCAAACCGCATACTCATACTTGCGGCTGCATTACAAAACAAAGTCCAACTCAGAAGAAGTACGACTTTCAAAACCGACACGAAAACCCATTAACACCTTTAAAGGTAAACATTCTTGGGAACGTATTCCTCATACCGCCCACTTAATTTAGTATAGTGGGAAATTTTGCAATGTCTAGCTGAGAGGGTTACAGCTACTTCTTCAAACGCCTAACAGGACTCGGGATAGCGCACAATAATGGATGGCATAAACACTAATTTTTAGCTATAATTTTAGGGAAATATTTAGATTTTTTTTTAATTTTTTCACTTAAAACTAGGTGTTAATGCTACGACTACTAGCGTGTAGAATGGCCAACGGTCAGAACGAGCATAATCAGCTCACTTTGATTAACCAATCAGAATTAGCCACCATGGCAAACAATGTTGTGACGAAAGTCACCAGCATGCGCTACATATAATCCGTGTGAGCGAAACATTGTTTTCACGCTTCACTGCGTGCCGCTGGAAAACGTATTGACTCGGGCTGACTGGCTAAGCTCTAGACCAGCTACAAATATAATCTCCCCTGTTTGACCGATTTGTAATAATGGTAAAACTCACTGTTGTATTTCTCAGCTACAGAACCAACTACCTGGAACTTCACCTGTATTATGACAATTCACAGACAGTTAGCATAGAGCAGTTCCCTCAATATACCTTCGAGAGTATCATGAGTAAGTTATATCTGTCTATCTATCTGTCTGTTTGTCTGCCTGCCTGCCTGCCTGCCTGCCTGCCTGCCTGACTGCCCGCCTGCTCTGCCCGCCTGTCTGCCTGTCTACTTACTTATTGGTTAGTTGGTGGGTCAGTCTGTCAGTCAGTTGGGCGGTCAGTCGGTTGGGCAGTCAGTCGGTTGGTTAGTCAGACCTTTAACTGACTGACTGACTGTTACTAGCTCACGAACCAACTGACAGACACACTGACAGACCAACTGGCCACCTGACTAGCCGACCAGTCATTTCGGAATATATGAGCACCTTTTCCTTGGAATTACTCATAGAGCCTATACATCCGCCAGTATTTTTTGACTGCTAACAGCTGAAATTGGTGTTATTGTCGGTGTACGCTCGCAATAACACGTTTTAGAAAATGCATACAACTTTATGTGAAATATATAAATAAGAATACCGCCAGAAACATTCGAACAATTCTGAAAAATTTCATACCTTCAAACGGCTGCTGCAGTGGGGATTGGTGCGACCCTATGGATATCAGAATCTTCCAGCTGTTTCAAAGATACCAAACACGGAAAGGAAAGACACATTTTGTACATTCCAATCATTGGTTCACTTCCCTATTCAGATTAGATTATGGTGTTTAGCGCAATTTACGTCTTTTGTCACGATAAGTAGATAAATTCGATGAAGCGCTAATAATTGCCAGCCAAAGACTGTTATTAATTATGTAAAATATAAATGGCAGTTTTAGTCATAGTGGTATATAAGAAAACGCTTATAATCCATCTATTCTGGCCAAATATTTTAACATCGCCTAGGCTGGTGTCTTAGAGGTCGAACAGTCCACTTTTGGAAGAAAGTCTCACGTTTGGCACAAATTACCTTTGGCAGGCAGTAATCAAATAGGATTGATAGAGGACACACATTTTGTGATTAGTTAACGCCCCCGAATTGGCATACATACAAAAAGGCTGCCACCGATATTGCCTAAACCCAATAAGGCAATATACCAACTAATAATAAACCGCTTCAAATGAGCTTGGTATCCATTTTGATAGTTCATGGTATGCCCAATATATTGGTGACGGTTTCATGACCACCCAACATCAATGTCAACAGGTAATCCTTAAGGTCAAATGGCTATAAATTCTTAATAAAACCGACTTTCAACCATTATAAATTGCTTTCACAATGTCACGGTTAATTCCGGAAGGTCAAGATCAACCCAGAATGTTGGAAAACAGTACAAGGCACTATCGTTTCTAACATAAGAATCATACAATTGAATTGGTGGTGGGCAAAGTCAAGAACAATGATGTCAGGCGTGGATCAACACTAAATAGGACATGAGTCGGTTAAAAGTTGATATCGGAGGAAGGTCGCGGGCTACCATAACAGCTCCACCCACATTTGCATCTGGCTGTACACACAGGTTCCTTCTTGTAACAGGAACACCTTCATGTACAGCTTATAGTGCATTCGCAACTGACCAGCTCTTCCAGTGCGTCTACTGTTGGAGGCGGATGAGTCCGGAAAGGCACCAACCCGACTCAATTTAACCCCACTGGTCTCTACAGTTGCTGCATGCGATATATCCATGGTATAAAGTTCATCAAGGTTGCATAGACTGAGAGGATAATCTGTCCATATCATAGGGTCATCCTTGTATGGTGCAGGTTTCTGGAAGGCGGTCTCAATTAAATGTTGCAATAACACTTATTCCCCTCACAAATGATAGACTGAGCGTTCCATCTTATTGGTTTCATTGCACAAATAGCTGGTCTAGCTCTTAGGTATCTCCACATTCCCATCACTTTGTTATTGATGTTGGGCTCCGGCGACCCCTTTTTCTCTGGCTGTCGTTTTCAGCCTGTCATATAGATGCCTGTCTCAGATACCATCAACACGTTTAGCCGTGGACAGGTGCTTCGCAATGAAGGGAATCACCTTCTCAGCATAATCATAGAATTTGATGCTTCTCTCTGGTCTTAGTACATTTATTTTACGATAGATAATTTTCGTCAGTTTCATCAAAGTCTGCCTCTAAGCATGGCGTAAAATCAGACTTTTGGCCACTTCGCAGGTTGTCGTGTTTTGATACGAATGTTTATGCAGCATTCCTAACTTCGAAAATAATGGTCCCTGGATTGCAGTGCAAGGTAGAGCTGCCCCCAATATGAGACATAACGAGAAAAAAGGGGTTGGGTGGCATTACTATTATCTTTAATTTTCTATTTATATAATTAATGCTGCCGCTGCCACCATTAAGGTGTGGGCATTAACCAATGGCCTAATTTTGGTGTTACTAAATGTCAGTAGGAATTTCCCAATGACATAAGTTGGGGGTTTGAAAAGGAGGGTATTCCTGTATAATATGTATATGAGTTAGGGGGTTGCCTCCCACCTATAACGGAGGTGGGTTGGTGGAGGAAGAATTATGAAACTGAATTGTTAAAACCATCCCCGAAAAAACCAGCGTATACCAAATTACAGCTTGAAAAGCATGCAGCTGGTCGCGTGGAACAGTGCCCAGGCATGTTCATACTTAAAAAAGGAAGGGGAAGATCACCATTACTATAACGAAATTATGGCACACAGCACTGTTATAACAAAAGTTCCGCTTTCATAGCACTCAAGCTGTTCTCTGTTGGGAGTCTTCACTTTTAATTGGTTGAGAGATCTGAATGTTATGGCTGGTGCCATGATAACATTCAAGCACATAGTACAGCTACACTACAAAGAAAAAAAAAATCAATAATCCAGAGTTTACTCTTCTACACTTTGGGCTCCTTAGTCAATACGTAGCCTATGCTAAAGAAACTACACACCAAAGAAAAAAAAAATAGCAATCCAGGATTTACTCTTCTCCATTGGGGCGTCTCAACCAATGCATATCTTATGCTAAAGGTGAAACAGAACATAAATAATCAATATTCCAGGATTTACTTTTCTCATCTCATTTCATCTCATCTATTGTATAGCTTATGAAATATTTCAAGGCAGATCCATCATACAGGTAAGATGGTGAATATTTTTCAAACAATATGACTAGGGGCTAGCCACCACAACAGACGTGGGGGAAGTGATTTTATGGCTTGGTTGTTGGGCCATATGGCAGTTATCTATCACACAGGCTGAAAGCAAAAGCCTGAGAAAAAGGAGGTAATGTGATCCCGACAGCAATAACCAAGTGATGAGAATGGGAAGATACTGAAGAACTGGACCAGCTATTTCTGCAATGAAACCAATTGTCTTTAGAGGATATTAATGCCATTAAGAGTTTGGCCAACTCACTACGCTCTGTGTCATGCTCTCTGACAGAAGTTATCCAAGCACACCAGCAGATATAATCGCTCATTCCGCCCTCTCTCATATTCAAGTAATGGCTACCAACCAAAGCAGCAATGATAGTGCATGTCAAGCAAGCGACGTATCAAGCTGGCTATGTGTGAGATCAGTCGTGACCAAACAAGTCTTTCCATATCCAGACTCGTGGGGTGGGTTAAGTCTGAGTCGGGTTGGGTGATTTTTGGACTCATCTCAGTGAAGCTGTACAGGAAGATGTTCCTGCTAGAAGAAGGGGCGTGTGTCTACAGGAAGATGCAAATGGAAGCTGGTATGGTTTCATGGCAGTACTCCGACAGCAACTTTTAATTAAGTCATGTCCTACCTAGCGTCAATCCATGCCTGATATTATTGTTCTAGTTAGAGTTATAATTGACTTTGCCCCCCCCCCGCCAATTCAATAGTAGGCTTCCTATGTTAAAAGGCATAGTTCCTGGTACGGGTTTCCATAATTTTGGAATGCATGACCTTGAATAAACTTGTAGTTAATCTCAAAATTTGTGCCATCCAATGCTGATGTTGATAAATGTGA
>CM067371.1:44117836-44358284 GCA_034401795.1 Chaetoderma sp. LZ-2023a
TGAATATTTCGAAACTAATTTGACTGGGTGCTATTGTGGCCTATGGCAGCAACAACACCAGTCTAATTCGTTAAATTAGTTTCAAAATATTCAACAGAATGTTTATTAAATAGCAAAGACATACACTATTCGTACAACAACGCTTAGTCCGTCATCAATTAAGTTTTCGTGACGAACTTAACTACGCCATTTATGACGTCAATGATTATGATGTCAGCATACACGGTAAATAGTTATTAATGGCGTCATATGATTGATGGATAAACGGGAAAGGCGCATTAATTGACGCTTTGACACTCAAGCTGGTAATAAACGGCTTCTGTGGTTGACTTGTGAAATACCCATTTGGGGACCAAGAGAAACGATTTTTGAAATCTGACCACCGGAATAACGGGCTCGAGAACCGAGCCAGTCAGCCACTGATATGTTTTAAAAAACAATCCTCTCATGGTCTGCAAATAGACAGTTTCTATCGGAAAAATGAAATTTTCTTGAACAAATTTAATGATTGCTATGATTCCATAAATACTTATTCATGACAAAACTCATTACACCAAGTACGGCTTTTAGGCATTTGGTTGTTCGAAATGAATAACTGCCCTGTTCGGCAATACTAGTGGTATCAGGTATAGTATTCAGATCTAAGAGCATAGTCCCGAAAATTCAGAACAAGTATGCAGGTAAGCACCTGTTGGATATTTCAAAACTAATTTAACCTGGCGCTCTCGGAGCGATCAAATCCTGTCAATCTGTTTCAAAAATGTTCAACCTCTCGTTTCGTACATTTTATAGAACGTTTAGGTTCAGCTTTTAGCTCTCAAATCATTGAAATGTCTAAAGATCACTGATATTTGTATCACAAGGTACAATGATCAATATGTTCAGACTGGCGGCCTCCGTGAATTCATCCTAAATATATATTTTGCCATATTTATATACCCATTTTGCGGCAAAGCCGGCCAAAACCGGCCTCTGCAGTGGTCTTAACGAATGTCCATTTGCAGGCCAAGAGAAGAATATTTTTGAAATTTTACTATGGGTATGACTGGCTCGATAATAGAGGCAGTCATTACAGTGGTATATATATATATCTCCTTTCCGTTAAGCTGGCAACTATATCCTGCCCACATTTAAATCTTTCAACTCTCTATGATATTTCGATTTCAAGTCAATCATACTGGTATGTTGTTGACAATTTTAAACTTAAAAGTGCATATTTACACTAAAATTTCTGAAAATAAAATTGTTTAAATTTTACACCTTTAGAGACTTAAACTGTGAGCCTATATGTAATGAAATGAAATAAATCTTAACATATGATGATTCCATTCCATATAAATTAATATAATTTTTTAAGTTGCGAAATTGAAATAGAGGCCTGTGCCTCTATTTCAACTTCGCAACTTAAAAAAACTTGTGTTAATTTATATGGAATGGAATCATCATATGTTAAGATTTATTTCATTTCATTACACATAGGCACATAATTTAACCTTATAAAAGTATGTAATTTTAACAATTTTATTTCCAATCATTCTGGTGTGAATATACTAATATATAATTAACGGGAAGACGTTGCGGACTTCAAACCATATTCAGCAAAATATTTCCTGCATTGTACAGAATAATATCGTTTTTGGTCTTCGTGATTCCAACGAAACAAGCTCGATAGAAAGTGATTCATATGGTTAGGTCATGTCGAGCGTCATTAGTCTCACAATAAACATCAGTCGCTGACATGTGTGGTCATACCAAACAAATCATAGTAATTACTGTCGTGGGATACTTAACCCTTTCAGGACGAAGCCGGCTAATACCCGCCTCTGCAGGCGTCTTGAAGAATGTCCATTTGCAGGCCAAGAGAAGACTGTTTTTGAAGATTTACCACTGGATTGACTGGCTCGGTTATCGAGCCGGCCATTCCAGTGGTACATTTTCAAGAATAGTCTTCTCTTGGCCTGCAAATGGACATTCAATAAGTAAATATTCAAATTTTTTGAACAAATTTAGTCATTAAAGGGTTAAACTCTGCAGGCGCGGTTGGTGTTTGTGGCTGAACTGGGGATACTTGCTCAAATAGTCTTGGTGGGTGGTGTCCAGCAGCTGGGTACTTCTTGAGAGTTTTAAGCAGTACCCTCACGTTCGTTCTTGGTCTGAGTGTACCGAGTCTTAACTTGAAGTTAAGACTCGATACACTCAGACCAAGAATTATCCTGAGAAAGTGCAAGATTTTGGCCCAGGACAAGACACATTAGTCAAAGGCAGAGAAGGACGGTTTGCAGCCGTATAATGTTTCCATTATTACAGCCGCTGAACACAGTACACCACCATAATCATCATCATTATCATCATCATCGTCGTCGTCGTCCTCCTCCTCCTCCTCCTCCTCCTCCTCATCATCATCATCATCATCATCATCATCATCATCATCATCATCATCATCATTTTGAAGAACCGCTAGGCAGTCTGGCCCGCAGTGGCTTGCAAGCACTGGAAGCAATGCCGTCTAAACTAGCTAATTGATCATTTCACACATCTTGTATTGTGGACATACAGACAAACAAACAAATAAAAGTGCGCACTTAAAATTCGGGCGGTAACCAGGCAGACAAACAGATGCACCGAATATAGGGATTGAGAAATCTATCAATGCTACCGGTACCTTTCTCAATAATCACAAAGCCTTTGCTAGTATCATTGTATGGCGAACATAATTAGAGGTAGATAATGTAGGTTTCCAGTTTATCCATCCATTATATGAGGTCATAATCAACTGCGTAATGTGTATGATGACGTCATAATCAATGACGTGATGAATGACGTAGATAAGTACGTCACGAACGCATAATTGAAGAGGGACTAAGCGTTGTTGTACGAATTGTATGCCTTTATTATTTACTTTTACTATTTTACTATTTATCATAGGAAGCAACAACCCACAGTCAAATTCGTTTCAAAATATTCAACAACTTACCTGTATAATTTTCAGGAAATTTAAAGTCAGAGCGTTCGGGAATCTATCGATCCCACATGGGCTAAGTGTGGGTGGAGCTTAGCTAGAGGTGGGCGGGGCATAGCTAAGACTAATAAAGAAACATTGGAAACCGCCATGTCTAGACCTAGCGGAGATGGTTGACATTTTGCGCTATGCAATCACAGCATGAGTCCCACAAACGGTTGTGCTAAATAAGTATTACAGACAATGGGAATGGTCGCTAATGATGGGGTTGAACTAATCACTGTATATACGATCTAGCCGCATCAGATCAACGCTAAGCATTTTAACACTTCATAACGGGCACAACAAATTTATTACGGTGTAAATAAATATGCTGGTACCTATGTAGAAAGTAATTAGCTCTTAAACTGAATTGCCCATGACTCCTGATCATGCTAAAGGCAACCAAAACTTCCCGTCAAATTAGTTCGAAAATATGAATGAATTTACCTGCTTCAAAAATATTTATCGCCGGGGATTTCAGTATTAAGAGTGTCAAAGGATATATAATTAGCAGCAGGTACACATGTATACAGTCTGGCAAGGTGATGCTGGGTACAGATAAATTGATATTAACTCTCATATCCTGAATTCCTAGAATATCAGAGCCGTGTTCACACTAGCGAGTTAATCCTGAGCAACGCCCTTCTTCAGTATGAAGATACCCAGGATTAACTCGCTAGTGGGAAAACGGCATCAATTTCAAGGTAACTCTAAACGTAAGCTTTTACATATGGTTAAACTAATTTGACATGAAGCGTGTTTGATCTTTCAGGTTCAAAGGGGTAATTATATATAAGATTCCATTACTTCAGCAACAACACGCGTGATCTACGCTTACATTCCTACTGTAATTCACCGTGATCGCAGATCGCTATCACTATGGCAACAAGCAGTGACTAATGCTTTAACTTCGGCTCAAGGAGAAAGTTTCAACATCGATTTCAATACCAATACAAGAAATACAACATCGGTCAGTGACGAAATGAACTGGGATTTGTACCTGATCGATATTAGAACGAATCCGGTTTATCAAGTTTATATATTTCTGATGCGGCACTAAATCTTTATAATCGCTGCCTTAGTAGTACCATGTAACGCACTATCATGGTTAGTTCTGAAACGTATTAAACCGTTAATGTGGGCCATTTGATTATGACAAGTCTGACTGAAGCAGATTCGCTGCTGCGTATTACGAAATTTGTTTGGAAGTTGAAGCAACAGTGCGCACCTTATTTTCCCATATCAGATATTGGTTGTTCTATGTTCGTCGCTATCACATACCTATTACAATATATAACAGTGTGGTTAGTTTTGCTATTGACGTTGGAGCGTCTTATTGCCGTGTGTTTTCCGATGAAGGTGGCTACTATTTGTACCGTCTCTAACGCGCGTCGATCTGTCATCTGTCTCTTTGTGGCAGATGTCCTTATCTGCGTTATGCACACATTTACTTATGAGGAAATAGGATCCCTGCGCGGTTACGGTTGCCGAACCAAGGATAAGTACCAAACTGCCATGGATGAATGTTCTGAATGGTATCACCTGGGAATTCTAAGAATTGATCGATAGCACTAACACCGATGAAATAGTGATATTTCCAATCACAGATCTGGACCCTAGAGAATATGCACATGCTCCATACTGCTGGCGTACCTGTCTTACATACATGACCAAGTGACGAAACTGAAATTGCCAAGTATATCTGTAACATTCTACCAAACGCTAGTCATTAAGACTGTTGAGGTTACTGCGACAAAAAGCTTAGCACATTTGTGTTTACGCATTTGTGGGTTCCATATATTAATTGAGCGCAATCAGTAGTGTCTTTCATACAAGGCAAGGATCCAGAATAGAGAACGATCTCGGTAAGAACTTTGTCCCTGTTCCTATCGTGCGCATATTGTCTAGTAAAGCAATGGCACGGACATTACAGATTCACTATCTTCCCAATGCATGCTTGAACACCAGATTACTGGAACTGATAATAGCGACATTTATGCTCCATCGCGATGAGTGTGATTATGATAATGATCGCATCAATGGGACATTTCAAGTCCAATCTGACCACACAAGATGGTTCACAGCCAATGTTGTACGAACCGGTACAGCCGTCTCAACCATAGAATCAAGTGTGTAGAAGCTTTTGGAGGAGGCCATAGATTTACCTGTAAAATAATGTTGCAGTCGATCTTTAAGAATAATTGTAACGAAAAGGGAATCATCGACGAGAAAAGAAAATCGAAAGTTTCCCACCAAATTGGACATCATCTTGGATTTCGTTATAATGACATCATTACACCTAATTGGTATGATGGAATTTTTAAAGGACAATCATTTTTATAAATTTCTCCCAGTTTCCATTGTCACGGCCATAAGTGCAGAATACCAAAGATTTGTCACATTTACCACTTATGTCCATGGGTGACTAAAGAGAGAATTTTAGTGTTGATAAAAAAAATTCCCCAAAAGCCCCATCTATCTGTACTCTTCTATCAGATACTATGGAGACCATAGAGTTTTGAAAAAGAAGAACCATGTTTTCCTTTACTTTGTTCCCGCAAATTCTTCATTGCTCCCGGACTACTTAGGCACTCACCTAACTGTTCGCGCCAAGTCGTATGCACGAAGAGGCGGCCCAATATTCATTTACTGTAAGCTGAGTAAAGACTTAGGCCCTATTTAGGCATTTCTTCATATTTAAGCACTCTCCGTGAAAACAGTCCAGACACCATACTATTTCAGCCCATTTGCGATGATGGGCAATGTTGTGTAGCATAGAAAAGGCTAACTAAAACAGGATATGTGCGAACTTATATGGCCTATACTGTGTTTCATGCTAGGCAGCAGCAGTAATAGTACGCTTTCGCATCGCGAATGACATTAAGCGAGTTGCCAACAATGTTTTTTCTGCTTAAAATCTATTTCTTCCATGTTACCTATCTGCTTGGCGTAACATATTCACATCCTGCTACCGTCACATGCTGCATCGGAAATGATATCTGTCGTACAGGTTCCTATGCTGGCAAAAGAGCCAAGCTAAATTGGTTTCAAAACATTCAACAGAATGTTTATTAAATAGTAAAGACATACAATTCGTACAACTTGACGGACTATTTAGCGTTTATGACGGACTAAATCGCGTCATTCATGACGTAATTGATTATACCGTCAGCCTACATGTGATTATGTACGTCATATGATTGATAGCTATTTATACTGGATTCGTCAATTATTGGTTGTTTTGGAGTCTTACATTACTGTATATTTATGTGTAATTTAGAATAACGAATAATCCCTACAATATCCGTTTTCACGGATTATAACAATTAGTCCACCAGGTATATTAATTACTGACAGAAAGTTATAGTTCAAGGGAATATTTATCTCGTAATTATTTATCTAACTTTTCATAAAATATACTTGTAATTAAGACAGGTATTGGCTGCTTAAATAGGAAAACATCTAAACAGTAACATTTATATAGTGTTATCAGATTTAAGAAATAAGGATTCTATGCAGCCCTCCTCGTTACTATAAATATATGCACTCATATGTATGTGGCTCGCAAGACATATGCTCGGTGGAAAAGCTAAGAAAACTAAATCACACTCCCATGTTTGAGTGCTGTACTTTGAAAGCACATGTTTTCCTCGAATAAATACATAGTGAGCAACAGTACAGTCAAATTCGTTTCAAAATATTCAATAGCTTAACTAAAGATTTCTGGAAATTGAGATTCAGGGAGTGCATTGATCGATCGGTTCCAACCCGAGCAAAGCGTGTCTGAGGGTTATCTAGACATGGACGGGACATAGCTAAAATTGGATTCATCTAATACCGTGGTACATTGAGAACATGTGTTTTCTGCGAATAAATAGATGTTGCTCACATCGTTGGTAAACGTTCTGATGCAAACCGTACGCTAGTAATAATTGAATCTAGTTTCCCAGTCAATCATATGACGTGGCGTTGTTATGGCCATTGGCAGCTACAACACCCAGTTAGACTGGTTTCAAAATATTCAACAGCTTACTGTATAGTTTTCTGGAAACTGAGATTCGAGGAGTGCAGAGATAGATCGATGGTAATACGGGAACAGCGTTGATAGAGCTTAGCTAGAGATGGGCGAGGCATAGCTAAAACTGGATTCCTACGTTAGAGTGGTGCATTCTCAAAGAATAGTCTCTTGGCGTACAGATGGCCATTCCTCCCAGACCACTGAAGAGACTATTTCGGCAGGCCTGACCCTTACAGGGTTAGATTGATAGCAAGTGGTTAAGGAGAATGAATCACGATTTATTTGATATAATGGCAGTTTAGGAAA
This sequence comes from Chaetoderma sp. LZ-2023a, assembly GCA_034401795.1. Lineage (NCBI taxonomy): Eukaryota > Metazoa > Mollusca > Caudofoveata > Chaetodermatida > Chaetodermatidae > Chaetoderma > Chaetoderma sp. LZ-2023a. The sequence continues at coordinate 44,125,162 of CM067371.1, forward strand.
AACTACCTCCTCAATTATCTTACCGACTGACATCAGTCAAGCGAGTGACTTCGATCCCAAATACTAACTTCTATAGGGTCATAACAGTGGTCGTTTGCTAGGGTCATAAAGATCTTACAAAAACATTCTCCATTCCCTTGTCCCAAGGTTGACAGGATTGAAAACCTTTCTGTAGTTCCGTAGCCAATGGGACTTTTTTCTCAACCTCGCAAAGTTGAATACCCCAAAACCCGTTATCGTGGAATTTGTTAGTGTAGAATCAGAATCTGAATAATGCCAAGCTAGCATCCTGGGGCATGTTTATCTGGTCAAAATGGTGTCAAGCATACCCGGGAGAGTAAACTGAAGAAAAGTAAAACGATATCCTTTTTATAAATAGTTTACTCCACTGAACAAACTCTTTGCAAGACAAAATATTAAGTCTCAGACAAAAATGTATCATCATTAAATAATACAATATGATTCAAAGATAATTTAGAAACTAGGTTTGTACTAATTTCTGTTTCATCTTTCCAGTTTCTGTTGCAGATTTGTTTTGTCTCTGCCTATGGCAGAAACAGCTTCCAGTCAAATTAGTTTATTAAACAGTAGGGACATACAATTCCTACAACGTATCGGACTATTAAGAGTTAAGGGCGGGCCAAATATATTAATTTATGAAGCAATGAGTGTGACGTCATCCTACAAGTCACTTAGTTAATTATGATGTTTTATGACGTCCGATGATAGATGGATACTATGGAACGGTGAATTATGATTGTGACGTCAACTTAAATTTGACGTGATTGATTATGACGTCAATACATGAGATTAGATTCCCATTTGCTGGATATGTGATGCCGTGCATGCTTAACTGTGCATGACATACGGCTTGAACAAGGCTCATCGATGCTACTTGTTCACCATAGGCGATCCAGCATTTGAACTCGTACTGGCAGAATCTCGGATCGCACAGCAAAAGACAATATTCTCAGATTTCCACCCGTTTCCTGTAGCATAGGTATAGGCATCCGGTGGACCGAATGACGTGGATCTGTTCCGTCCTGACTCGTTGCCAGATATTGTGCCTTACATCGTACTTAGTTCTCTTACGTGTGATTTCCATTGCAGGTTGTAGGAGGATCAGTTGCCCATGTATTGTAATTATTTATATATGTCTGGCCATTACCTGGTGTGACGGAATGTGTTCGTTTAAGACCATTTACTGCATTTATTTTTCCAACAGTCAATACCATAAACGCCGACACTCATTTCTAGCATTGCCCGCCAATTTCTAACTTTGCCCGCCAATTTCTAGCTTTGCCCGCCAATTTCTAGCTTTGACCGCCAATTTCTAGCTTTGCCCGCCAATTTCTAGGTAAGCTTCATCCACCTGTTATGCGTATTGTAATGGATTTATATAAATTGATAATTGTATTCTCAGAATCGAAAATTCAAGGCAATAGACCGTTCATGTTTTAACTATGCCCCGCCCATTTCAAGCAAATCTCCACCTCGCTCGTGTTGGGACCGATCGATCCCTGAACTCCATGACTATCAATTTCCATAAAACTATACAGGTAAGCTGCTAAATATTTTGAAAATAATTTGAGTGGGTGCGGGTGCATCAACAGCGCCCAGTCAAATTAGTTTCAAAAATTCAACAGAATGTTTATAAAGTGGTACACACATACAATTCGTGCAACATATCTGACAGTTGAGCGTTAAAGACGGACTATATCGAGTCTTTCATATCACAAGTAATTATGACGTCATCATGCACGTGACTTAGTTGATTATGACGTCATATGTCGTCAGATGATGGATGGATAAGTTTGAAAGGTACATCATACAGGTAAGCTGTAAGCTATGGTTAAACCAAAGATGATATGGAATAGAGTTAATTAGTTTTATTAGAGTTAAACTCTCTCAGCTTGTTCACGGTATTATGAATTACAGACGAGATTATATTGGATAGAGAAGGGAATGTAAAGCAGAGAATAGGATATTGATTATGCGCCGGTAATAACATACTTAATTACTAAACAATAATATACCTACTGACTACGTAAGATTTTAATGTAGAAATGTAGTATATTTTATAAACTGTGAAATGACATATACTTAGAGGAAGACTGTCCTTATCCCATAATAATTATGCCACTCATAAACTATGCATGATATTTTAACCTTTTGAACACGCTTTTAAGCAAAGATATTCCGGCTTTAATAGTTAAATGCTGCTATGTTTCCCCAGTCTATGAAGGCTGACACGATTTATTTTTCAACCAATCAGATTATACCGTGACTGCCTTCCGTGGTATGTATTAACTTAACTATTTAATGATCAAGATCGCCAAAACGGACTATGTAGTGGTCTTGAGGAATGTCCATTTTTTCATCCAAGAGAATATGATTTTTGAAAATTGACCACTGAAATGACTGACTCGGTAACCGAGCCAGTCACTCCAGTGGTAAATTTTCAAAGGTAGTCTTCTCTCCGCCGATAAATAGACACTAGTTATGAAAAAAATGGATTTTCCTGACCATTTTCATGGTCAAGCCGGCTCAAAAATAGCACCTGTAGTGGTCTTGGGTAATGTCTATTCACACGACAACAGAAATTGTTATTTTCTTGAAAAATCTTGAACATTTAGGGGTTAATTGATATAAGTAGAATTGTGGCCGCTTTGAGACGGCGTTGGCACACGAGGGTTAATAACTAAATGCTTATAACTTTCTCCATTCAATGAAGTCTGACATGATTTATTTTTCAACCAATCAGAAGATAGTGTGGCTGACTACCGCGGCACGCTCTCTCAATCATTTCGAGGTCCCATCTATAGTTCGTTAATACGGTGAAAAAGATACATGTAAGCTGCAGAATATTTTTTATCTAATTTGACCGGATACGCCACCTAGATACAATGGATGAATCCAGTTTGAGCTCCACCCACGCTTTGTCAGTGTTGTGATCGATCGAACGCTGAACTCCCTAAACCTCAATTTCCAGAAACATAGATGTATATAGGTAAGCTGTTGAATATTCCGATACTAATTTGGCTGTGCGCTGTTGGTGCCACAGCGCCCAGTCAAATTAGTTTCAAAATATTCAACAATATGTATTAAATAGTAAAAACTTACAATTCTTACAACCTGACTGACTATTAAGTGTTTGTGACGAACTTACTTTTGTCATTCATGACGTATTTTGTTGTGGCGTCAGCATACCTGTGACGTAATTGATTATGACGTCATATACTTGCCTGACAGACTGGATTCCTCCATTATCTATGATTGTAATGCAGTATTTGAGATGAGAATAGTATCAATTTACATATTTATACGGCGATTAATACCCAATGCAATATATGTGAATCGATCAGGCTTTGTCGAACACTACAATATATTTAGTAAATACAATAAAATATATAGCGTGTATAACCAGGCTCATGAACATATGGTATTTGATTACACACATTGTGACGCGTAATTAACATTTCGCACAATTAGTCACATAACATTGTTGTAAACACTTGCATGTGAAAATAAATAATTTTCTGGAATGTTATATAATAGATAGCATACCACTAAAGATTGTTACGGATGTATTAAATAAATAAACATGAATACCAGAAAAACTAGATTTTCCTACCTCAAAGGAATCCTAATCTAATCTTAATGTGACTAAAGAAATTGCCGGTGAAAAGTACATTGAGCTAGTGAAATGTGCAATAACTGTTAGTAGTCTACTCGAGTTGCAAGGCGATAGATAGGCGGATGTTCTGATTGGCCATGCTGTTGAGGACGTCATCAAAATTTAAACTACACGCTGCCATCCTTTTCACCAAAATAATACTCGAATCTGATTGGTCGAGAGCGAGATTTATTGTTTGGCACTCGACCAATCATATTCGAGTATTTGATGGGCAGGAAAAAAGTGCGCGTATCCTATTGTGCAAATGAGATGACGTCAGCAACCACTCAGCCAATCAGATCAACCGCCAGTCTTGTAGCCACTATTTGTGATGTCGATTTATATCTATGTGCCAATGATTGACAGATGTAAAGAGGCGTGAAAACTGGTAGGGTGGGGCCAACTGAGGTCAAGTGACGCCCTAACGGCCACCAGAACAGCCGCTTACAGCTCAACGCATTACTGGATTAAGCTACAAGGTGCAGAGGGGTTGGGAAGACGTGATGAGGGAATTCTACAAAGTTATAAAGCTACTTGGTGTGGATCGGTCAGGGCCGGAGATGGTGTGGAGATAGTCCTACAGCATTATAACGTGCTCGGCCATGTTATGCCACACGAATTCATATGACCACTCGCAGCCTATATGAACAGTTGTCGGTTATATCTCAGAGTGTTGCTGAATAAGGATAGGAGGTTGTGTGTGTGTGTGTGTGTGTGTGTGTGTGTGTGTGTGTGTGTGTGTGTGTGTGTGTGTGTGTGTGTGTGTGTGTGTGTGTGTTGGGGGGGGGGGTTCGGGTGGTGCGGGTGGAGTGAGACTAATCAACCCTGACTATTGATGATTGTTCTGAGCTTATGACCATGTTTCTGCAGGGGTCTTAAGCAGGTATCCATTAGCAAATCGTGAGAAGTCTATTTTGGAGACGTTACAATACGAATGAATTGCTTGGTAATGTTGCCAATCATTCCAGGGATACATTTTTAAAGATAGGTATGACTCTTTTTGCCGCCCTCTTTAGCAGTCGATATGAAGGCAACAATGCCACAGGCAAATTAGTTTCAAAATATTTGTCAGAATACTTATTAATGATGAGAAATAATCAATTTTGAAATAAATAGCCACCGCATTCAGCCTCAAATCGTTATATCTTGTGTAGGGTAGCAAGAATTTCGTTTGAAAATTTCACCTTATTATTCTGGCCCTAAGTTACAAATGGTGAAAGCTGCTATATAGACAGTTGATTGTGGCTTGGGTGCTGTGTGTGTGCGCGCGCGCGCGCGCGCGTGCGTGTGTGTGTGTGTGTGTGTGTATGTGTGTGTGTGTGCATACGTGCGTGCGTGTGTGCGAGCGTGCGTGCCTGCGTGCGTGCGTGTATGAGCGCGTGTGCGTGCGTGCATTCATGCGTGCGTGCATGCGTGCATGACTGTGACCTGGTATAAACTGAGCTATCAGGCTGTATGTAATGAACTTGATTATGACATCATAACGTGCGGGAATGCATATGCCTATGCAGCATGTTACATGACCGGGTGGGGTGGAACTATGAGCTTTTAAAACATCGGTATAATTCTCAAGTCTCAGCTATCCACTGCATCCGGGTGATACACCAATTGGTGGGGTTCTGAGAGTATGGACATTTTAAATCTTTATAATAACACGTTAGCGATCGAGGTTGACAATAGCAGCACTTCTGCAGAGTCTTGAGATATAGGCATACATAGACAGCCAGAATGCTATTTTGGAGAAAAATACAAACGGGGTGATTCACTAGATAACCTCAACAGCCATTCCTGTTGTAATTTTTTCCAAAATAGGCGTCTTGCAGTTTGTGTATGTCTGCTAATTCCTGTGTCTCCGGCATACTCTTACGAGAGAGATAGATAGATAGATAGATAGATATATAGATAGATAGATAGATAGATGGGTGGGTGGGTGGGTGTGTGTGTGTGTGTGTGTGGGTGGGTGGGTGGTGGGTGGGTGGGTGGGTGGGTGGGTGGATGGATGGATGGATGGATAGACGGATGGATGGATAGATAGATAGATAGATAGATATATAGATAGATGGATGGACGGACGGACGGACGGACGGACGGGCGGGCGGGCGGGCGGGAGAGCGGGCGGACGGACGGACCGACGGACGGACGGGCGGGCGGGCGCGCGGATGGTCGGGCGGACGGATGGACGGCCGGATGGACGGGCAGGCAGGTGGGCAGTTGGGTTGGCGGATGGGCGGGGCAGGCTGGTGGGCAGGCGGGCAGTGGGAGGGAGGGATGGAGGTGGGGGATGGGTGGGTGGAGAGACTGAAGACCTGTCTCTCAAGAGAGATAACTCGTTCAACCTCTGTATTACGCACTGAAATCGTTGTATTTTTGTATTTTTGTATTTTCTTTATTACTCTCAGGCCGTGACAATGGCATATGAGGATTATTTGTACATTGACAATGGCGGTAGAAATACAATATTATTATTATTATTATTATTATTATTATTATTATTATTATTATTATTATTATTATTATTAGTATACCATCTCCGCCGCGCTACAGACGAGGGCTACGACAGTGGGATCGCTTACATAATAATGATAGCAACAATAATCGATTTATTAACTATTTTGGGCCACTTGCCCCTGCAGTGTTTCAGGCAGTATTAAAGGAGAACTAACTTCATATAATAGTTGTTCAGCTGATCTAACACGTCATTCGTAAACTATAATAAAATATTAAGCTTATTATCATGCCACTAAAGAAAGCTATTCAGGCTTGAGTAGTTTAAACGTTGGTACATTTCCAAAGCCTATGGTGGCTGTCATGCCTTACTTTTCAACCAATCAGAAGGAAAAACTAACGTATCTGCCTTGGCCAATATGCTCAGTCACATATAATTTGGCAATATGATATGAAAGCAATCATACAAGTAAGCTGATGACTATTCTGAGACCAATTTGACCGGAAGCCATTACTGCCATAGGCAATGACAACTTCCAATCAAATTATCCCCAAAATATTCACCAAGATGATTTTCATAATAAAGAATGTAATGCATTGCCACTTACATGACACCATACACTATCACTTGAGTAAACAAAATCACGGTGCTCACTGTTCAATGTTTACACCATGTTACAAAGCAGATTATTGTGATACATGTAAGGGAATGTAACAGGATGTGAATGATATGGAATCCATAAACTATAATCTATCGTACAATCTATCGCATTTGAGATGAGATTAGCATCGCTTTAACAATGATGACGATGGATGCTTGGGTTGATAGATAACTCGGGTGTATGATTGGGTGAGAAGATGGATCAATTAGTCTAGCTGTTTAATTTTTTTGATGCTAACAAGTATTTGGAGAGTTTGATAAGGAGCGGTTTATTGCATATTGCAAACACTCCTTTAGTTTTCTTGGTATTAGGGTTTTCTATATAGAACCGTGGTATGAATTTCTGCCTTTGTCGATTGAATTTAGAGCATGAGAAAAGAAAATGCATCTCATCTTCTATGTAGTTGCATTCAGAACACAATTTTTCTGATCTGTCAATACCTAGCCATCTTTTGGATTCAATCGCTAGTTTGTGGTTAAGTGTTCGGAAATGACATAAGATAAGAGCTTCTCGGTACGGTAGGATTTTTAAATATTTCTCAAAAACTATATTCTATTTGATCTGTCTATAGAATGTCAGACGTGACAATTGGTTTATGGTTGCTTTCCACTCATCGGTATATTGTTGTTCGAGGCCCCTTTTTGTTTTGGTGATTACTTGTGTGGTGTTTATTTCCTCCTGGTAGAACAAGTCTGCCTGACCCAGTTATTTCTAGAATGAATTTGATGGTTTTAGTCCATTTGATTTCAATATTTCGCTCTCTTGAGAATTCTAATGCTAAGTAGTACAGTGTTGATGACAGTTTCCCATACCCAGCGTTTACCAACCCCCCCCCAGAACCTGACCATATTACATTTTATAGTTATATTGAGTGGCAGTCGGCCCAATTCGCCATATATCATGACATTTGGTGTGGATTTCTTAAGGTGTAATGCATTTTTAAAGAATTTTGTTTGACAAGTTTCTATCTGGCGATCATTTTCGAATCCCCACACTTCCGAGGCATACAGTAAGATAGGTGTTATCATTGTGTCGAATAAATAATTTTGTAAGTCTATTGGGATGTCATGCTCTTTTATTTTACTTAGTAAAGAGAAAGTGGCTTTGGTTGCCTGTTTAATGTTCCGAGTCCTACAGCTAACAAAGCTTCCGTTTTGTCTCAGACAGACACCTAAATAAATAAATTCATCCACAATCTCGATAGGGTCCTCTCCAATTTTAAAATTTAATTTTGTCCGCTGCTTACGTTTGGAAATTATCATGACTTTAGTTTTTGTTGTGTTAACATGCAGTTTCCAGGCAGTACAATAGTCGTAAAAGACATTTAAGGCGCGTTGCAGTGCCGTAGGAGAATCCGCCATGAGTATTGTGTCGTCTGCATATAGCAGTATTGCAAGGTAAAGAAAGAGATTTAAGTAGAATTCTTCCTGTTGGGTTAATGAGCTAAGACCGGATATTCCATGTTATGTTCTGTTGTTATACTCGACGTTAACGGTGAGAATATCTTATATTATCATAGCTTATTCGATTATGCAGATTTCAGCATTTCTTGGCTGAAGCATTTGTTAAAGAAAGATTCACAGGGGCTAAAAGCAGCAGACTCAATATTATAGTATGACAGGGGTTTCGAGAAGCTCTTAAAACCGCCAATATCATTCTAGATTTAAAAACGCTAGGCATTTTTTTCTTGGAATAATCACATATAATAAAGAAATAAACATATAACTTCAAAATATAAGTGAAAACTATAAAACAATAAAGAATTAGCAAAATCAAAATATCTAAGAATATAATCCAGCATATATTGCTGTCACTGAGTCGCAGCAATATAAAACAACATGTACCTACAGTGTACTGTATTGCTAATACTGTGCCACTGAAGAAGTTATGCTCATTTTCATCCTCATATGCACTTGAAGGGTTCAACTGTAAATAAAGTGAACCTGAGCTAGATGGATTTACGATTTAATAAATAGTTTGACGAATATAATGGGGCTCTAATTTGGTCTGTCACCATTGCTACCATAGACCTTATCCAGCAATGGTGCCTAACCAAATTATCGCCCCAATATATCCTAGTTATCTCAAAGAGAGAGAGAGAGAGAGAGAGAGAGAGAGAGAGAGAGAGAGAGAGAGAGGGAGGGAGGGAGGGAGGGAGGGTGGTGGATTTGGGGGGGGGGAGAGGGAATGCATGCAAATATTCGATACGATGATGGCAGCATGGAGGGTTCATATTACCCGCCTCCTCTTCATCCACTGTGAGTATGCTCACGATGGCCGCTGCACCAGGGAAGATTCCATGAACATGCACAACCATATTACCATTTTTGGCGCTGTCAACATCCATCTTGCATTGATATGCGATCCAATGACGCAGCACAGATGGTTCACATTACCCTCTGCCTCTTCACCGCCCTTGCCCATGGGAGTCCCCTCTCCCCTAGATATCGTGAGATGATTACTTTTGGAAAATAGGTATACTAACCTTGGGTTAATAATGATAGAATAATATACCTATACTGTTGCAGGGTGAACGTTTTATACCCTTTTTTGGAAACCACGCTGCTGATTGCTGTTGAATGGTTTTACATAAAATATCATTATAATACTATACATACAACATCGATAAGTTTACCTATTTATTACCTGTGTAACACAATGCTCTGATTTTTTGAAAATTGATTGACTGGGAACACATTTTGTTCATGCAGGTGGCCGCTGGACGCTATTGTTCATAAGTGGGCGCTGTGCGTTATATTTCATAAGTGACCACTGTGCACTATTGTTCATGCAGGTGCCTTCGATCATGCACATAAACGCTATTCTTCAAAAAGCACTGTTCAATGCGACAATTTGGCATAGGAAGCCACAATTCTGCTTAGTTTCAAAATATTCTTCTTTTTACTACACTTCAACCACGAGAGGAGCGCACCACCCACCTAATTAATATGTTAAATGCTACAAGGGTCCTCGGGACGTCATTATTCATCAACGATGATGGACATGCACGATGGTGGACATTGTTCTTTACCGCACCAACTCATTGCCATAACAATTTTGAAAATTTAATAATTAAATGACTGCCATCTAATTTTTTGAAAATTAAATGACTGAGTTTAAAAAAATATTTTTAAACACGAAGGGGTTGGGGTGGGGGGCGGGGCGCTAGCCACCTAATTACTATGTTAAACACAGCAAGAACACGATCATTGCACGTGTGTCAATACCTATTTAAAACACATTAATCTATGCAATAACATTTAAACAATGGCGTCTAGCCGGACATTTAGAACAATAGCGACCATCTGCATGAACAACAGCGTCCACCCACTCATTTAGAACGATAGCGAATGACACTATACCTCGTGTACACATCAATCATTTTTTGACTGGAGGGGACCGGCTGAGTCCTATTGTTCTCCAACAATTGCACTTGACCTCGTGACCTATGCCCATCAACCATTTTTGACAGGAGAACAATAGCGCCCAGCCGGCCCCTTGACTACTTGCCCGCATGTATATACACATACATGCATGCACACACACATACATGCACGCACGTGCACACACTCATGCACGTGCACACACACATACACACGCACACGTGCACACAGATGCTCGTGTACACGCATGCACACACACACCCACATGCACAGAGGCCTACAATTTACAATTATAAACATGTACACGCACACACATGCACACACACATACACCCGCATACATACACATGGAGACATGCCCAGACACATGCCCATACACACACACGCGCGCACACGCACGCACGCACACTCACACGCACAGAGAGAGAGAGAGAGAGAGAGCTTTGCGGCCGCATGCGGCCGATGTTGCGGATTTGTGGCCGCATGTGGCCACATGTTGCGGATTTGCACCCGACATGTGTATGTATATGTCCGGGCACACATGCACACCAAAATGCATACATACATTTGCGGCCGCATGCGGCCACATGTTGCGGATTTGCAGCTGCATTATTGTGGATTTGCGGCAACATGTGAGTTTCTATGTCAAATTAGTATCAAAAAAATATTTGCTTGCCTGAGATGGGGGCGGGGCAGCTACTCCCAGCCATTTAATTTTCGAAAAATGCAGACGGAAGTACAGCGTTACACGGGTAATATATAGGTAAACTAAGCGATGTTGTATGTATAATATTATATAGATAATAATCATCTATTGATCGTATTTAAGGAGATATAGGTCTTTAAAATGGCAGTCATTTAATTATTAAATTTTCAAAAATGTGCAGTTTTATACAGGTGACTGCACGTTTATACATGCGGCAACATATGTATGTACATGCCTGGACACAGTAATTTTTTCCTAGTTTTATTACCCTCTTTTGGAAACCATGCTGCTGATCGCTGTTGAATGTTTTTACATAAAATATCTATACTGAACCAAAAAAGTTTAGCAACACTGAGAATATTACTGTATAAATGTTATTTAACAAAAACAATAAATTGATTCAAATATATTATTTAATTGATAGGTCAATTTTCCAATTTGAACAAAAGTCTCTTGTTACTGTAATGCTAGCATCGCGCCTTTAACACGGCATCATTCAACGGAAGGGGCCAATTTAAATAATGACGCTGAGTTGTCAATACCGGTTGTGACCTCCGCGCGCATTAACCACCGGCGTACATCGCTTTCTCATGCTTCGAATTAAGCACCTGATGTCACAAAGAGGAATCGCATCCTATTCCTGGAGCAGTGCAACTTCCAGCTCCGGCACGTTGTGAAGATGTGGATGTTTCTCACGCACCATACGGCCAAGAATGTCCCACACGTGTTTGATAGGAGACAGGTCCGGTGATCGCGCTGGCCAGTCCAACGCCGGAACGTTGTTAGACTCAAGGAAATCACTGGTGACCCTAGCTGAATTGGGACGGGCGTTGTCTTGCTGGAACATAAAGTCTGCATGATGCTGCTTAAAAGGGATGACAACAGGAGCGACAACTTCTCCATTTTCATGGATTCCAGCCCACCCCATAACACTGCCGCCACCGAATATGTCGTGGTGAATGATGTTGGCAGCATCATACCGTTCTCCTAAACGTCGTCAAACCCGTTGCCTACCATCCGCCACATCCACACAAGACCTCGACTCATCACTGAACAAAACGTGGCTCCATTGTTGAGCACGCCATCGCTGATGAGTTCTTGCCCATGCAAACCGATTCTTGATGTGACGCGCTGTAAAGCGGAACAGCAACAAGTGGACGACGGGCATGCAGTCCAGCATCATGGAGTCTGTTTCACACAGTTTGTGCATGCACTGTAGTGCCGGTAGCGGTGTGCAAGTTACGGGACAGCAGCAGTGCAGTCTCAAACCCGTGACGTCGTGATGACGTCACTAAGTAGCGGTCTTCTCGTGGTGTTGTTGCTCTCGGTCTGCCAGATCGTGGTCGGTCATTAACATGTCCAGTTTCCTGCTCACGTTGGCAGAGACGGGAAATGGTTGAGGCGTGAACATTAAAATGTCGAGCAACAGAGCGAATGCTCTGCCCAGCAGCGAGTCTTCCCATTGCTTCATGGCGCTGATTTTCGGGTAGCCCTGGGCGCTGGCCCATGTTCAGTAGGGTAAACTTTTAGGCGTTTTCTGTTAACGTTCGTTATTTGCTTTTGCAATATGGTGAATTTTTGCCTTCGCTAACCGCCAATGTGGGCCAGAGCATGAAAAATGCATTTTCACATGCAGTAAGCGTGCGGCCGAGAAATGCAAGAAATGATTTGCATTTCTTCATAATCAGCGAGACATTACATTGACGAAACATGCCTGCAAATTTGGTTATAAATGGACGCATAGTTTTAATACAACAAACCAAACTTCACTGTTGCTAAACCTTTTTGGCTCAGTATATATAATAGTATACATACAACATCGATAAGTTTACCTATATTACCCGTGTAACGCAACGCTCTGATTTTTTGAAAATTAAATGACTGGGAACACATTTTGTTCATGCAGGTGGCCGCTGGACGCTATTCTTCATAAGTGGGCGCTGTGCACTATTGTTCATGCAGGTGCCTTCGATCATGTGCATAAACGCTCGTCTTCAAAAAGTGCTGTTCAATGCGACAATTTGGCATAGGAAGCCACAATTCGGCTTAGTTTCAAAATATTCTTCTTTTTACTACACTTCAACCACGAGAGGTGTGCACCGCCCACCTAATTAGTATGTTAAATGCTACAAGGGTCCTCGGGACGTCATTATTCATCAACGATGATGGACATGCACGATGGTGGACATTGTTCTTTACCGCACCAACTCATTGCCATAACAATTTTGAAAATTTAATAATTAAATGACTGCCATCTGGTTTTTTGAAAATTAAATGACTGATTTCCCAAAATATATTTTTAACCACGAAGGTGGGGGTGGGGTGGGGGGTGGGGGGGGGGGTGCGCCACCACCCACCTAATTACTATGTTAAACACAGCAAGAACACGATCATTGTACGTGTGTCAATACCTATTTAAAAACACATTAATCTATGCAATAACACGTCATTTAAACAATGGCGTCTAGCCGGACATTTAGAACAATAGAATAGCGACCACCTGCATGAACAACAGCGTCCACCCACTCATTTAGAACGATAGCGAATGACACTAGACCTTGTGTACACATCAATCATTTTTTGACTGGAGGGGACCGGCTGAGTGCTATTGTTCTCCAACAATTGCACTTGACCTCGTGACCTATGCCCATCAACCATTTTTGACAGGAGAACAATAGCGCACACGCGCACACACACACACGCACGCACGCACGCACGCACGCGCGCGCGCACGCACGCACGCACGCACGCAGGCAGGCACGCACGCACGCACGCACATACACACACATGCGCACACACATGCTCGTGTACGCGCATGCACACACACACGCACATGCACAGAGGCCTACAATCTACAATTATAAACATGTACATGTACACACACGCACACACACATACACCCGCATACGTACACATGCACACACGCCTGGACACATGCCCACACACACACACACACACGCACGCACGCACGCGCGCACGCACGCGCGCACGCACGCACGCACGTACACGCACGCATACATGCACGCGCGCACACACTCATGCACGCACGCACAGAGGGAGAGAGAGAGAGGAGAGAGAGAGAGGGAGAGAGAGAGAGATAGAGAGAGGGTGGGGGCTGCACTCTACTATCATAAACCTTAAAATTCAGAAACATTATATAGATTAGAACCATCATGGCTATACCCTGCTCATGGGAAAGCATAGGTGCGTGAAACCACTTGATACTGTTCAGTGGACAGGTGCCAGGGATCTCGATCGGTTGACTCACTGCCCCTCCTAGTAATGCATAGTCAATATACCCAGCTTCTGCATGGGGTGCATGGAATAATGCCCCATTTACCCCCACAATTGGTGTTCAAGTTGTTCGACATATTAGTAGCAAAGTTTAATGCAAAACATTTAAAGTTAGATTGTTGATCTACTAACATCTTTTAATGAGCTTTAATGTCTATAAGGTCCAGTTATATAGCTCAGTTTAAATGGATAATTAACACGGATATGCCATATGTTGTATGATGGTCCATCATAATCTTCATTAAAAATTCCTATGAGCAATATTCCATTACAACATTACAACCTTTGGTATAAAGCGATACTTGTAAACAGTAAATAGAATAAACATACTGAGGTGTGCTTATTGAATGGAGTCTCGAGCCATATGTAATTAACTTAACCATGTGCGTATATTAGATATTATCTGTGAGAATATGTAGCTACACCGTTTTGCTGACTCACAATTAATATGCATCGCAAATGTTACCAATGTGTCATTTAACCCTTTAATACCAGACTCAAACCATATCCGTAGTTATAGAGCCATTACGGAATGGCATTTCATCATAGGCAAGAAGGTTATTTTCAAACTCTACCACAGGAATGCCTATCTCGATTAATAAGGCAGGCATTACAGAGATAAATTATCAAATATAACTTTCTCTCTGGTTGCGAAACGGGCATTCCACAAGAGGGCGCACCTGGTCTTTTTTGGCTGACTCCGCTGTTATAGGGCTAGCCATTTTGTGGAATCGAGACTGCAAAAATGGTTATCGGAAATGTTCATTCAGTAAGGAGTACAAAGAAGAATATCAAATGGTGTACTCATCTTGTTGATTTAATTACACACCTTCTGATGGTCGTATGCAAGTAGCGTCAGTGTGGGGTGGGGAGGGTGTGTAAGAAATCTAGTCATGGTTGAGTTCAAACTCACCAAGCTTCAACATAGAAAAATCGTTTAACCTAAGACACGATTATGCTCAGCGAATAGTGATTTGTTGATCGAGTCTAATGGTATTTTGAAACTTTACCACAGCAATGAGAGACTCGATAACTGAGGCAGGCATTCCTGCAGTAAAGATTCAAAATAGCCTTTTCGGGTTCGGTATGAATTAATTATTTCTAAGAAATTTTCATGAAGAAATCTGGAGGTCTCAATAAAAACAAAAACATTTGTGATGAACATGTTAAATGACATTGGTTCTTTAGATAATGGCTGAATAATGGCTGAATCAGGGTTTACCTATACCCCACCCCGCTCATCGCTAGCTAAGTTCTGACCCCATTACTCACAAGAGGTATGATAGAACCTACCCTCCCTGAATCTGAATTTCAAGAAACCTATCCAGGTAAGCTGCTGAATATTTTGAAACTAATTTGACTGGGCTGTGCTGAAACCTATAGCCATTGTAGAGTGCATTATGGATCGATGTAGAGACTTTTAATGACTCGAAAGCCCCAGTGGGTACACATTAATTGAGCCAAAGTCACACTTACTTAAATCAGGGGAACAATTTTACACCTATAAGGTTTACATAGAATAACTCGAAAATGCTTTTCACAATGCTCTGCATGTCGGCCATAGAATTCGGGAATCTGGTGTGCTAGATTTTTCACAATGGCCACTCGCCAGTGTATGGAACTCAGGAATCTCCTGATGCAAACTGTGCTTAGATTTGTGTGATTTATGTTTCTAGATACTCTCCTGGCATTTGCCGGAACACTGGCATTTGAAGTACATCAAACAATGAAAATATATTGTGTCATGTTTAACCAGTTATAGACCTGTGGTACGTGATTCAATTTCCAATACACCTATATCCGTTAATGTTGTTGGATATTTTGAAAACTAATTTAGTTGGGATATGTTACAGCAATAGTGGTGCACTGGCGGCCACCCGAATTAGTTTTTAAAATATTTTTCTGACTATTTCTTACAATGCCAAGAGCAAGGTGTTCCAGCGAATTATCCGAATTCCTCTTCAAGCACCTATATATATATATATATATATATATATATATATATATATATATATATATATATATATATATATATATATATATATATATATATATATATATATATATATATATATATATATATATATATATATATATATATATATACACCTGTGCAAAAGTTAAGCACCACCCTATTTTTACGCACATGCTAGGGTATATTCATGTGCTATGAAGAAAGCAATAGCATAAACATTTATGTACCCATCCATCTTAGTGCAAGAGGTAATAATGCAACTAGAGGAATGCTGATTATGATGGTGGGGAACCACTGTATGTTTTTGTTTGAACTTGAAAACGAGGCCTGAATATGGTTACGTTGACACAACTTACAACTATTGCCCTACAGTTGACACACGTGGCTAGATTGTCATTAATGGTGTCTGAAAACGAAGTTTAACATCTGTGCACGAGTTTGAGACTGTCATTATTAATACCGGGTATATCCACCTTGTGCCTGGATGACGGCCTGGACACGACGTCTCATGCTGGTCACCAACCGACTGATACGCCATTGTGGTATTCGTTGCCATTCAAGATGGAGTGCGTCTGTTAATTCCTGTAGGTTCTGCACAGGAGGATCCCTCCTTCTCACCATGTTTCCCAGAATGTCCCAGATATGCTCAATAGGGTTCATGTCAGGGCTCCTTGCTGGCCATGGTAGGGTTTCGATGGCATTCTGGCGGAGGTATTCATGCACAGCTCTAGCACGATGTGGTCGGGCGTTGTCATCCATGACTATAGGGTGGGTTCCAGGTGCATGATTTACAAAATGAGGGACCACAACTCTATCCAGTATGGAATCTTGATATCTTTGTCCATTTAGTGTTCCAGGTACAGTCAACAGATCCAGCTTACAATCAAATGAGATGCACCCCCATATCATAACGGAACCTCCACCAAATGGAACTTCTTCCATGATGTTACGTCGGTCGTACGCCGTGCGTCTGGACCTCCATACACGAGTTCGACCATCTGTGGCATGAAGCAGGAACCGACTTTCATCGGACCAGTGTACCCGTCTCCAGGATCTCATGTTCCAGTGTCTTCTTTCGTTGCACCACCTCAGACGCTCCTCTTTGTGGTGTGCAGTGAGGAGAGGACGTCTGACAGGTCTCCTAGCTTTCATGCCAGCAGCATACAGTCTCCTTTTGACGGTAGACATTGACACTCTATTGCGCGTTTCCCATTGCTGGCTGAGCACTCTGCTGTTGGTGAATGGAGATCTCCTAACAAGGCGTACTAGGGCTCGATCATCACGGGCAGTAGTCTTCTTCGGTCTTCCAGATCTAGGCCTGTCCTTCACCTCGTTAGTTTTCCCATGTTTTGCAATCAAACGACTGATTACAGTATGGTTAATGTTCAGCTGTCTGCCAATCTCTCTGCATGACATACCAGTGGTAAATCTGTATGTAATGTTCTACACCTCAAACTGGACTTTTATATAACTGAACACGTGTGCTGTTTCCCGCCACGCACGTACATCAAGCGGCGTGAAGTCATGCATGCATGTGCATTTCGTACTTGGAATTATGTCAGCTAACGCGGGGACAAAAAGTATGGCAGCCTAGTTGTACCATCATGTTTCTACGTTCTATTGTTTTTGCTGGTGCTTAACTTTTGCACAGGTGTATATGTAAAGGCATGCATATAGTAAAGACATGCATATATGGCTCAATGGTCTAATATTGCCTAATGGTTAGTAATTACTAGGCTCGGTTGATCGCCAGATCTCGCCTGTCTATTGTGAATACATAGATAATGACTCGGATATGAGATGGCTGTTTGAGAGGTACATTGCTGCTAACCTTTGGCAGCCAAGACTTCCAAGTAGGTTGATTGAAAATATTTAGAATGTTTTGCGGTCATAACATAAACCGCTGGTAACAGTCTACACATGAGCTTGATGGGTTTAATTACTACTTTTAAGATTCCTCTATTCCTGAACGTGCTATAGGAATGCATAGACATTTTTTTTCAATCATAAGTATTGCTCAAGTATAAAACGATTATTACTGATTTCAGTTATTATTAGTAAAATTTCGCTGCCAAGCGAGATATCTTTCTTGATATCAGGCTCAGCGGGTCTAAAATGGTCAAAAATGTAACTTACCTCACTGGTGCCAGACAAAGATTTAGCACACGAATAAGAGAGTGATGCGCTGTCATGAATCTGCAATGTCTCAGCAGTTGATTCATTTGAAGATTTTGAAAACTAATTTTAGTGTGTGTGCGTGCGTGCGCGCGCACAGCTGCACATGCACATCTGCATACATACACATGCATGAACACACATATAGATGCATCCAGGCAAACACGCACACATGCGCACATGCATGCACATGCCCAAGCATCATGAACGTGTAATAGACACACACCCACACACACACACACACACACACACACACATGCACACACATACACACACGCACACACACACACACCTACACCTCCCCACACACATGCATGCACGCACGCACGCACGCACACACACACACACACACACACACATGCACATGCGAAGAAGCACTATCTCGGGGCATTATTAGCCCTTCAGCCTCCACTATCAGTACTCGGCGTAAAAACAACTAAATCACAGAAATGCAAACCAAGGCCTACAACTGCACCAACAACGGCTATCCAACCAGTATCCGCACCACTAACACTTCCAGAATCTCAGGAATTGATAATCCTGGTAGCACTATCACAGTTTCAGCCATTATCCTCAGGCACACACAAACAATTACAAATTGTGTCTAGCGATCTGGACTGCTTAGCAGCTTTGGCCCTGACCACGCTGATACCTTGTGAATCTATTGCACCACCATCCATCAAACCCAAAGGATCGACTTCCGTTGACTGACCATCGACGTCGACAACTTCGGTCACCAAGAAACCCAAACAAACTTTACCCGAGGAAATCAGTCCACCATGTATTAGAAAAAGAACATTTCCAGCTCACTAGTCGAGTCGTTCAGGAGGCCAGAGCTCGCCTTGGGTAAGCAGACGAAACCCATTATAAACTATAGGCCAGTGTGCTATGCCTCTGTGGCATTTCTATCTGTGTTTCAAAACAGTAGGTGAGGCTCCTTTGAGAGACTGCTAATTACAGCGGCATCCGCCTAGCTTTATTAGTTTAGAGATTCGGCCTGACCAGTGTCTGCGGAGACTAACTGGCGCTTTCTCGTAATTCAGTGCACATCACACGTTACTTTAGCCTTGGTTACTCTCCGTTCTTATATTGTCACTTAGGTATTGCACAGATAAGTCATTCTCTGGCGAGATACACATCAGCTAGAGACAGTAAATCTCACTAAACCAGCGAGTCAAGTGTCGGCTTAGACCGACTTAACCCAGCATTCTGCCACCACTGCTTTTTTGCCGAATTTACATCTTTTAAACCAATCTACAACCAGTTGATAAAATGTGTACATGCCACACAGGATTGACAAACAGCACAGATGAAACCATGGTGTGGAACCGCTATGTATGCAGGAATGCCTTCCTGACCTCACTGGAACGTTATCATTCCACCGATCCATGAGATCGGGTTTTGTATTCTTCGGAGTGTCTGACTCCTACCTCTAGTGAATGGGAAACACCTAGATCAGGCGACCAAAACCCTCGGGCCGATTCTTACCCTGTGTACAAATCAGACCACCATAACGAGGAACAACGCAGATGTGCCGATGCTACAAACCTCACCTTATTAAAAACTTTTCCTTTTCAAAGCGTCCATACATGTAACCTTTTGATTATTTCAGTAACAGCTTCTAGTCAAATTAGTTTCAAAATAGTCACTATTTTAAGAGGTATTGCCCTTCAGCAAATGTTGCAAAATCTTTAAAATGCAGATGCCATTTTGTAAAACAAGAGAAAAACATTTTTGAGTATTTACAACTGGAATAAACGGTGCTGTTATCAGAAAAACTAAATATTGAGTGGGGTTATATGAACAAAGGCATCCCTCTAAAGGTCGTGATTGGCGGGGGTGGGGTGGGGGTTCGTCGTGGCGGCGAGCTATGGGGGTCGTGTCCCTCCCCCGCGCCCACTCCACCCCTGATTCCAGTGCATATGAACATCGCCTCAAAGTGTTCAGAATACTATTCATACCAGTTAACCATCCAATGTTCAAGATATTTCAAGAAAGTTATAATCTTTAGAGGACAAAGATCGGTTTTTAAAAATTTACTTCTAAAAATCTTTACGTTGTCCTGCATATGGACATTTATCAAGATGTCTACACATCCCGTTTTGGTCAGCTTGATCACCAAGGGGTGCATGCTCAAGGAAATGCCGTGTTTTTGCCTAGCTAATGTCCATTTGCCCGCAAAGACATTTGAAGAACTGGCGTGATTACCCAGCCAGTGATTCCAGTGGTAAATGTACAAAACTAGTCTTCTCTTGACCAGCAAATGGACACTCTTCAAGACAACTGCGTAAGCCATTTTGGCCAGCTTGATCATTAAACAGTTAAAATGACACAAGAAGGTTAACGTTATTATTGCTTAATTTATTTAATATTATTCCGATTCCAAAATATGAATTGCAAAATACTTTCCATCATATGCTTTATGTAAACCCTGAGTAACTTAAATAAAATAAACATGGCTCTTTTCGGATTTTCACCATGACAACCACTACAAAGAAATCTAAAGGGACACGATGCTATTAAATGTTTGTCAGCGAATAGAAATATGATTTAATTAATGTTTTCAATTACAAAATGTATTTAATATTCATCCAATTAACATCATCTTACTCGGAATAAACGCTTCCTAGCATACATATGTGGGTTTTGGACATCTTTTCTCAATTGGAATTGAAGTCTTTGGGACTTAAAATAACCTGAGATTTTTACAGATCGCTCACCGCTTGAAGCATCGGACTAACATATGTCCAGTCACATAGCTTCGCTGTTCGTGGACTCAATACGGGAGCAGAGTCTGGGGGGATGATGCCTGTGTACTCTAATTATTACCCGTTCCCCGTAAGGTGACTAGGGTATTGTAATCGCGTCTGTGTGTCTGTGTGCCTCTGTGCGTGTCCGTCTAAGCATGTATCTAAAAAACTTCTCATCCGATTTGGCTAAAATTTAAACACAAATAAGGAAATCGCTATGCAAGATTTCCAGACTTTGGTCGTGTAAAAGAACATGGATCCCTGCGCGCGTCCATGCATCTGTCTGTGCATGTGTGTCCATGCATCCTTGTTTCAATTTAGCTGTACATATATCGCGTACAACAACACATAACGCCTTTGCATACACACACACACACACACACGCAACCACGCAGCAACAACAATACCTCCACCTATCCTATTGGTGTCACTCTGTCTGCATGTTTCGGCGACCAAACAAATTTATATATTGGATTCATATAAGTATATAATTGCTTGACATGTTTGTGTAATTTCTTGTGGCCATTATGGATTTGAATTTACCACTGGAATGTCTGGTTCGGCTACCAAGCCAGTCATTCCAGCGATAAATTTCCAAAAGTCCTCTTCTCTTAGGTTGGAAATATACATTCCTGCAGACCATGGCAAAGGCTGTTTTGTCCGACTTGACCATTAAAGAGTTATTTGACCCAATTACTTGGTGGCGCTTAAATCCAAAACTGCTATAAATTACTTCTTCTTTACTGATGATATAATATCGCTTATATTAACCCATATCAGACTAATTTCAAAATGCACAAAGTTTTCATTTTCAAAATGGCCATACATCTAAGCTTTTGATTATTTATAAATTGTTTCAACAACAATATCTTCTAGTTAAATTTGTTTCCAAAGAGTCAACCCGTTTCTGTTGCATCCAACGTTTTTTCTGCTATCACGTGACTAGACTCATCGAGTTACTGAGACGGGAATGACAATTTAAAAATGCAAACGCGTACACCATATGCCAAATTGCCAATTATGGTAGATACAGAAGAGCTCAGAGATACTGTAATATGTATCCAGAACATCGACAGAAACATTTTAGTAAAAAATGTTCTGTTGAATATGTTAAATATGATTTGATTAGAAGACTTTGCTGCCTTAGGAAGAAATGTCTTCCAATCCAATTAGGTTCAAGATATTCAACAGCATGCTTTATTTTGATTGGGAAGCATTCTAAGTTATTTCCGAGCTGTGCTGTACACTACTTGGATTATACAAGCAAACAAGTAATGACATTTCAATGTTTATTGTTGCCCTAAGCCATTGTTATATATACAACAGTTTTCAGCAATACTCATAACGTTAATTGATGCGATTTATATGATCTAAAATGGTGATTATTTTAAAGTTAATTTGACTGAAAGCTGTTGCTGATTTAGACAGCTACATCTTCTAGTTAAATTATTTTTAAAATAGTCAACATGTTTGCGCTATATAATTAAACATAATATGTGTTGTGGAAGCTTGTGTAAAATTGAAACGTTGCAGAAATGTAATATGATGAATACCACTGATACTCCAAGTAGAATACATGTCAGCAAATGCTGATAAATCTGTTACTGTAATGGATTAACTTCCTCAAAGCATGAGTCTCGAAAGGAAAGATTAATCTGTAACTATTTAGTTGAGACTGTAATTAAGTGACACTTCTAATCTTGGCAACAATTTACAAGGGAATAATGCTGATGAGTGCATTCTATCCACGAGTCCTATGACGCAATTTGGTCACATGAGATAACGCGCTTGCGCACTAAATATCATTACGCGCATCGCATTTTTTGCATTCAGTCAAAAAGCTTTTATTCGTTAAGAAAAGTTGAAAAGTTTCGGGAATACTTAGAAGATATATTATGAAGGGGACACAATTGTCTCCCTTCGTCTGTATGACGAAGTTTAGCATGAGTTTTGTATTCGTTATTTAATTTCGAAGAAGTAATTCACGAAACAATTTCCGTTCTAAGAACTTTCTAAGAAAGAGAACAATGGTGACTGAAGAATCTGATTTGCAGACAGTTCTGTCAGGTCTTCAGAACGATCTTGATGGCGGGAATTCAGCCGACAATTCGGTTTCCCGTTCAGGAAAGGGATCGGATAAGGCTGACGTGACATCTAATGATTGGCAGCCCGTTTCGCGGGATGAGTTTTGTACACTACAAAAGTTGGTTCAGGGAATTTATGAGAGGCTGGAACAACTCATGGATGTAGTTTCGGAATCCTACGCGAAGGAATCTGGCACGGCGGAAGCTGAAGACAGGGAAATCCCACCGGAAATGGAAGTTTCTGAAACATCTACATCAAAATCGGGTGCTTCTGGGCTAGATCTGGCTTAGAAGGTTATTACGACCTCTCGGATAAGCGTAGCGGGTTTATCGACGATGGTATCGTGAAGCTAGTTAATAAATTAATGGAAACTAGACTGTCTGAGGATAAAGTTAAAGACAAAACGGGTCAGTATGACTGTCCCGGAAACTGCGACATTTTCACAGTGACGCGAGTTAACCGCGAGATTTGGATTAAGGTTTCACCGGGATGTCGCCCTCGGGACATTAAACTGCAAAAGGTACAGGCTTCACTGGTCATAGGTACGCTTCCATTGCTACAATTGGCAGACTCTGTGGCTGTTACCTCAAAAGAAGGAACTAAAAGGTTTGGCAACCTTACAATTGCTGATATGATTACTAAGATCATTGACTCTGTTGCTTTGTTGGCTAATGCCAATGCTGAATTGGACAATAGGAGACGGGAACAGATGCAGCCGGATATTAATTTTGATTTTAAGCAATTATGTGCTAGCGACATGCCTCATTCAACATGATTGTTTGGGGAAGATTTAACACTGTGAACATGGTTTTGTAATTTCTTAGCTTAATATTTGAGAATGGTTCTTGATATAGCGGTATAAATACAGCTAGACGTGCTCTCTCTTCAATCATATCTTTGGATGATGGAAGTTCAATAGGGACAAACTCCTTAATTTGTCGATTTATTAGGGGCGTGTTTAGGGGTTGACCTTCGCTACCTCATTACTCTGATATTTGGAATGTTAATCTTGTATTTAATCATTTTCGTAAACAACCTTTGGTCCAATCAGTGGGCTTATATGATCTACCTCTTAGAGTAGTGATGTTAGTCAGTCTGGTTACTGCTCAACGCTGCCAATCATTGCAGTTGCTAGACTTAGATCATATGCAGACCTTTCAGGAGAAGTTAGTTTTTTGGTCATTTGCTGACTTTAACCAAGCCAGACCTGGTCATTCAGCTTTGAACATTACTGTTTCGAAATACGATGCAGATCTTCGTTTGCGTGGGTTTACGGCTTTGAAGGAATATATTAATAGGACGAAGAAGTTACAGAAATCTTCAAAGCTTTTTATTAGTACAATTAACCCATATAGAAAAGTTTGTGTTGATACCATTGGTAGGTGGATCAAAACTATTATGAGGTTGTCCGGGGTAGATACTGGTGTCTTTAAGCCACACAGTTGTCGGGCAGCTTCAGTGTCTGCAGCAGCAGATAGGGGAGTATCTACGAAAGACATTTTGGCAGCAGTTGGATGGTCGAACGAAAGGACATTTGAGAAGTTTTGTTTGAGGTCTGTACGGGAGGAGCCGGATAGATAGTTTGGAGCTGCTATCATGCTGCTATCATGCAAGGTTTGAGTAGAAATTAAGGTAATAGCAAATTCATTATTAATACTTCATAATGATTGCAGGTATTTCATAGAAAGGATCTTTCTGTTAGTTAATTTCAAGCATCTGACACTTTAAAATCTCATGTGACCAAATTGCGTCATAGGACTCGTGGATAGAATTTATAAACGGAATGAGACTTACCAGTAAGGTGAGTTTCGATTCTAATTCTATCCACGAGTCCGGACTTAATTGGGGTCATATGCCCACCAAATTATGGGTCTAAAAATTGTTAGTTATTTAAAAAAAGTGTCATTCATTGATAGGGCAATTTTTTGCCCTCCCTTAAGGATTTGCAGATGTTTGAAAGTAATTATTCTTTAAAGATTGAT
Source organism: Chaetoderma sp. LZ-2023a (assembly GCA_034401795.1). Lineage (NCBI taxonomy): Eukaryota > Metazoa > Mollusca > Caudofoveata > Chaetodermatida > Chaetodermatidae > Chaetoderma > Chaetoderma sp. LZ-2023a. The sequence goes on from CM067371.1 coordinate 44,150,294, forward strand.
ATTTAGTGCACATGCGCGTTATCTCATGTGACCCCAATTGCGTCCAGACTCCTGGATAGAATTAGAATCGAAACTCACCTTATTGGTAAGTCTCGTTCAATTTATAAATTCTATCCACGAGTCCTATGACGCAATTTGGCTCTCAATATAAGGCTCTTATATAGAAAAGCTAGATATCAAGCCAGTGAGAAGCTACCTACTGGGTAGACGCTCCCGCAACAAGGCGCCCACGAACAGTCGCAATTTCGATTAAATCCAAGATGGCCACCGATCCCACAACTAGGCATGGCACGAAGTGGAAAATTTGAAATCAGCACACATTATTACATGGGTGGGTGAAATTTCGCGATTAAAATCAATCAAATCAAATTGGTTTCAGAAAATTATTGAAATTGATTGGTCGCTCGCGGCCATATTTTTAACCCTCTCAACTTCCCTTGGACAATCTGACATGCTTCCTGACTTGTTACTGCTGGTATGAACACTTGGTGATCTTTGGGGCGGATCTCATTATTGGCACCGAGGGGCTACCTGCACTTCGTGTTGACCACGCCCATTTAACTCCTTCACAAGTGGTGCGTCACAGCGGCGGTATCGATTTCACGAAAATCAACGATGAGAAATCAGATAAAAGTCATATCAGCAGCTATTGGCAAATATTTCAAAATTACAGTTTATATGATAAATAAAATCTCAAACTCTGTCACTTTTCATATCACTATAATGAAACTCGTTGAAAATTAATTTCCAAATCGGTCCATAATAGTGATATAAAAAGTGACCTCGTTCAAGATTCTCTATTGCTGGCATATCACATAATGGACCGCTCCAGTTTTAGCTATTCCCCACCAAGCCATAACCTCCATCCACACCTCGCTCGTGTTGTGATCGATCGAACCCCGAACGCCATGACTATCAATTTCCCGAAAACTATGCAGGTAAGCTGTTGAATATTTTGAAACTAATTTGAGAGGGTGACTATGGCAACAACAGCGCCCAGTCAGATTAGTTTTAAAATATTCAATAGAATGTTTATTAAGTAGCAAAGACCTACAATTCGTACGCCAACGCTTAGTCCGTCTTCAATAGACCTTTCCCACATTAGCGTATTTTGGGAAAATACCTTCCCAGAATACATTGCGCATACCACTTCTGGCTGGTAATAATGATAGCCGACGCGCAAACAGAATTACTTTATTATTGGATTCAGATATAGCGCACTTTAGGCAGTTTATGCAAAGAACTAATTTCATAATAGTATTTGAAGTCATACATCATTGATAAGCTAAGCCAATTTCATATACATTTCTGTATTCGTTTTTATAGTTTTGTAAAATCTAATACAGTTGATCAGAATTTTAAAATAGCTCCTATTACCCACTTGATTTAATGAATCTAGGTATAATGATGTATTTTAAATACGCAAATACCTCAGTGAAAATTTAACAAAAATATTTAAAAAAATGCATTAATTTAATGTTTAGGCAATGGAATACGTTTTCCAATGATGTATGCCTTCAATAATATAATGATTTTAGTTTCTCAAAGGAATGGTTTAGATTGCGGGATACTTTAGTGCAATGGTAACTTAATGCCGACCAGCTGGTTGTTTGCGGCGTTACCAGCCAGCATCTGTGCTCTGAGCGTTGATTTAGGGGAATCCCGGCGTAATGATGTCAGTGTGTGAAAGGTGTATTATGCGTTCGTGACGTACTTATCTACGTCATTCATGACTCATGTATGACGTCACGATAGACGTCGCGTACTTGATTATGACGTCCTATGATGGATGATTAAACTGGAAACATCCATAGATAGTATACTACTAAAAATTGCTGTCGATATTCTGAATACATATAGGCCCTACATAAATACCAGAAAAACCAGATTTTCTTAGACCAAAAGAATCCAACCTAATCTTAATGTAATCAAGGAAACTGGAAGTGAAATGTACACTCTGTATGTGAAATGGAAATTGTGCAATCAACTGTTAGTGGTATACTCCTGCTTTATCATCATCATCATCATCATCAGCATCATCATCATCATCAGCATCAGCATCATCATCTGTTGCGACATTAGGGGCCTATTGTCGATCTTGACTTTCAATGATCTCATTTTGTTATCCTGTGTTGCTCATGAAATTGTGCTGTGCTGTGCTACAATTCTTATTGACGAGCTAGATTTGTGTTACGATTCTGGTTTTGTTGGTTGTTTACAGTGTGGCTAATATGTACACATCCATTTTCTACAAGTGTGTTTTCTTGGACGGCAGTGCGGCACCCCGAGCCTGAAAGCCTTGCATTATATATAATTGTTTGACTAAGACACATAGCCTATTTGAAAGGTAGTCATTGGTGGAAGGTTTAGTTTTGATTAACTGGGAATGAATTTGAAATCCTATTTATACCTAACACAATAAGCATAATTAAAATTTTTTGGTTCATGTGAAATGGTGGTGTGGTAGTAGTGGTCACAGAACTCTGCATTGGACTAGAGTACAATAAGGTGGTGTTGTTGTAACGCCTTTCTTCGCAGAAAGTAACCAACACACATCTCCCCAGGTCAAATGCACTGTCCACCAGGCATGTCAGGAATCATCAGAACGCCACCTGATTAGTCTACAGCACTATGAATGATGGCTTACGTTGTTACGAGCCGCTGAATTTAGGAATTATGCCACAATTTGAGACATTGCCAAAAAACTTAGAGAGAAGGAAATCGCTCAAATTCATATCACAGAAAATGTAGGATCCTTTCACCATGAACAGCGAATTTGAGACCCTGAAGTGGGCAACAGCTGCCACTTTCAGTGATGGAGCTGGAAGCCGCCGTTGTACAACACACATGTCATCTGAGAACCCTCAGCTGCATTAAGAGTGTATGATTCAAAATGCATTTTCTGTCCAAGCTATACAGCTGCGAATTGATCAAAGACTCCGGGACTGCAATTATAAACGGAGATTTTAGTCGAGCCATTGTAGCCGCAGAGGTCCATTTTACAAGAAATGCGTAAAATGCAAGATAAATGACCAACAAGGGCTGGACAAGAATGGTAACGAGGACCAAACATATGCTGACGTAGTAAACCAATCGGTAGAAGCAAAATTTTATGAAGACCTTTTCCAGTACATCCGACCTGTTAGCATATCCAATAAGCATATTGTCACCATCACTTCGCTGACAGCCAAATTAAACTTTCTTATTTCAGTCCAGTGGAGTTGAACTATTAAAAGAGTCAACTAAAACACATCCGTAGGAAACTGGAAACTGAGCTTTGAGAATCGATTAATATTTTCCCAGATGAACCGGGAAAATTGCTATCTATTCCATATCATGCCACATTGCAGGACATTGTCTTAGAAAGTAAGATTTTGCAAAGAGAAGTAAATGTTTTGAAAACAACATTTACAACTGTCAACAAGTTCATCGATCATACATCGTCACACATTCGCGCTTCCATAAAGCAAGACATGAAAACAACTTCATGACCTTGCCATCCTTCTGGTGTACACAAAGAATCATTCATGGTACCAGCTTATCTTGCACGGTTTCTCATAGGGGGACTTACTGGAGATCCTGAAAAGAAGATGGCATCACAAAGGCTCAAAATGCTGATTCAGTCGTCTCGTTTGGTCAAGACATATGCAATGAATGTGGCCAACAGAAAGTTGGACGCAGAGTGTTATGCTCACAACTGGAGGAAAATGATAAAACCCCGGGTCTCCAGAAACTAGCAGCTGTCCTGAATCAACACGTTTTTCTTCCAGCTTCTATTCATCATAATGTGTTTACAAATCTAGCCTGGAACAATATAGACGGAACAGACCGTTGCAGTTGATCCATCCATCATATGACATCATAATCAACCACGTGATGTGTGGAATGACATCAAAATGAATGACGCCATTATGACATCATGAAGACAAGTACGATAAGTGGATAACTACGTCACGAAAGGTATTTGAAGGTGGGCTATGCGTTGTTGTACGAATTGTATGTCTTTACTATTTAATACATATTCTGCTTAATATTTTGAAACTAATATGACTAGGCACTGTTGCTGTCTTAGGCAACACGGCGAAGTGTGAGTGGAGATTAGCTAGAGGTGAAATGTTCATTGGAGAGACTCCAACAGGAAGACGGCCATCTCACGGGTGAATAGCACTACAATACAGCCCAAAGTATATGGGCTACATATCCCAAAACAGACATTAAAAAACAAAAGCAAAGAATTGTTTCCTCAGAACATCAGGAGCGTCAGGTGTATATGGCTGGATAGCGAGTTTGTCCACAACCACTGATAGCCAAATTTAATAATTTACATAACACCAAGAGAGTAGCAGAGATAGCCGGGGCAAGAATTTAATTTGGGTACTTTCAATGCAAGCAAATCGGAAATCTCCGAACTGGATTCCGTTCAGCATCAGCATTAGAGACGTGTAGTAACAATCTCAGCAGATTTTACTGGCTAACTACCTACGACCAATGCATCTGCTGCCAGCTTGATTACGTGTTTAGTCAGTCAGAGCTAATCAGAATAGTTGCTATTGCAAACTATTATAGTAGTAATAGAACAAGGTCTTTTTGCGAAAGTGAAAAAAATCTCATGTAAACACAAAGACCGCTATGCCCATATCGTCCTATGAATGGGAACTTTCCACATGATTTATAATGGCGTATATATCCTAGGAAAACGTTTTCAGGATGCTGGCATCAAAGACATATGCATTGAATCTGGCATTGGTGAAGATGGGTCAGTCTTTGGACTTCTTTATGGAAAGCTGTACTACTGTGCTGTCAGAGTGCACAAGTATATCTATAATCGTTAATGAGACTAGCATGGACAGAGTTTTTGCTTTGAATGGAAGAAACCCTTCTGGAAATGATGTCCGATACGAAGTTCCCTTTGGTCTAAGTGAACAATAGGGTGGAAAACATGTGTACTAACAGAGCATTCAATGTGTGGTGCACAGCTCAGCTTTAGCAAAGTTGTGGTAAATTATGAATGTATTTTTTAGAAGATATTTACTATGGAAGTGGTGAGATGTCAGCATTTTGGATGTCTTAATTTTCATATGATAGGCAATCTTTTGTTTGGCTCTCTGCGTGTGTCTCGTGGAGCTAAGTGGGAATTACACCTCAATGCCATTAGCTGGTTCCTGGCGCTTTGCTTATGACAGGTTTAATTACGATAGATGCCTACCAGCCTACTATTGACAAATGATCAACCTTCAGACAGGCCATCCTGATACGTATCAAGCCTTCAAGGCTGGCACCTTTTTAATTCAGATCTCTTGTAATAACCCATTTGGTTGAATCACAGTCGATCAAACTACTGAAGTAACATTGAAGACAGTACAAACTCACGTACCCCAGGAGGCACGACAAGGTTCAGCCTTAAATCTGGTACTGGAAAGAGGTACTATATCACGGCTAAACATCTGAGGGTATTCTTAAGACAGGTGAGAGACATTGTGCATGAGAACAATTCTGAGCTACGCCAGGGAGATCTACAAGGCCCACACGTTCAAAAGGATGAATAAGCTGTATCAGCAGTTGTAAGCCTCATACAAAGCTTGATAAACCCATTAGCTGAGAACCATGATCTCATTAGCATAGCTACTGCAAAGGCAGCGCCTCGGGATATTGCATTTGTCATGAGGAACGCATTTGAGATTGGAGAAAAATGTTATGTTAACCTCAGGATATGAGAGACTAGCGAAAAACCCGCGCGAACAGAAATTCTAGGAAAATGAATGAATGGAAAACTTTCAGTAACCTGTACAAGAAAAAGAGGTAAAGGACAAGTGGGAGAGAAATCGTCTTGAAAGCAGACATGTCACTTTATGGTCGCGTCATTGTGATGGCACAAGGGCACACTCTTCAGATGTTGGATATCAACTCCCATCCTTTGGGCCGTTACCATTGGATCTGGCAACACCAGAGTGGGTGTTGAGAAACACCAATAAAGTTGCTTTGGCTAAATTCTTACAGAAGAATGTAACACTTGCAGAGGAGGTGCGGAGAAATGCTGAACTCTTGCGAATGGAATGCACCGAGTAAAGCGGGTAAAATGTGATCAAGCGACATATGGGAATGTAGCCAAATTGGTCTTTACTATGGCTCTGTCGGATGGATGCTCAAGTCAGAGAATTGATGTCATTTCTGACACATAGCGAGAATGTTCAATTGAAAACAGTGAAAGATGTGTAAGAGAAATGGTCTCCGGCTCAGCATATAAGCTGCAGGCTATCACAGCCTCACAGATTGTGAGACAATGGAGGAAATTTCTGAGTCATGTCAACAACAAAATTAGTCTAATCACTTTCCTAGTCAATGAATAATGACTGGTGGAAGGCAGCGTATACACAAGCTTCAGATGAAAAGAGACTCTTTGCTACTGCCAATGACAAATTCTACAAAATCGCCTACTAGCACGGTGTAGTGGTGCATGTTCTAACGTGTATGCAAGAGGACGCTGATGGACGCTTGCTATTGCATGCGGTGCATGCTAGAAATGAAGGCTACCGGGCAATTGTGATAATCTATGAATACATAGATGTATTCCCCGTGTGCATGTAATTCTGTGGTCACAATAAGACCATATTGTTCTAAAATGTGGTATTAGAACACGTACATACGCGTCCTTGATATTAGAAATATATGATCTATTGTTGCCAGAGATATATTTCGGTATTGGAAAGCATGCATATACCGGATGCAATACTGACAAAGGCAAGGCAAATGTTCTGAAAATTTTGACCAGCAACACAGAAGCACAAGGCACATTTTAACAGTTGGACAAGGAATGGGATCTCCCTTCAGATCGCCTGGACAAACTAGAGACATTCACATGCCTGATTTACGCCCCAAAAGCATCTGCCGTGAAAGTTAATGACTTGAGATATCACCAGGAGTTAAGTACAGATTATGATAAAAGTGTTGCTGAGGAGGAGTTAGAAGATGAGTATGAGTATTAAGTTTCTGATGACCATTTAAACCTACTTAAACTGTGTGGGCATTGTGGCCATAAAAATATGTATAGAGTGTGGTTACTAGTAAAATTCGAAGGCATTCATTGGCGATTATATTGACTGTATCATACATATCTATATACCATACAGTCCAGTACTATCTGAGCTGGATTCGAATGATCACCCAGTATACACCCCTAAGTATGGGACTATGCATCCACTTGTGAATAGTTCAGTGATGGTTTGCTCAAGGCTGGGTAAGGGTAGAGCCAACTATAGATAGTCATCATACATCAAGCACAAAATAAGAAAGCTACCAATTACCTATTGTCTTCCAGTCTTCTTCGAAAATGCAGTCTTTTTGTCAAGGGCATCTGTGATCTACGAATCTACAGCTTTTGGAAGGTTTAGAAAGCTGTGTTCCTATAGCGTAGCGTGCAACAATGTCCCCAGTAATGCAGAGCAATGAACCCAGTATTGCACTTTTACCCTCCGCCGTTCGCCGCCACTAAGTGGATCATCAGTTTCTTTAGCGTTGATTTCGCTTACTTTTCTCGTCTATGAACTCCACATCGTCGTTATATTCCATCTCTAGCGGCATACGGTACCCAGTATAGACACATGGCTATTTGGTCTTATAGAATTTTCCCACACAAACACATACTGTTTCATGTTAGACCTGTATACTCCCTTTTAGGCGCGGTATGGTAGCATTGCATATATGAGAGAGAGAGAGAGAGAGAGAGAGAGAGAGAGAGAGAGAGATGGGGGGGGGGGTGAGAGTGGGGGTGGGGGTGGGGGTGGGGGTGGGTGGGCGGGAGTGAGTGAGTCTGTTTGTCAGTCAGTCATGCTGTTATTTGGTCAGTCGATCCTGAAATTAGTCGGTCAGTCACTCGTGTGGTCGTTTGGTCCATCACTAACTCATGCAGTAAATCGGTAGCACGCCCTGATCCCCTAAGGCTTTTGCTTTACCTTATTTTTTCGAAGGATCTATAGAAACCAAGGCCTTTACATCTGAAAGATGGCTTTTGAGCCATTTTAGTTTAATAGCACCATAAGATCTCTGAATGGCCATAAAATGTCACAGAATCCATCTTTGAGTGTTCAATCGACTGACTGCACAGCTGGCTATAATCAAATCGATTCGAATTGAATATTCATCTATTGATTAATTAATTTCTTTATTTATTTATCCAATCATTGCTTGACTAAATGAATTTATTATCACATTAGTGCCTGATCCTTTGATTCATCACTTGTTTAGATGGGTGATGAGCAATCTCTTTCTTTTACTGGCGAATTGTTCGATTGACCATGTGGCAATAGGCTGTCAGCGTCGCGGAGGGCGGGTGTTGGATAAATGGAAATTCTTGATGATTAGGCTTGAGCCGAGAATCCTTCTCATACAGTCATTTTAGTTTAGAAATAGTTCTTGCTCTTAAAATAAAACTGAAATTATGTACCAGCAGCGCGACCGGCAACCGTGCTTCACCCCTAATTTGCTTTACAGATTTCGATTTTTAACAAAATCCCGGATGCCCATTGCTGGAGTGGGTGTTGGTGGTGTCGGGTGGGTGTCCAGAACGTAAATTGAAAAAACCAACAACAATTTATTTTCAGAAGCTTACCGGATTTTATGAATTTAGTCACGATTTTAAACCTTTGTAAATGATTATTAACGCTATAAATATACTCCATTTATAAAGGTTTATACTTGATTTATAAAGTTTTAAAAATCAATTATATAGGTTTTAAAATCATTCATACACCTTTATAAATCATTTATAAACCTTTATAAATCATTTATAAACCTTTATAGATCATTTATACACCTTTATAAATCATTTATACACCTTTATAAATCATTTATAAACCTTTATAAATCATTTATACACCTTTATAAATCATTTATACACCTTTATAAATCATTTATAAACCTTTATACATCATTTATACACCTTTATAAATCATTTATAAACCTTTATAAATCATGTATACATCTTTATAAATCATTTATACACCTTTATAAATCATGTATACATCTTTATAAATCATTTATACACCTTTATAAATCATTTATAAACATTTATAAATCATGTATACACCTTTATAAATCATTTATAAACCTTTATAAATCATGTATACATCTTTATAAATCATTTATACACCTTTATAAATCATTTATAAACCTTTATAAATCATTTATAAACCTTTATAAATCATTTATACACCTTTATAAATCATTTATACACCTTTATAGATCATTTATACACCTTTATAAATCATTTATAAACCTTTATAAATCATTTATAAACCTTTATAAATCATTTATACACCTTTATAGATCATTTATACACCTTTATAAATCATTTATAAAAATTAAAAATAGTTAATAAATTCCACAACGCTGCCCCATATGATGTAGCACAGTTACCATGTACAATCTGACGTTTAAATTTGTTTGATGTTTGCCATATAATATCTATATATGTTACAGAACAAGGCCTATATAAGACGTATGAATGTATATATACACGCCAGGACATTTGAGGACAAAACCGCGAAACTTGCATACCAACGGAGACTCAAATCGATCATGTTCACGTTTCATTCACTCAGGGTTTACAGAAAGTATATGAAGAAAAATATTTTACAATTTATATTTTGGCGGTAGATATAGATAACATATTTTACAATTATTAATAATATTATTAAACTGTTTGTCATTAATTCTATATAGTTATCACATTATCACTGCATAACCGCGTTTGTGTCAACGGCGCCTCAAAGTGCTCAATATACCACTTATATAGGCATATTAATTAACCATTTCATGGTCAATATTTAAAAAAAAAAAGAAAAAATTACTTATTGAATGCAATCCATTTGCAGGCTAAGGGAAGACAATTTTTAAAAGTTTTCCAATGGAATTTACAAAAAAGCCTTTCAGTTTTCCTGTAAATGAAGCCTGTTTGAACATTATATCGTCAAAAAATTCTAATTTGTGCATAATCAGTATCCATTGGCAGGCCAAGAGTTGACTATTTTAGAAAATTTATCACTGGAATGACTGGCTCGGTAACCGAGCCAGTCATTCCAGTAGTAAATTTTCAAAAATAGTCTTCTCTTGACCTGCAAATGGACATTCCTCAGCACCACTGAAGAGACTACTTTGACCAGTTTTACCATTAAATGGTTGAGTTGACGCACGATGAGTTAAAGGTACATATTCACACCAAAATGGTTGAAAAAGATATTGTTAAATACGTAAACTGCTACAGGCTTAAATAATGTGCCTCGATGTAAGGACACGAAATAAATCTTAACATATGACGATTTCATTACGTATTAATTAACCATATCTTAAAATTTATTTCGTTTCATTGCATTTAGATACATAATTTAAGCCTCTAAATGTATAGCAGTAATAATTTTATGAGGTTCGAAATCACGAGCTGTTGATTAGCACAGGCCTTTTTTACATTGAAATGAGCCGTTTAGTTTTTTCATTTGTGTGGTTGGTAGTGTAGTACTCAGAGATATTTGGGACAAGCAAAAAGAAAGTGCAATTAATCCCCTATATATATATATATATATAGCTCAGAAAAGTGTATGAAATATAAGAATCTATATATATCACGGGGGAATGCGAAGTGAGAATTAAACTGTTTCGAACATAGGATGGCTATAAGACCTATACGAAAATAGGGTATTTCTTGCGGTTCGTCGTAGCCATGTGAAATGTATATTATAAACACGCAGTGATTATTTCGTAAAACTGTTATTTTTATGAAGTAAAATGTTTAATTAGCTGAAAACGCTGTAAAAGCTATCTGATTACTGTTAATGGAAGGCACACAAAATGGTTTGTTTATGTGTTTTGACCTTTGACCTGATGTTGGCTGCATAGGCGCATTCGGAACTCCAAGATAGCTTATTAATGACTAAATTCAATGACAGGTTAGACTAAAATAGGCAGATTAGCTGAAAACAGGCCAACAAGGCAACACTACTAATAACTTAGCCTAGGGCTATGAGTGAAGGTGGCTTGTGCTACACGTTTTGGTAGCACTTCCACAATAGTGGGAGTATTAGGAAAACTGGCATGCTAGCCACATTCATTCATAATTGTGTGTTAGAAGTATTGCTCCATTTTCCTTATGGGACTTTCATTCTAAAAAAGCAATCCTATCCTATAATCCGATTTTTCATGAACTTATCTCAGACTACCTTGACATTACAAATAGAACGTTATAGTTTCACCTGTTGACACGATTCCAAAATAACTTGAAAACTCCAGTTGAGAAAATACTCACAGGCCGACCGACCGACCGACCGACCAACTGACCGACCGACCGAACGAACGACTGACTGACCGCGTGCATGTGTCACATATCGGATGACAGACCAACTCCGTGAGTGACAGATCGGATGACTGACTGTATGGGTGACAGCGTGCATGAGTGACATACATATCGGATGAATGCATGAGTGAAGGACCGACCGACCGTCCGACCGACCAACTGACCAATTTCATAAGTGATAGATCATATGACCAACAGACTGCATGATTGACAGACTGATGGACTGCATGAGTGACAGATCGGAAGACTGCATGACTGACAGAGTGACGGCCTGGCCGATAGGCCAACTGATCGATGATCTGCCTGCATGAGTGACAGATCAGATGACAGACCGACTGCATGAGTGACAGATCGGGTGACCTACTGTATGAGTGGCAGACTGACAGGTGGCATGAGTGACAGATCGGATGATTGCATGAATAACGAACAGCCTGACTGACCGACCGACCGACGGACTGCATGAGTGACATATTTGACGAGCGACCGACTGCGTGAGTGACAGATCGGATGACCGCTTACATGAGTAACAGATCAGATGACCAACTGACTGCATGGGTGACATATCGGATGCCCGACATGAGTGATAGACTGCATGATTGACAGATCGGATGACTGTGTGAGTGACGGACATACTGACTGTCGGACCAACCGACAAACCGACTAACTGCATGAGTGACAAATCGGATGACCAACTGCATGAGTGACAGACTGACAGATGGCATGAGTGACAGAACAGAGGACTGCATGAGTGATGGATAGGCTGACTGGTCGACCGACCGACCGACTGCATGAGTGACAGATTTGATGAGCGACCGACTGCATGAGTGATTGATCGGATGACCGCTTATAAGAGTGACATATTGGATGAGTGACGAACTGACGGACATGCTGACTGAACGAAAGACCTACCGATTGCATGATTGACAGTTCGGAAGATCGACTACATGAGTAACAGATCCGATGAATGCGTGGTCGACAGGCCGACGGAATGACTGACAAATCGAATGACCGACTGCATGAGTGCCAGATCGGATGACTAGCTGCCTGAGTGGCGGACTGATGTGCTGCATGAGTGCCATATCTGATGACTGCATAAGTGACAGACTAACGAACAGGCTGACAGACCGACTGACTACATGACAGATCGGATGACCAACTGACTGCATGAGTGAGAGACCGTATGTCTGATTGCATGTGTGACAGACTGACGGCCTGCATGAGAGAGAGATTGAATAACTGCATGAGCGACGGAGAGGCTGATCGACCGACTCACCGACCGACTACATGAATGACAGATCGGATGACCGACCGACAGAATGAGTGAGAGATCTGATGGCTGAGTGCATGAGTGATGGTGGAAGGATCTTATTGCGGTAAGCTCTAAAACCTCTATTTAGAATTTTGATTGATCGATGTTTCCCACGCGAATCTTAGATTTTCCAAAACAATTTGGAAATTCTTTAAATTAAATACTAATCTTTCTTTAACAATGGCATAATCTCAACGAGACGTGGATGGGACGACTCTAGTCTGGTAAACTTCAACACAACTACAGAGAGTTTGGATTGGTCAATTTATTCGGAGGCCATCTTTGATTTCCAAATATGGTCAGGAAATTGCTTAAATCGTACTAATAAAATACATGGCCACAATCTGTACTTTTATTTCTGGCCATAACTGTTGAACACTATAGTCCTCTACATACATATATAGAACATGACTTTTCCCGTTTAAAAGGTCAATAGGTGAGCGATTTAGGCTGTTTCGCCTCTTGTTTAATCTTCACAGCGTACGCTGTCTGTTAGAAGTCGTCTTTTTTACTTTCTTTTTCATTTTATCAATTCGTCAATGCATTGGTCCGTACGTCTTCTATAACCTATTTACTGATTGGAGCATATTAACGAAATTTCATCTCCGTGTGTTGATTACGAGATTTTGAAGAAACCTATTATTTCGCTAGTCAGGCCGCCAATCTTTTAATATAGCGCAACGTACTATACCATAGTCGACTATTACAAAACGTACTATAACGTTATCCCTACATTTTTTTGCGTGCGCGCGTGCGTGTCTTCGTGAGTGAGTGCGTGTGAGTGCGTGCGTGCGTGCGTAGGCATACGTGCGTGCGTGCTTATACATTTGTGTGCGCGCGCGTGCGCGTGTGCATATGAAAGCGTGTGTTCGCTCACATATACGCACCATTCATATATGACTACATTGTGTTGCATATCCTGTCACAGCAATAGTCCGGCCAAGTTGAACCACTTTATCGACTATTAAATGTCTATTGTTGGACTAGTTGGTTGTATGACTACTGGGTTCTGTAAATTTGTTGCCCTGTCGGACTGTTGGTATGTCGGACTAATCGGTTGTCAGACTACTGGGGTGTCGGCCTACTGGTTTGTCGGACTACTGTGTTGTCGGACTACTGGGCCGTCGGACTACTGACGTTACCCCAAACTTTAGCATCGTTGGAATCGATCGTTACTCCGAACACGTTGTGACGTCACCACGAAGACCAGAAACGTAAAGACATACAATTCGTACAACTTGGCGAACTGTTAACCGTTTATAACAGACTACATCGCGTCACTCGTGACGTAATCGATTATGTCATCACCCTACATGTGACATAGTTTATTATGACGTCATACGATTGATCGATAAACTGGATTTATCAAATCGTACACTTTCATGACCGTCTTTGCGATATTAGTTATGGAGCTACGTCATTTTGAATGGAATCCTCAATTTAATTCAAAATCAACTAAGCGGATGTAAATTCATATCATTCCAGTATGGCATACGGCCCGGGGAAGTTATAATCGGCTCACAAAATGTGTCCTTCAAACGTAACAGCTGGCAATTGCGTCAAGAATAAAATCAATTAGCATCTGCTTATAAAGTCCCCGATGTTTAACGGCGATTATCTTATCGCACTAATGGACAGCAAATACAGAAACGCAAGTTCCTTACTCGGAAACTCAGTCATCGTTTGCATTTGTTTCATGTTAGACCTGAATACGCCCTTCTAGGCGCGCTATGGTAGCATTGCGTAGATATTGTAAATATAGAGTTCAAATTAAATCTTGCGCGATACATTATATGTTGTGGAAGATTCAAACTATACCGCCCCGCAGTATATATACTCGTATCCAATGTATGACTCGCAGCAAGTATTTCTAGAATTGAATTCTGTAGCTGTTGTTCACCGTGATCTGCTTTCACTTCTATCAAAGGCATGGTATCTATGGTGTCTGAAAGTGGGCTCCCTTCCATGTATGTAGCGATTACTTTAGCTGTGTTTGGAGAGGTTTCAAGCTCTCTTGGTTTTTGAATGAAGCATGTTCCTTACAGTCTGCTCTTCATTTGTTCAATGCTCCTGCTTCGAAAAGCAACGCGGGTTACTGATCCCGTGCCAATACGGCCTGCTATTGCGGGCCCACTACCCGCCCAGGAAACTGCGTTATCAGGCTTGTCTTTGAATACCCTTGAACTTTTTGTGTTGGATAAGAAACTCATCGTTTTTTTAAAATTTTTCTATAGATTGCTCTCGAGTTGGACTTTTTTCACTTTCTGAAGAATTCTCTTTGTCGCAGTCCACCATACAGCCATTTTATGCTCAAGTGGAATCCAGTTTTAGCTAATGTCCCGCTCATCTCTAGCTAAGCTCCACACACGCGCTGCCCTTGCCGAGATCGATCGATCCCTGTACTCTTTGAATCCCAATTTCCAGAAAACTATACAACTAAGGTGTTGAATATTCCGAAACCAATTTGGCTGTGTGCTGTTGCTGTTGCTGTCTGTGGCAACAACAGCGCCCAGTCAAATTAGTTTCAAAATATTCAACAGCATGTGTATTAAATAGTAAAAACGTACAATTCATATAACCTGACCTGATTTCTAAGACGGGATAAATCGAGTCGTTCATGATGTAATTAATTATGACTTCATATGATTGATGGAGAAACTGGATTCCTTAATACTCAGCATTTCTTTTCGGTATTCCGTGGTTGATAGCCTCACAATAGTCATCACAATACCTTTAGTTTATCATTTTCCTGCTGGCATTTCCATGACCGCCTCTGGTCATAATATGTCACACAGGGTAAATTTTCTTTTCTGTAGGATGTTGCCAATTTCGTCAATCCAATGTATATATTAGTATTAGCTACCTATTATTTATAATAGACTGTAGATCGGTTTCTAACTTTGTATACATGTTCTGTGCTTAGAGTAACCGAAATATGTATGAATCTTTCCTTCATGAGTGATACAAAGTAAGACAGTATCCTAAATCCTAAAAATTGGAATCGTAGGACAAATCTGCAAAAGGTTGGAAAAAGTAAGACAACAAGACACCTGTATTAAGCGTGAGATCAAAAAGTCATGTGGCACACTCTAATGAAGGTATCAATTTCTAGCTCAGCTCTGACCATTTCTAATTTTCTAGCTTCTTCAAACTATTTATTTTAATAAGTTGTACGTTCATCAAATACAAAATTCAGTTACCTTCGTGACGGACCATTGTCACATTCGTAACAGACAATTGTCACATTCGCGACAGACCATTGCCACATTCGCGACGGACCAGTCACCATTGCCACATTCGTAGCGGACCATTGTCATATTCGTGACAGACCATTGTCACATTCGCGACGGACCATTGTCACATTCGTGACGGACCATCGTCACATTCCTGGTGGACCATTGCCATTTCGTGGCGGACCATTATCACATTCGTGATGGACCGACGTCATTTTGATTGTGATGTCAGCTAATAAGTGACGTATTTCATCATGACGCCAAAAACACGAGATAGATCGAATGTAGTCATTGTCGCCAGGTATAATATATCTTATGGTGGTGGAGGTGTGTAGGCTAACATGTACTAAGATCCATATTGATATATCCATCGCCATCGTCACTTTGCGCTTAGCCAGCTGGTGGTTTTGGACACACGTGAGGGTAATATGACGTATTTGTGTTTGATTGAAGCATAATCCATTTTTAATCATAGCAACGTCAACATAATTCTATTTTCTTCAACAGTCGTACCGAATCGGTTTATTGCTTCGCAATGAGAGAAATATTTGTAATTAATTTGTAACATCCGCGTCACTGGGATTGTAAAAAAATTCTTTAGAGCATCAATTAATTTCGAAAACAAAGGTGATTTTCAGTGATGAGAAATTCCATTGTCAGCCTTTACCTTGATACTATAATAAAACATCGCCCCTGATAATTATCCTCAAATAAAGGATTCGCTATTAGTGAGTAACGCAAACAGAAACAGAGTCCATTGATTATTAATACTGTTTGAGGGTAAGTACCTGTTTCTCATCAGTGGAGAGAGACCTGGAGGTCAACAATAGATGCAATAATATAATGATAATGGTGACTTCAATCCAATAAAGTGTTATAGGCGAGAAACCAGATAGGCGTCGCCGCTAAACGTATAGGAGTGATTCGGTCTGTTGACTAAGCTATTCGAGATAACACAAGCGTCGATAACTCAATGGTTTGTATTCCCATATCATGTCATGCCATGGTTTAATGGCTTTAGGTTTATATGCTCGATAACAATTATTGACTGCTAACGCAATATCATGACGGTTCCGTATAAGCGCTCAGGATAAAAAAGTGCATTGATTATTCGAATATGGACCTGCATGTCGACATGTCATGGTACAGCCGTCGGCGTAAGTTGAGAGAAATTCCTTAATTAAATTAATTGATGTGAGGTATTCGCCCAAGTTGTGGAACCGTATTTTTTAATGCCGGTTACAAATGGTAACAACGCATTTGGGCGTGTGTCAACGTACGCTAGCAACTGGATGGTAGATAAGAAACGTGTTTCAGGCGGTGACACGAATGGCGGTGCTGGTGTCGGTGGTGGCCGAGGCGGGGATGGTTCCGATGGTAATGATAAGAGCAGTGCATCAACGGTTAGAGAATACTCACAGGCAGCCAGCGTGCACGGCCTCAAGTATGTCTGGGCCGGCGACCGCCCAATGTATAGCAGGTAAGACAATGATCATTTCAAAACAAAATGCACGCTGGGATTTATTGTTTAGATGTATGCTCCACCCTGCACCTTGTTATGCGTAGGAGATAATTTAAACCTAGGCCGTGTTCTCACTAGAGAGTAAATCGGGAATAACGGATTACTCCGGATTAAGTCTCTGGTGAGAACACGGTTCTAGTTCAAGTCGGGTCTGATCCTCAAACAACCTATTTGTCGGGTCACTCTACAGTTTGACGCCAATGAATTGGCACAAATGTTTTTTTCAACGGTATATTCTAATGAATAGTGTCCTAAAGAACGTTTCAAATGATTACCATATTTTGACCATTTGCAAGCCGTCATTTTCAAAGATGAGTCCAAGATGGCCGCTAAAATTCTAAGATGACCATGCATCGTTAACCATTAATACTACATTGGTGATTTTGGTGTGTTTTGGAGGCCTATCAGCCCATTAGACAAGTTAAGACCAGTTAAAATACAATGGGGTTATCAAGCATTTCAGAAATCTGACATGACATCCTGGCTTGACACCAAAACCTTAAATTGGCGATAAGTTATTGATTATTCATACTAAACTGGTGATTATGTTCTGGCTAGACACTAGATTTTGGAGTTTAACACCCAGGTAAGAGCTGCGTAGACTAGACTGCTATCTTGAAGTTAATATCTAATGGAGAAATCTGGGGAAGCCAATGATACAAGCTAGAATATGGCAGAGTAATCAGACTACATCAAAAAATTAAAGGCAATATCACTTAGTCCCTCTGAAAGGAGGAACCCAGATTTATGTATACCCCGCCCTATTTAGCTAAGCTCCACCCACACTTCGCCCGTGTTGGGATCGATCGATGTCTGAAGTATTAATTTCCAGAAAACTATACAGGTAGACTGTTGAATATTTTGAAACTAATTTGACTGGGTACTATGGCAGCAACAGCGCCCAGTCAAATTAGTTTGAAAATATTCAACATTATGTTTATTAAATAGTAAAGAAATACGTACAACACCAACGCCGATACCTTCATCAATTAAGCGTTCATGATGAGCTTACCTAAGTCATTCATGACGTAATTGGTCATGACGTCATCATACACGTCACGTAGTTGATTATGTCGTTATATGACTGACTAAGAAACTAGAATCCTCAATTGGTCAGATGTAAATTACCATTGATATGACAGAGTAGGTGTTGCCGATGGGATATTAATTATAGAAGTACGTTCTTGGAGAAACTACTTTATCGTACAAATAATTTAATCGAAGCCACTTTCTTACTAACGGTGCTATGTAGCATAGGGATGAAAGTGAGTCACTGCGCTTTCCAGCAGACACGGCAGTCATAACGTGTGTTTACAAATCTGAAGATATACTCTTCTTGTGTGTAGCATTCTACACCCAATAGACAATGAACATGTACCAACAACTCCCTTCAGTAATGGAGCTTTCCAGTTTATCCATTTATTATATGACGTCATAATCAACTGCGGTATGTGCAGGATGACGTCATAATCAATGACGTTATGAATTACGTTGATAGGTACATCACGAACGCATAATTGGTGACGGACTAAGCGTTGTTGTACGAATTGTATTTATTTACTATTTACTAAACACACTGTTGAATATTTTGAAACTAATCTGAATGGGCGCTATTGCTTTACCGGTCAAATTAATTTCGTAATATTCAACAGCTTACCTGTATAGTTATCTGAAAATTGATAGTCAACGAGTTCAGAGATCGATCCCATCACGACTGAAGTGTAGGTGGAGCTTAGCTAGAGATAGGGGGGGGGGCATAGCTAAAACTGGATACCTCCATTGTGCGACCGAGAACAATTTTGGCGGGAGACATATCTCTACGGGTTTTGATGTGTCTTTCCTCTCGAAAGTATATTATATATAAACGGAGTCGTCCACACTGCCCAATGTTTTTCAATGATCTTGTTCCTAATGAACTCAACGTCATCGGCAGTCACGTACACATTTACCACATTGAAACCATTTCTCAATGTACGCTCGGTTGAGCAAGCAATCAGTTTTGAACTTATTTTAAGGTAAACGGCGGCTCTCTTGATCCGTTTTTCATCGATTCGTTGTGTTATTCAATTGTTGTGTAATTGAGGTTTGAGAATTCGTAAATATTATTAATTGTTATACTCAGATGCCACTGACGCAGACATTTCCAACATATACCGTTGATCCTAGATCGTTCCGCTATTGCAGGTCACACCAATACTTTCCAATGACCTCATTATAGTCTGTTCAAGTGCAAGGGCAGAGCACAGACCAGCCAACAACTTATTGTTACAACGGTTGACATAGTAACACTCAACCGATTTCTGGTCCCATATTGGTGTTTGATCTCTAGATGAAGATCAATCATTTCTCGGAGATAATAAAGTGAATATTTCAAAGTGTTTAAATGGATGCTAATCTCATCTCAACTGTTGTTTTTTACTGATGCATTGTGGGTTATAGATTCCATATCATTCATAACCTATCACATTCCAGTATCTGTATCAAAATCATCTGCTTTGTAATATCGCGTAAATGTTGAACAGTGATCGCCACCATTTTGTCTCCTCAAACGATAGTCCGTGATGTCATGTAAGTGACAATGCACTGCACTCTTTATTATGTAATACTCATTCCGTTGACTATTTTGAAACTAATTTGACTGGAAGTTGCTGCTGCCTGTGGCAGCAACAACATCCAGTCAAATTACTTTCAAAATATTCAACAGCTTACCTGTATGATTGCCTTTATACCGCATTGCCAAACTATAGCAGGCACCTCTAAGACTGAGTGTATATACCGAGGCAGACACACTAAGTTTTTTGTGATTGGTTGAAAAGTAAATCATGACAGCCATCATAGGCTGTAGAAATATATCACCGTTTAGCTGCTAAAGCTTGAATATCTCTCGTTGTCGGCACGATAAAAAGCTAAAATGCCGGGGATGCATTATAGGTGGCAAATCCTATCACCTAAATCGTTAATATAAGATAACCTGAGATTTCCTTTAAATGACCAGCAGCAACGAATACTGGCAACCAATCAGAAATAGCGCGCGCATGCAACGAGCGACACCCCCTAGATCTGACCTTATTAGCCAGCTGCCAGATTTCCACATTCGCTTATAATGGCGGATTCCAATTTATCCATCAATCATATGACGTCATAATCAACTCCGTGCCTTGTAGGATGCCGTCATGATCAATTACGTCATGAATGGCGTAGCTAAGTTCGTAACGAACGATGATGACGGAGTAAACGTTATTGTACGAATTGTATGTTTTTACTAACTAATTAATAAATACGCTGTTGAATATTTTGAATCTAATTTGACTGGGCGATGTTGCTGCTATAGGCAGCAACAGCACCCTATCAAATTAGTTTCAAATTATTCAGCAGTTTACCAGTATACTTTTCTGGACATTGAGAGCCAGGCAGTTCAGAGAGCGATCGATCCCAATACGAGTTAGATGTAGGTGGAGCTTAGCTAGATGGGGGTTGGGGTATAGCTAAGGCTGGGAAGGTCCTTGAGATTTACAAAAATATACGTTATAACGGTTAGATTATGAACAATGAGGTGTAATGCTTATCTAAGAATGGTAGCAAACAAGTTAAAAAGTAACATTTTGTCGTGTCTCTAATTCATCAAAAATTGGGCGGAGCTTAGCTAAAGATGGGCGGGGCATGGCTAAAATTGGATTCCCCCATTCAGCGACAACTGGTTTTGGCGGCTATCAGAATCTAGGATGCTATGTTGAATTTATCAAATGCCTAACACGCCTATGACGTTCTAACTAGTCTTAAAGGGTTGCTATGGCGACAAAAACTAGGGTACCGGTACACACACACACATGTTCAGTCGGCTATGAATAGTTAACTATGTATGGTCCTTTGGGGTGGGGGGGGGGTGGATGGGTGGGGGGCTGGTTGGTAGTCATCTTTATGCGTGCGCGCGGGTGTAAGTACGCGTGCGTGTGTGTCCTGAAATATATGTAAAAAACCACTGGTCCACTTGGCTCAAATTTTAACATCTACATGTAGGGTGTGACATTTCATGAATCCAGTTTCTCAGTCAATCATATGACGTCATAATCAACTATCTTCCGTATAGGCTGACATCATAATCAATTGCGTCATGATTGGCGTGACTGATCAGGAACGTTTACTTGATGATGGACTGAGCGTTGGTGTAATAATTGTACGTCTTTACTGTTTAATAAACATTCTGTTGAATATTTTGAAACGAATTTGACCTGGCGCGGTTGCTTCCATAGGCAGCAACAGCACCCAGTCAAATTAGTTTCAAAATATTCAACAGTTTACCCTCTATAGACAATTGTTAGTCAGATTTCAGGGATCGATCGATGTCAAATTAGTTTCAAAATAGTCAACAGCTTAACTATATAGTTTTCTGGAAATCGAGATTCCGCGAGAGCAGGGATCGATTGATCACAACGCGGGCAAAGCGTGGAGCATAGCTATAGATGCATAGCTGAAACTGGATTCCTCCATAATATTAATTTACTAGGCTATAAGCGTACACGCAATGGGGTGGGTGGGCGTTGGGTGGGGTGGCGGGGTACGGTGGGGTGTGGGTGTCGGGGGTGGGAGTTGGGGGGGGGCAGCTGGTCACCATACGTTCGTTCCACGAGTAAGTATTGTTCACTATTATTTATTTGCGGTTTGTTCACGCGTTCACGATAGTTTCGTAACACATATGCTAAATGCTTGAAATTGTGTTTCCTTAAAAGACAGATTATCACCCATCTCATCACGTGATTCCTTTGCGACTACAAATGCGTGTTGCTAAATTAATGCCATTTAAAGGTGCATATTCATACCAAAATTCTTGAAAATAAAATTGTTAAAATTGTGTACCTCAAAGTAATAAAAGAAAATAAATCTTAACATACGATGATTTCATTTCTCATAAATTAATATGATTTAATTCGTGTCTCTAATTCAATTTCACAACTTAAAACAAATTATATTAATTTATACTTAATGAAATCGTCATAAGATTTATTTCGTTTTATTATATCTATGCATACAAGTTAAGTTTCTAAAAAGTAAACACTTTTAACAATTTTATTCTTAAGCATTTTGGTTGGAATACGCACCTTTAACTGCACTTGTGCTCCTTTATCAACAGAATCGTGTGGGGTTTGTTCTTCTTGGGCATGTTCAGTGCTCTGAGTGCCATAATAATCATTCATGTGATGGAAATGAGCACGTTCCCTACCCTAACTAAACAGACGGTTGTCATGGATGCAGAGGTATTTTTTCCGGCAGTCACCATTTGCAATCTGAACCAATTTCGAAAATCCTATATTCAGAATAACACATTGCTTCGGCAAATTCTTCTTGAGACGTCGGAATCTAGCAATCTGTTTGAACCAATAAACTTCAGCGACCCCATCTGGCAGAACAGAAATACGGAAAGCACACAGGAAATAGGAGACTCAGTACTTGAGTATGCGCCCCACCCGCTCAATGAAACACTGATCTTGTGTCAGTGGAGACACGAAGTGCGCCCCTGCTCTGAACTTTTCAAGACTGTTGTAACGGATTTCGGCGTTTGCTACTCTTTCAACACATATGAAACTGAAATGGAGCAGAGAAAATCTGATCTGTTTGGTAACCTGTACGGACTTAGCGTCATATTGTACACAAACCAACCCGAGTATGTTCTCTCCCAATGGAACATGGCGTCAGGATTCAGGGTAAGCTTAGTGACATAATTATATATGTATAATAAATATGGCGCTATGCAATATATAACATGATTTTCGAAATTGGTTCATTCATTTCTTATTCTAGAGCAAGCAATAGCCTCGCAAGCAGGCCCCTCTCCGTGCCGGAGATAAGACTAGTCTAGAACAAGCCAAAGCTAAACTTTGTTGAAATTTGTGGTAAGGAGACCATTTGTTTTCTAAGGTAGCTACCGGTTCCATCAAACTGCTACATCTCCCCTGTTCGGTAGTCATCCAATGAAATACTGTCATGTCGATATCGAAATGCTTAGTGAGCGATAACTGAGGATTCTAGTTTATCCATCAATCATATGACGTCATAATCAACTACGTGGCGTGTAAGAATACGTCATAAGCAATTTCGTCACGAAAGCATACTTGATGACGGACTAAGCGTTGTTGTACGAATTGTAAAATATTTCGTGTTTAATAAACATGCTGTTTAACATTTTGAATCTAATTTTACTGGGCGCTGGCAACCAGCCAAATTAGTTTCACAATATTCAACCTTTACCTTACCTGTATAGTTTTCTGGAAATTGATAGTCAGTGAGCTTATGGATCAATCCATCCCAGCACCGGTGAAGTGCGGATGGAGCTTAGCTAAAGATGGGCGAGGTATAGCTAAAATTGGATTCCGCGATTGAAATACTAGCTTGATGATGTCACCTTTATCAGGTTAATATTTACCTTATCAAACCATTTATTTGATGAGAAAATGGACGATGATAAGGAAGCGTATATCAATGATTTCAAAAATGCAATACAGCATAATTATCAATCACTAATACATAATCCAATTTGGTTTCGAGTTTATGAAACAGTGTACTACATTGTACTACCCTATTGTGTCAGCTTATGGCTATAAAGGCCAGGCAGGAAACAACGGACAGTGGTTTTGAAAAATAATAGCACAAGAAAACGTTTTTTTCTAATTCCACCGGTTAATTTACATAATGGTCTCCTCTAGTTCTGCAAATTGACACTCACTAAAAAGCTTCAGTTTCCTTGACAAATCTGAACAATTAACGGGTTTTGAGCGCTTTGACACTCAGGGGGCAAATTTATTGTAGAGGCAACGAATATGCCAAGAAACATGTTACAGTACTCTACTGCTTTAAATATTTTCCGGATGACTTGTCTTTGATTTCAGGCATTGTTACACGGATTCTGGGAAACACCACAAATGATTGAGAAAGGCTTCAGCCTTGGTCCAGGATCATCATACTTTGGAAAGCTTTCTCGGCAAACGGTAACAAATGATGATGGTAATGACGACGACGACGACGACGACGACGGCGGCGGCGACGACGACGACGACGACGACGACGACGACGACGACGACGACGACGACGACGACGATGGTGATGGTGATGAACTGCGGCGGTTGCAGTAGCTTGAACACTTATTGGGCTGCAGTGAGATACTCTTCTCCTCGTCCTCCTCCTCCACCTTTTATATATCCTCCTTTTAACGCGGTTTCGTGCTGCATACAAAATTCCCCAGTTCATACATGCTCTTCGTAGATTTCAGAGTACCTAGTTCCGCTTCTTTTAAGGCTGCACATAGCCTATAGCATTATAAGGAGTGCGCCGAATTCCAAGGCTTTCGATGCACGGGTGTCTGGTGACAATAGACCTTTCCATTTTAACTATGCCCAGCCCATCTCTAACTAAGCCCCACCCACACCTCGCTCGCGTTGGGGGTCGATCGATTTCTGAACTCACTGACTATATTTTCATAAAACTATACAGGTAAGCTATTGAATATTTTGGAACTAATTTGCTGCCATCACTCATGCCATCATAGAGGTCACTTAGTTAATCATGATGTTATATGGCGTCAGACGATCGATGGATAAACTTGGAAAGGTCCATTCAGAGACATAGTCAAATATAGACCATTTTTATTAGGTCAGTTTTACTCACAGTGGCGCAATAAACATAGTGCATAATGCGTTGTTGAACATTATGCTGTCTGGCTATCGATGCTGGGTTGTAGTACGAAAGTGTTTGCGATGATAAGCATGGCGTCAAAGCCGGATTAAGGCATGGGATAACAGCCCAGAAAAATAAGGGCCTCCAAAATCAACAAGCGGTATCAGACGATACCAAATATCTCCAATTCTTATGTTGCCGCAGGACCCAGTATGCCCTGGACTAAATATTCTGTGAAAAATAATAAAGCCATCTACTTTAAGGGACATGTGAAATTTCAAACTAAACCAACTGTCAGAAGCAGAGTTCTCATTCAATAATATGACGCCATAATCAACTACATGACATGTAGGCTGACGTCATAATCAATTACGTCATGAATGACGTAGCTAAGCTTGTCGCGAACGCATGATTGATGACGGACTAAGCTTTGTTGTACAAATTGCGAGTCTTTACTATTTAATAAATATTATGTTGAATATTTTGAAACCAATTTGACTGGGGACTGTTGCTTACATAGGCAGTAACAACACCAAGTCAAATTAGGTTCAAAATATTCAACAGGTTACGCGTATAGTTTTCTGGAAATTGAGATCCAGGGAGTGCATGGATTGATCGATCCCAACACGGGTCATGCGTGGGTGGAGTTTAGCTAGAGATGGGCATGGCATAGCCAAAACTGGATTCCTCCATTGATAGCAGAGTAGTCAAATCAATTTTCAAAATAGTTGACGGTCATTTAATTCCCGAGCCACACCAATACGAAAATGACCGGCCCGACACAACTCAACGGAATTTCGCCGATAATCGTGTTGGTGTGGCATGGCAGTTATATCAAGTTGCGTCATGTCGTAGCCCGTCGGCCCGATTGAGCGGATTGGATCGTAGTTGGTTGTAGTTGGCCGAAGTCGGTGCCTGTAATGATGGTCCGACCGCGTTCACGACAAAACCCGACTGTAGTTACCTTGATTAGCCAACCAAAGAACAGCCTCAAGTCACGTGCCTTGCATGCCTCACACGCGTCTTTTTACGGAAAGAAATGATTGATTGAAATGTGAAAGTAATTGATGAATGTTTCAGTATCGAAACTCCCATTGATTGCTATACAAATTTGACTGAAATATGATGCTGCCATAAAAGCAACAAATTTCAATCAAAGTGCTCTCAAATAATTTGATAAAATTCAATTGTGGTTGTTTGAAAAA
This sequence comes from Chaetoderma sp. LZ-2023a, assembly GCA_034401795.1. Classification (NCBI taxonomy): domain Eukaryota; kingdom Metazoa; phylum Mollusca; class Caudofoveata; order Chaetodermatida; family Chaetodermatidae; genus Chaetoderma; species Chaetoderma sp. LZ-2023a. The sequence goes on from CM067371.1 coordinate 44,176,569, forward strand.
CTAAACAATTAGACTACAGTGAACATTGGTGCTGGCATAGACATCAACAACTTTAAACAAGTACTAGTAGTAGTAGTAGTAGTAGTAGTAGTAGTAGTAGTAGTAGTAGTAGTAGTAGTAGTGGTAGTAGTAGTAGTAGTAGTAGTAGTAGTAGTAGTAGTAGTAGTAGTAGTAGTGGTAGTGGTATTGGTAGTAGTAGCAATAGCAGTAGCAGCAGTAGCAGCAGTAGCAGTAGCAGCAGTAGTAGTGGTGGTAGTAGTAGTAGTAGTAGTAGTAGTAGTAGTAGTATTGGTAGCAATAGCAGTAGCAGCAGTAGCAGCAGTAGCAGCAGTAGCAGCGGTAGCAGCAGTAGCAGTAGCAGCAGTAGTAGTGGTGGTAGTAGTAGTAGTAGTAGTAGTAGTAGTATTGGTAGCAATAGCAGTAGCAGCAGTAGCAGCGGTAGCAGCAGTAGCAGCAGTAGCAGCAGTAGCAGCAGTAGCAGCAGTAGCAGCAGTAGCAGCGGTAGCAGTAGCAGTAGCAGTTTTATAATATTGTTCAACGCTCTGGCTCAGCCTCCTTAAATAGTGTGGTGTAGCTTGTGGGGGGTACACGCTGGTCCGCCATGCCATGTTGCTCCGCTCTGTTGCACCGCATGTATAGGATGCGCGGGAGGGCGGTGCTCGGGGTTGTGGATCCCATATCGTGACTCTCGGGAAGGTACAAAGACCGGCTTCTGGAGCCGGTGGAACGATAACATTCCAGTGGGGCTGTGCGACCATTGCCGTCGGGATTGAACCTCACGGTCTCATCACAACTGTTGGTGTCACAAGTATGACGGTCCATAAACTAATTTAAAAGTCTGGACATAGTAATAATTAAAAATAACTACACAAACAATGGTACTCGTTTGCTAGTAGATGAGCAAAATTATACAGTACATAGAAGCAAACCGGTGTCTTGTCCCCGTGGGCTCACCGGAGGTACCTCACAGATTCGTAAATCCAGTGAGGTATCCACGTACGGGAGCATCCTAACGAGGCTACTTAAATAGCTTAATATAAACCAATTATACCCCTAAGACACACAAAATAATATTGTTGCAAGAGGAAAGTGCCTCGTGTGGGCTTCCGTCACAGGAAAATGCCTTCAGCACCGAAGCGGAGGAAAAGGGCTGGTAAAAAGGGCCACTCTTTTGGTCAAACAAAAGGTTATGTGTAGTGGGCCAATCCTAGTGAGATTATAATTAGTGTGATGCACGCTGGTTTACGTGAAGACGGGTCGGATGATTTCCGAAGAATTCATAGGTCATCGTCTTATGAGGTCCAACGATACTGCATTGGTATTTGTTGCTTTTATTTATGCGGGCCTTCTGATAAATTCTAACTTACAGTTTGGTTGTTAGGTATGCTTCCAAGCTTTGGCCGCACTGGCAGGGATTCCTACCTATCTTTTGACACATAAGTCTAACTGGCGAAGATGCCCGGCTCCCCGAAGGTCGCCCCGCATAGCATCTTCCTCAGAAGACAGCGTGTGGACATGTTATGGAGCGATAGCTCCCGAATAATATGACGATCTGGTCACATATTGCGCCACAACCACATATAACATCACTAGGACAATTTACCGTTCACATAGCAATTTAGAAAGCGCAATAGTATTTTTATGGCGGGAGTAAGAGGCAGATATCCATCCCTAGTGACCTTCCCGTGAGGTCATGGTGGGCTCTAAGACAGCACCCAGTCACCATACCGAGTTGGATGGAGATCTGCGTCTCGTTCGTCACCCGTGTGTTACGGAACTAACATATTACCTGTCATAAGGGTTATGTTCCAGAATGCCCAGAAATGCACTGCAGGCTGGGGTTACATAAATTATCTCTTTTCGCAGTGCTTCCTACCTTGGCGGGGGTATCTAAACTAACTGGTATCTCAAGCAGCGGAGAACATGGGGTACCACCTCCCTGACCGCCGGATCCGTGGCCCCCACCGCCCTCTCAATCCCTGGGGCATAGGTTGTTGAGAGGGAGGTAGTCTCACACTACTACTACCAGGGTCTGAACGCCCATTTAGAGACAAGCCTCCACAGTGGTATAAACCACTGATCGCCATTAACCACAGGGCCGGCTTCTCTCTCTATTCTGTGTAGGCTCAGACAAACAAGTAGTCTCTGCCAGAGTCGCATCGGCATGATCAGACCACCCATAGTGGCTTCCATCTACCTTGACAACACTCACCTGGGAGGATGCTAAAGTGATTAGCATTTGAACCACGGCAGACTCTAACATGTTCACATGTTACGCAGAGAATCTGGTGCTGAGCAGGAGTCTCCAGCAGACAACCATGTCCTACCCTCTCCACCCTATAGAAGTGGCAGACAGACGTGATTTCTTTACGTGGGTGAAAGCGGTCGTAAATGTTTCTCCGCACGCGGTCGACCCAAGGATTGTACTGGGGGTCATCTCGGAAGTGGGCCCACTTGGCATCCAATATCATGGCAGTCTCAGCGCCCTGTGCCACTGCTGTAGACGCCAGCACGAGCAGTATGATGAGAATCATGACGATATATGAAGAGCTAAACTGAACAGAGTGAACCCCTCGAGAAATATCTGTGTCAGATCGAGCCCTGTTCCATCCAGATCGATAGTGATCTTCATCCCCTAAGGGGCAGGGGCTAGCTGCTTCACTCTGCCGCCGGCTAAGAAACGTAGCTCTAGGACTATATGAGTCGTTTGCGGGCTAGTGAGTCCGACTCGCTGAAGCAGTTTAACAGCACCCTTGACTTTGGAGACATGTGACACACCATCTACCCGCAGGGTGCCCTCGTGGAGGTTAACAGCTTCTTCTGGTCCATCGAATGTACGACTCAGCAGGAGCTTTCCACCTGTAACCCGGATCCGGGGACCCACCCTCGTCAGGGAGACACCTTCACCTATGTAGGTGAGGAAGGATGATCCCCGATTGTAGAGCTTTCGAACTGTCCCATCCTTTTTCACAACAGTGGAGAGGGGAGTAACCTCTATGCCAATGACTGCAGGAGGCCTATATAGGGGCAACCATGCTAGCCAGTCACCCCCAGGTCAAGCGCGGTACCACACTTCATTCTTCTCAAATATGAAGTGCAGGTTTTTGCCAGGGTCAATAGCAGGCCACCATGGGCCATCGGCAGGGCACCGCTCGAATAGGGTTTGACCAGATGAAAGCTGAGGTCGTTATTTAGGGTATTGATGTCTGCCACCTCTGTATCCGAGAGCTCAATCAACGGCTCGAGGATGTACTTCCTCTTCGGGAAATCGTACCGAAACACGATCTTGTTGCGATCTATGTTGCGACCCAGGCGCTCCTTCGATACATCCTTGAGGCCTGTGAGCAGCTCCACCCCATCACCACCACTGGGGTGGAGGGAGAATGCTTTTGAGTTTGCTTCGTACTGTAGGGCGAATGACTTGCCATCGCTCTCTTCTACCTTGGCAGCATCAACTGCGTACACATCTGCCAGGTCAGCAAGACCAGTCGAGTGAGCAAATATGGGTTCTATAGCACGCTATAGGAGGAGTTTAAACAGGACACATAACCATGCTAATTGTCAGACTGCTGCTATCCGGTGGTGAGAACGTAATCCCACCCTCTCTAGAGGGGAAACGGGTGGTACAGTACCGTGCAGAATGGGTCCTCTTCGAGGTGCTCCAGCGGGCCACAGCATACATACACGCCGATGTGCTACACCAACCTCCGGGCAGTGCACACAGCAGCTCACTGGTAGAAGTCGGCCGGGACGTGATAGAGTATCTCCCAGGTACCAACAGCAACCTATGGAAAGCTATCAGTCCTAGCCTGTTCACACCTGTAAATCACCTGTTTGACAGCCCCTCCATTAACATATATGCCAGCATGGATGGGATATCAGACGCACATTTAGAATTTACACTCTTATTACTCATTGACCTGACATGCTATCACATCAGGAATATCTGACATTTGCCGAGATGATGAAGAGCCAGCTATAGGGTTGCCCCTTCATGACCCCTGCACAGATAAAGGTCTTAAACGCACAGAGACTTGCACTGTAGAACGAGAAGAAGAGCGACTACAGTGGGAGAGCTGATATCAACAGAACGCGAGCATTGCAAGGAGGCGAAGGAACAGTGAAGGTTCCCGATACTGGCAGGCCCTCCTGGAGAAGAGTAAGTGGGACACAGGATTCTTGGCAGATGCCGATGAGCCAGATGTCTACTATGATGCCATAGCCGGGGATGAGCCAGATGCCATACAGTGGGAAGAGGAGATGGCGCAGAAGTGTAAGACCAAGAAAGCCATCCAGCGGGGGACCTGACCCCTGTCTAAGAGACGTCTGTCTCGACACCAGCAAGCTGGGACGATTCACAAGGCTCTCCAAATTGAACCCTTCTGTGACTCATGAGCAGATTCTGCAGGTGATGCGGGTTTAATCTCAAGGTATACTATGGAAAAATCAGAGTGGCGGAAGCAACCAGAACTATACCCCTCCCTGACGGCTGACGAGGGCGGTACCATGCATAGATGGCGACTCCAGCAGATGGATACCATCAGACAGAATCTCGTCCATGAGGCAGAAAAGTATGGCAGAACGTGCAGGGGATATAAGACAGCCTGCAACGTCCTCACGCGTACAACCACTGGTGCGGGTGTGATTGTAGCCAGGGCTGGGGTGGCAGCTGTGGCCACTCTCGCTACAGGGGTGGGGGCCATCGTTGCCATCCCGCTGGGTGGCGTGACACTAGCCGCAACTGTCTTGGGCATGGGCTTGGGGGTGGGGCAGCGGCAGATCACAAGGAGGCTGGAGAAGCATGCTAAGTACGTGGCACTGGCGCAGAGTATGCTACAGCCTATCGATGAGTCTGTCAGCAAACCTCTCGAGGATGGCCCGATTACCGATGAAGAGTACCACCATATATTTAATGTCCAAGCCCTGTACCACACGGAGAAACTTAAAGTGCGACAGCAATACCTCAAGGGCTCCAGCGGGCGGGTTGATATGGAGGAGTTTAAAAACGAGATGTTACGACGAGGTCGCCTCGCTGGTCTCTAGAATCGAGACGACTACAAATAGTGTGCTGCCTGTACGGGAGCTTTAAGAACACCAGTATAGATGGTCTTCCCACTGAACCTCACGACAGTCATCCAGAGCCAACCGCCCCTCCTGGGCACACCCTTGACTGGCCTGAGAGGTCTACTGGATGATATACCAGAGCAAACACCGTTCTCCATCACAGTGGATGGACGGTCCCGAACCAGCTTCGCTGTCAACCCATGACCACTGACCAACCACCCCATTGCCATCAAGGATGCGAAGCAAGCTCATACCTGGATGGCTGCTCAAAGCCTTTCATACTGGAATCAACAGCTGAACTTTGCCATGTAGTGTGCCACGGCAGGATGTGGAGTAAGTTCCACCTTGCTTTACTCCTATTCTGGTACTCCTGAAGCTGTGCTCATCGCCAGCAGCTGTCTCAGATTCCATGTGTACTTCATGGTGCGACGAATCCTCCATGACCTGGGTGCAAGCCTCTCTGATACAAACGCCTTCGACCCATAGCTCAACAGTCATAGCGTCTCAGCGGCCAGCAGACTACAGAGAGAGTTCAGCGCTCACCCAGACTATCGGTGGCATGGTGGTGATAACAGCGGTCTAGGGGTTATGTACGGTCACCCGAGACGTGACTACTCAGAATTCCCCTATCGAACACCCCAACGAGTAGGCCGTCGGAAGACAGCGACATTCTCATTCGATCCAGACTCCGACCCTGGAGCACTGGTGCAAAATATGCACATCACTGGCTTGCGGCAGGACTATCCAGATGTGCAGAAGTACTTTGTCCCACGCACCACCTCAGGCCTCACACCAGCAGGGATCGTTCGGATCAATCAGTCCCTGGAAGCAATGTGCTACTACCTCCTTACGGCACAGACCCAGCTGCGGCATTCCATAGATGGTGTCAGCGGAGCAGAGGGTCAGGCCATGTTCATCAGTCTCGTTGAGGACATGATCATCGTGACAGACCCCACTAGTCTTATTGCTAAGTTCCAGCAGGGGTTGCAGAAGGCCTGTCGCAAACATGACTTTGCTATTTCGCCACACCTATGGTTGATTCCGAGCAACATGAACGTGAACATCGAGGAATTCCAAGTCTCGGCTGGGAGCACTGAACCAGCTTGGCATGCCCTACAGCCCCTATACCCGCTGCCAACATGCACATCCAAGGGCTGGAGGGTTCTGCAGCGCTTCCATTTTCCAGCTTGTAGTATCGCAAAGCCTTGTTCAGCTCTGAGTCCGGTGAGGCGATGGCGGTCTGCAACTGCTGGACCACATCTGACAGATACTCCCGATCCTTGTAGAAACCTTTAGCTCGCAGGAACTGCTCGACGATACTCCCGCCAATGATAAGGTATTCGAGGAAGCAGATCTGTCCCTTGCCAAATCCTAGATAGAGCTTCACAGCTGTCAGCTCCTCTGTCAGCTCAGCACTGGAGAGCTGAGCGAGCTCATCTGGTGTCTTCTTCTTGTAGTCCTTCAACTCCCTCCGGAAGACATTATAGTACTTCTCGCAGAGCGTGAGCCCGGACATGTTTAAGATGTCTCAATAGAGAGATGAATATTCCTGAGTACCAACCCGGCCACCTGGCAGACGCAGACTGGGAAGATCTTATTAGCTCTCTCGACAGGGGACACAGACGTTTAACCGCATTGTATACTCAGTGCTTAAACAATTACGTCAATGGTACAGATCCTGAAGCAACTGTCCGAGAGCCAGGCGAGTCTTCAGACGGTGGAGAACCTGCTGCGAACCAAGACACAGAAGTTACTGACCGAAGCAAAACCTCTGGCAGTCCATGTCGTCAGTAACGTGGTGGCGAATGTGGCCGCGGTGAAGATGACTGGGGGAAATGAGATTCTTCATGCCACCACTGCAGCTCTCTTCGCTACAGTGGTGAGTGGGCTGGCTGGGCACTGTCTCGGAATAACTCACCCCATCCCAAAGATTGCCCTCAGTTGGGCCTCCTACAATGTTGCCGCCAAGAGCATGGGTGAACGTGTTACACTAATGGACGCCGCGGTTCTAGGGCTAGCAACGAGTGTAATGGCTGAGATCATCGTCGCCTACGTTTAAAACCTCTGAGTAGAGAGAGATGGATCACGAGACCCCTGCAGCATATGAGGCATGGCGTGCCAGAGGGCGGTGTGTAGCCCATAGTCGAGCACACGGACTGAGGATTGCCAATGCTTGTGAATGGTGGACTGCCCACAAGGCATGCCACTGCAGAGAGGGCCAGTACCCTGAGCACTGCTACCAATTCCTTTGGCCGACTGCGTGGTCCTCGTATGCCCAACTATTTCACTGGGGGTATGCCTAATAGGTCTAAGCCGTCTGTATATAGCACTATGACTCTGCCACTCACAGACCTAGAAAGCAAAGAGCTAGGCGATCTTGCTCACTTGGGCGAGGCACGCCTCGGTTCAGAGGACACTGTTGCCCCTATCTCCTTCCTAGACTTCGACGAGAAGGGAGACCCGTGGGAGATCCGAGGTACCATCCCAGCCCGAGATCTCACCGGGAACACTGATACGGTATGACAATCGGCCATTGACAAGGCCAAGACTGTATACAAGGGGATGGGCATCAAGGAGAGGGCGACGATGCTCGGTATGCTCGGAGTCGATGAGGCTGGAGCCATCAAGGTTATGGCTGAATCCTAAGATCTCCTGAAACTTTGGGGCTCATTCCAACAGGATGGAGAGAATCTTAAGATAGGCCCCCTCGGTCTGAGCCATATCACTGTCGACGGCCAAACAGGTGCAGATGCTACCGCCAGCCTCCGGCTACCAGAGGTGAAGAAGTCAGGGTTCTTTGGTTTGCTGTTTAAGACCACAGGATAGTCATGGCTTCCCGTGCATGTATCATACAGATACTGGATGTACTAGACACTGTGGGTGCTGACACAGACCATCTACGCTATCTTCTCAGCTGCTGCTGGAATTTCATGCTTAACGCCTCCATCGCATCCTTCGTATCCACCGGAGGTGCAGGATTCCTCGCTCTGCAGGCGAAAGAGCTGGTGCAGGAAGTACTGCCGTTTAGTCTCCCAGATATAGACGAGGCTACCGCCGACCAAGTGCTAACCATCCTCCGCATGCATGTCTGTACCATTCGACAGTAGGCCGGCAGATGCTGGCCAGGTGGTGCTGATCATTGGCCCATCAGGACACAGGGAAAACATCTTGCTGCGGGCTCTCCTGGCATAACAGCTACACTCTCAATACATCCTTCTGGTGTCTGACTCCACCGCTGAGGTGGTTGACCATAATGATCAATGGTACAATGCCCCAATCACCAAGATGCAGAACCTGCAAGCACTGATGGAGAAGTTGCTGGCAGCCCGACTGACAGAACTACTTGTTCTAGTTATCGATGACCCTGCAATGGACAAGAAGACAGTCACCTACCTCAGCAACATCACCAGGTGCATCTGGCACACAAAGATAACTGTCTTCATCCTCTTTCAGAAGTACACCCGCGAGATCTCACCGGACATCCGCCACAATTCCCGGTTGCTATACTTCAGCTCCAAGTGTGGGCGTGCCCTGCTCGAGACCATATACGACAGCCTAACCCTCAGGGAGATCAAAGGGGACTTTATCGCAGGTGTACAGAGGGCAGCTGAGCTGTACCGCTTCATCTTCAGCAACAAGGAGACAGGTGACCTGTCACACTTAAAGCCATCTCTGGTAAAGGCGCAGACCTTCACCTACAAGCTGAATCCAGCCAGGAATCTAGCCTGCTTTATGCGTCATCGCTGACAGACTGAGCGGAGACCACAGTGGTCTCCGCTGCAGCTTTTTTTCATTCATCAGAAGGCTGCGTGGTCTCTGCTACTTCGTCCGCGCTCTCGCTACTTCGTCTGTGGTCTCTGCTGCTTGAGGACCTTCGTCCGTGGGCTCCGCTGCTACTTCGGCAGTTTCGTCAAGTCCATACTGTCGCCGAAACTCTATCCACGGAGGGTCTGTGTCTAGGACTCTCTTCTTCTGGAACTTCTCATGGAAGATCCACTTTGTCCATGCACGACGAGCATCTGATTTGCGAGCGGATTTGATGAGGTAGTCCTGGTAGTTATCTGGGAATTTCAGAAATGCTGGCAGATTACTGGCCAATCTCCTGCAACCTCTTTCATTGAAGATGTGCACAACAGCCTCCTTGCGGCCAACAATGAACCCCTCCTGGGTACCTTCTGCATGACCGGTGTCATGGCTCTCTGCTACAGCGGCACTGACCTCCTCCCTGAAGTAGTTATTTGCTCCAGACTGGAGCCTATTCAGCATATCTCGCTCTTCCTGGCTATGGAGGATAAATACGGTAGCCCACTTCCTAACCGCTAGTAGATCTTTGGGTTCGACCCTCGCCATTTGGAGAGCTAGAATAACAGGACTGTTGGTTGGGGCCACATGTAGGTTGGGTAGTAACTTGCCCTGGGTGTTGTCAAACTTCCGGTAGAGTATCCAAGTCAGGAGTTCTTTTGTACTACGAGCTGGCGCTCCTTCCTCTATAGCGGCCAGTATCTCCGCATCAGACAGACGTGTGACCTTGGCTTGCTCGTGGATAATGTTGATGTTATGAAGCAGTCCTCGGACCCTGTCACAGTGGGACATTGCACGCCATGGTTGTGACTGTCATGATGACTTGTCCTGCTGCCTATAGACAATCTGCTGGAGAACTTTACCAAACATGGCGGCCGTTTAAAACTGCTATATACCCAGACCTTAAACATGCTGCAGTATGTGCAACATCCAGATGGGGGCCATTGAACCCACGACTTCGCACCGCACTGATCCTCGGAAGGACTGCCGGACGGTCATTCGACCCAGTATACATGATGAGAACCCATTGTCCGCTGCTGGGAAGTACATTGACTTTGCAATCTCGGCACAGATCCACATCAAGAGAGATCAAGAGCATGACACTCGAGTTCAAGCTTCAGAGCACAATAGAACAGACGGTAGAGCTCCCGCTGGTTCTGAACAGGTGGGAGATCATGCAGCGCAACAGCACCATGGACACCACCTATGTGAACAATGAGTACTGAGTCCTAGGTCCGCTGGCTCGTGGACAAACCTTCTATGTGAAGGGAAAGGGGCACTACGCTGTGGGGTGCAATGAGGGGTTAACGGAATTCAAACTACGGGCAGGTGTCGAGATGCCCAGTTCCAATCCTAACCATCCTAGAGAACACACAGAATCCGGCTGCCATGCAGGATAGGCTGTTCCTCCGGGTGTATGCTGAGCAGCTCGCAGATGCGACGATGAATGCTCCAAGACTTCATGTCTGGCATGATGAGAATGACCAGGAGCTGAAGGAAATGGGTTCCAAACAGCAGATCGTGCATGGAGAGTGAGAACACCAGCAGGTCCATGCCACAGCTAACCAATGGGTAGAGCTGACATTGCATCATGGTGCATCGGACTGTGTCGAAGTTGCGGTCCTGGTTCAGAAGGGATGGAGCCATCCAGCAGGTGGATAAGCTAGACGACTTGTGGTTGCTGGGACCAATGCTCTTGGTAAGATATGTGAGCTGGCTGATTGCCACCTCTACAGACAGAAAGCTAAGTCATATGCACTTCTGCGCCTAAGCAGTGGAAGCGACGAGGGCCGTCACCACCTGGGGGGCAGGGATATCCCACCTAATTAGGGCAACCGGCTCAGCTTCAACATCGGAAACCTGATAGCTGGGACTCGCTCATTAGGTGTGATGGTACTTTACTTTGGCTATGCTAAGGTATGCGTGTCGAACACATCAGGTATTCAGCTTGAGCGTGCATAGAGCACGACTCCTGCCGTGGTCCCTACTGCAGCTACCACCACTACTACAAGCTCTGCTGTCTTCTGACCTGTCAATGCTTCATAGTCGAGCGTTGGCTCAGATACAGCCTCGTAGTACTCATCGAGACTCTCATCTGCCTCTTTGAGGCTCTGGTTGGCCTGAGCTCGGAGTTGGCGTCGGCGTGCCTCCCTCTGGCGCATATTCTCGAGGGCTTTGCTGTACTCAAACCTCTCCTTAGATAGCTTCTCCATCGCCTGGTTGTGATGCTCACGTTCGAACTCTGCCGCCTTCTTGTCCACGAAGCTGAGTCCCCAGTTCGCTAAGGCAAACACGCCCACATTCAAGATTGCGGACGCCATGCTATAGACTACAGTTTAAAGCTACTAAATAGCTGCAGTGGGGGACCATGGCGACGTCATGTATGAACCAGAGGCTGATCCAGTCGAGGATATAGATGGCGAGGACTATGAGGAGGACTATGATGAGGAGGATGCAGACGACTATGATGTAGCGGCGACCATGGGTGAGTATGATGCGGAGACCATGACTGAATCCTGCAAGCTAGTACACAGAGTGAAAGGAATCTATCGCACTTACATAAAAGGCTCTATCAGGCCGCTGGCAGCAGTTGGGGCTTTGATCGCTTTGTTCACAACGAAGGCTGGCGAGATGATCCGCAAGATCACCAACAATGCTCTCCATGGGGTGGAGAAGATTTCTGAAGCCATACCGGCCATCGCCTCAGGAGTAGGTACATTCTTTGGAGTCGCAGGCCCTTGGCTACCGTACGGTGCCATAGCACTCGCGGCCATCTGGGCCGCCGAACATTTAAGCCGTACTATATAAGGATGGCGTCTCTATACGACCTGGTCAGGATCCTTAACTGGCAAGCCTTGGTCGATAAGCTACCCTTCAGTGACGTCACCAGCGCTGCAGAGATTAGACAGCAGTGTTCACAGGTATTCGAAGAGGTGTTCATCGATGGCCTGATGAACGACGGTCGTCTGTTTGGCTGTCTGGAGTTTGCCCAGGCCATACGTTATAGAACAGGAGTCGACGTCAGTGATGAAATCCGGGAGTACCACCTCTCTTGAGGGGCTCTACTACCAGCCTGGTGGATATTATCGCGAGCCTCACCAGTTACTCGAGTTCACCCATCGCAAGTGCCACAAGTTCACATTGGAGGCAGTTACCCAGTGGCTCAGCCACCAGGCGATGTGGCAGATATACAGACCCCGTCCATGGCACATCAGGCGTGCACATGTCGATGAACCTGTTCCGAACAGAGTTCACCTGGCAGATGTTCTATTCCTTCCACATAACAGAGTCTGCCATTCGGGAACATGTAAGCCCTACAAGTACACCCTTACCATCGGCAATGTCGCCAGTAGGTACAAGGCTGCTGTACCGCTTACAGATAAGTCTGCAGGGCAGGTGGCCCAAGCATTCAGCAGTGTCTATGATGATCCGGAAAAGCCCATCCAGTGGCCAGAATTGTTACAGGTGGATGAGGGTAAGGAGTTCAGGGGCGAGACAGCAGCCCTCATACGGAAACACGGTGTGGCGATAAGACGAGCTGAAGTTGGTCACCACCATGCCCAGGCAATCGTCGAGTGCTGGAACCGGACTCTGGCAGAAAGACTGTTCCCACATCAGTATGCTCAGGAGATGGCGTGTCCTGATGATCGCTCCAGGGTGTGGGTGAAAGGTTCGCCCATGGTGGTAGAGAGATCCAATACTGAGGTTACTCGGTTAACTGGTAAGAAGCCAGTAGAGGCTATCCAACGATCCTCTGTTGCCCCACCATCCGCAGGAGCGAACAAGGGAGAGGAGTGCCTACCTCCTGATGCGCTGGTTCGGTACCTGTATGAGCCTGGTGAGCTGGAAGCAGGTCGATGGTGTGAAACAGATCCTAACTGTTCAAAAGATGTTCACAGGCTTGACAGGTATGTGGAGGCTGATGGGCAGCCTACATTGTACTACCTTGTTAGCGGTCCCAGGCGACCGTTTGTGCGAGAGGAGCTTCGGCTAGTCCCTACAGATACACAGCTGCCACCATCCAGAATGCTCAAGCCCGCTGCTGTCTATTCATGAGGGATATGTCGCTCGATGGGCTCAGTATGGACACCATCTGGCAGCACATGGTGCTTATCATAGTAAGCGGAGAGTCTGAGATTTTCCTGCGCATACGTCACCATGGTTGCGCATGCGTAGGCCTCGGTTTTTAGCTCTGTCCAGCCCGCGATGTAGGGTGCTGTAGAACCTCTGCCAAGAGACCGCATTCTGCCACTTTGACATTCCCTTAGCTGAGCACTTACTTGCAGATGTGCTCTCCACGTAGTAGCATTTGGAGCAGAGGGCGATACCACGAGAGCCTTCGAACTCAAGCTTGAACAGTCCAGGAGTCCGTCCAGACCATTTGTCCCAAGCTAGCCAGTCCTGCTTATGAGCCTGGTACTCTGCTCGCATCTCAGGGCGAATGACGTTGTCGAGGTTGGAGCCTGCTTTAGCAATATATGCAGAGTCAGTGTCCATCTGCAGGTACTCAAAGCTGTCACGAGCTACGTAGTGATCGAGGAAGTTGTAGTAGAACTCCAGCATTCGCAGCTTCCCGAGCTCATAAACGGCTATCCCCACCTGGAAGGGCCTTCGAATAGTGATTCTCGGCTTGTGACTCTGGAGCTCATATGACTCACCAATCTACTCGAGATCTTCGAACCATGCACTACGCAGGGCCTTGTCTACCACGTATTGATCCTTCGTGAAGCTGGTGTCGCTATGGCATTCTAGGGCCTCAATGAGCTTCCCGTAGACACTGTGCCAAGGAGGTTGAAGAGATCTGCTAAGAGTGCTTTGCTCTTATATACATCTCCCAAGCGGTGGGCCTCCGTAACATACTCCATGAACCACTCGAATGGGCGGTTGGCCTCATAGTCTATGGTGCAGTATACAGCAGCGATCTCCAGGCCATGGGCTATATACCACTTGAGGGTCGGGGCACTGACCAGCTTCTGGGTGGTGGGCCGCTTCCTCCCTGTTCTCCCTAGATATGCCAGCATCTCAGATGAGATTGCCTCTACCGGGATCTCGTGGTTATAGAAGAGAGGAGGCATTTCCTCGAACTTTGCCCACAGAGCCTTGGGGACATCTATATCCACCTCAGCAAACCCAAACCAGCTGTCTGCTAGGAGAGCCTCCTTAAAGCTAGCTACCCCACTGGCACCGGACCAATGGCACACTTTCTCCTTACCACATGACATCTCTTTGGCCATCGTTGACAGGTACATAGCATTTGCGTTGTAGCCGAGTAGATGTTGGCAGACAAGCTCACTCTGGCGGATTCGAGTCACACCGGCCTTGTGGCATCTGGTGAACACGATGCTGGGACCGCCAACAACAGCACCCTTCAGCATCTCGTAGGCTTCCTTGTCCTGTGAATAGAGGCTAACATCCGACATGTGCTGAGCAGTTCCACGTAGGAGGTACTGCAGTGACACACTTGGGAGAGACACCACGTCTTTGAGGATGTCGATTTCTCGTTCTGTGTAGAACTCCCGCATCCACTCTAGGGCTTCGATGAATGGACTGACGTCCATGTTGTTGTATTATCGCAGCCAGTTGGCGAATGTCCGCATTCCATGCTCGCTGAATGTCTGTTTACACTGTTCCCACTCTGTTCGCGTCAAGAGGTAGCCACCCTTGAGCTTAGATGTCCATGCTGAGTAGTCAGGAAGCCTTGGATAGTTGAGCTTCTCATGTGTGTCAAACCATTCATATGGGAGCCAGCTCTTCTGCTGTGTACACCCGTAAGCTTTGTCCCATACCTCGTACGAGACTCCTGGGCCGAGGTAGTTCAGCACATCGAGAAACCGTAGCTCAGGTCTTATGGGGAACATGGTCTGATTAGCCTTCTTGGCGACTTTCACTGTACCTGTACTGTCAGTCATCTCATCGACAAAGTACTTCTTGATGAGGTTCAGGTAATACCACCCAGAGTTAAGCCTCAGTACAGGCACTTGGTCACACCACTCGTTGATCAGTCGCTGCTGTTACTTTGGGAGCTTGTCCAGGTCTGTCCGGACTATAGATGCTCGCCATTGGATCTTCAGCATGAACTCTCTGATCAGTTCTTTGGGGTCAGGATTGCAGAGGTGAGTGGGCTCACTTGTGGCGCCCTCTAAGGAGCAGCCAACTGACACGAAGATAGGTATGTGAGTACTCTCGATCGTGAGAGTCTCTGTAGGATGAGTCTTGATACCATCTAGGAGTGCTTCGAAGTCGTAAACTATGAAGTGTGGGTATGAGACATTCCGAGCTCGTTTAGGTACGCTTGGGCAGCGTTTTATACAGCACTCCCACTGTACCACAAGCGAGCATCCAGAGGCTCTCAGCTTCTCCTCTCTCAGGACTGTCTTGTGGTATCTTTGTTCGGCATCCTCACCTCGCTGGTGTTGTAGACACCCATGCCAGTGACAGCCATGGAACTGGTAAACGGTGTTGGTGGTCGGATTATAACCATCTACGGGAGTGCCCTCGATCCAACGCTCGCCACCGTGCCTGCACTCTACATGGTGTATGTGTACGCCTCTGTTTCTCGACTCATACTCGATCCAACGAGTAGCCGCTGAACTGGATGGTTGGGGCGGATAGAAGGCTTTCTCATACGCAGACTGTGGCGCCTCACCCTTCTCGCCAGGACACACGATTTTTGTTTTGCCGCCTGTACAGTGATCAGCATGGCGTTGAAGATGGCATACCTGTGTACACCTCTGCTGACTAGTGTATGTGCCAGCTTGGACATGTTCTTGATGTAGAAGGCGTGGTGGTCCCACACTCCGATGGTCATGGTGTCACGGTAGTGAGCCGCTTGCATGATCAAGTGCCAGGTTCCCTCTTTGGTTGGTTCATACACGCGAATCCTAATCTTGGTGAAGACCTCTACCTTGTCCAGCTGATCCAGCGAGGTCTTGCGGACATCAGGTACTGTCTTGCCGTAGAACTGTGTGTCAAGCTCTCGTGCAGGAGCTGTACTTCTATCAGCTCTCGCTCCTCGGTGGACTGCTAGACATCTCCAGAGACACATGTTGTCCCTGTATGTGTCGAGGGCAGTCATACTCGTCTTCTGTCGTAGCCAGTCTTGGAGGGGGCCTGTCCCAAGCAGAGGTTGGTGGTCGATGACAGCCCAGATCTCAATGTTGATTGATTGAACGAAAGCCCACTTGGTGTTGGGTCGATCGATATTGTCTGTGTCGAGGTGGGCTTGCTCTCTTGCTGCGACCCAGTTCTGTGCTGCTCCTATCGTGTTCAGCCACGGGCTCCCTGGCGCATTCTTGTGGACGAACATCACCCTACCATCTTCGATTTGACGGATGCGATAGGTATGTGTGTAGTGGAGGTAGGAGGCGTTCTGGACAGTCTGCAGGTTCTTTTGCATGATCCAGCCTTTGAGGTCTCCTTCTAGACCTCTGAAGAATGCCCAGCATACTAACCGGCGTCCTCTATCCTCTGTCTCCCTTTCGCCGAGACGCTGGTCGAGAATGTGTTCGCCTTATCGCCTTATGCTCTGAGCTAAGAGTTCAGACCTCGTCCCCTTATGCTCTGGGCTGGGCTCAGACCTCGGCATTGCTTAACGATCCTGTGTTTGAGGGTTAAGCACTCCAGTGGATGGGCCTCCATCCGCCTCGCTATAGTCTTGGCTCGCAAGCTAGCAGTCACCTCCTCGGCCAACTGACGATGCTCACGTACCCGCTGCCCTTTCTTGTGGAGATTCCAAGGATCCTCTTTGGTAAGCGCTGGAAACCTTCTCATATTCATTGCTCAGGAGAGTCACTTCTGCCACTCCTCAGCACGGACCTGGTCGATCATCTGAAGCAGGTCGGCTTTCTTTGCTTTGCAATAGCGTGAAGCTATGCAACAATACTCATGGTGTATATCCCTGTGGATGCCTGTCTCTAAATGGGCGTTCAGACCCTATTATGTGTGGCGATCAGTACCTGTGAGTGGTGTATATCCCCCGTCTGGGCATTCTGACCCATTATGTGTGGTGCTGGCGATCAGTACCTGTGGGTGGTGTATATCCCTGTGGATTCCTGTCTCTAAATGGGCGTTCAGACCCTATCATGTGTGGCGATCAGTACCTGTGGGTGGTGTATATCCCCTGTCCGGGCGTTCAGACCTATTACGTGTGGTGCTGGCGATCAGTACCTGTGGGTGGTGTATATCCCTGTGGATGCCTGTCTCTAAATGGGCGTTCAGACCCTATTATGTGTTGCGATCAGCGTTCAGACCTATTTATTATGTGTGGTGCTGGGCGTTCAGACCCTTTTATGTGTGGCGATCAGTACCTGTGGGTGGTGTATATCCCCTGTCTGAGCGTTCAGGCCGATTATGTGTGGTGCTGGCGATCAGTACCTGTGGGTGGTGTATATCCCTGTGGTTGCCTGTCTGGGCACGAGGTGGCCACCGCACCTGGCCCCCGCAACCTATGCCCCAGGGATTGAGAGGGCGGTGGTGTCATTTACATAGTAGTAGTGTCGGGATTAAAATGATACAACCTCCCTCAACTGGCAGCCGTTCGGCGATCCGTGGCCCCCACCGCCCTCTCAATCCCTGGGGCCTCCATCTAGAGGCATACCAACCACATGTCTCAACAACCCTGGGCCTCCATCTAGGGGCATGCACCAACCACATGTCTCAGCAACCTATGCCCCAGGGATTGAGAGGGCGGTGGGGGCCACGGATCGCCGAACGGCGGCCAGTTGAGGGAGGTGGTATGATTTTAATCCCGACACTACTACTAGAGGCCCTAAGGTAATTGGCCAATTTATATCATCTAGCCAGTGCGCACAGCCGGAAAAGGGGCGAGCACAAAATGTCTCTAATGGGGAGATTGCCCCTAACTACTGTAAACCTATCCTATCGAGCTAGAATAGCCAGAGTTAGTCGGTCACACGCCAGGCTCGAGCAATGTGAGCATGATCAATGAACTCTGTGTAAAATTGGTGCTGGGGGAAAATAGTGATGCGGATATAATATTGCTGTGGAGTATAGCCTAGCGTACTGTGCTCTAGCGTTTTTATATAAACAAATCACAATAACTAGGATGGCTATTTGCCATATACATAACTAACTCGTACAGTGCGAACCATATATCAGGTCATAGGACCTTGCGGTGCTTGTTAGTTGTAAGCACACAGAAATAAAGATAATATGTACAGTATGAAACAGAAAATATAAAAATGCGGTGACCGGGAAGGTACTGGTCATCAGTACATATTACGGAATTAATAAATAACACAATAGTATAGTTACTTGAGTACCTATTGGTCATCGGTACAGTAAGAGTTCATAAATCGCAGTAGTTGGTGCACATGAGTAGCGCGAAGTGGCATGATTCCGACGTTGCTGGGAAGATTTCCACAGGCAGACTGTTAATGCGGCTCACACTCAAGACGGTGAAGAAGAACGGCTGTAGAGATATGTCCATTAGATAGTCAGAATAACTAATACATGAATTTATATGGTAATTTATGAAGTGTTCGTCCAGCTATGGTAGTTTGAAAGTTGCTGATAACAAAGATGGCTACAGTGGTAATTAAATGTTGCATGTACATAACTAGGTACACCATGCAAGATACATTGCATAGCTCTTGCGGTGTACCGAGCAGAGTCCCACCAGACTGTGGCATATAAGTTAATTAAACACTTGACATGCTGCGTGGAAGTTTGATACCACTTTTCGGCATGGTCTGGGAGATCCGGTGAGTTATCTACCAAGAAGACCCATCTGCAGTGAAGCTCCTCTGTAAGTTGTTCCAGATAGGGAGTCCTTCTTATTTATTTAATTGCCCTCGGATGGCCGTCCGGGCGCTTAAAAAAATTGTGATTGTGGTTAAAAGGTTGTTGTCCAGTGCAGGAAATTTGAATTCCGACAGGTACTCCTGCGGTGTAGGATACCACAGTCAGTAAGCAGTTAGCCCATGTCTAGGACTGTGCTGGTCCAGTAACCTTGCTGTCGGCTGTTCCTCGCTGAAGTGCTCTCGATTCTTGATTTCTTGCTCCTTTATGCTACTTGTGACGTCAGAGGTCGGATACCCCAGCCAATCAGCAGGCGAGCAGTAGGCAATCAGGGTGCAGCCTAAAAGGGTGACGTGGCGATCACGTGACCAGTGCATTTCCCATTCACTTAATACATACACGCAATTACGACGTAGAAGTAATATTTTGAAAATCATTTTACTGAGCTATTTATGGATAACTCTGCCATTTCTGCTCCAATTTTAAAAAGGTAAATGATCGGTACCAAGAACGACGAGAATGGAGTGATTTGAAGAAATCATAAGTACCAACTTGGTACACTATAAGTATACGCTCTCTTCCAATACTGACACGTGTTGACAGGGAACCTCTGATGCACGCGCATGTGCGCTATGCATTCTTACGGACTTAGCCATCTTATAGAAACCTCTCTCATATGGCTTTATAGACACGTCCGTCCTACCTAGGGGGGGCATGCTCGGAACGTACCCGGAACAGTCGTCCCGTACCCAGCTTACCGTACCTATCTGGCCGATCTGCGCCACACCACCCCCTCCTAGTTTGACACCTGTGACAAACGATAATGCATCACGGATCGAAAGCACGGGAGCACGCTAGGTGAGAATTATAGACTTCTTGAGTAGGCACATAGCCGAGAGGAGTAGTGACGCAAGAGAAGCGTAGTTTATCAGAGAAGATCACATAGAGGTGAGAAGGAGTTTGGGAGGGAGGCATACTTTTAACTTTGATTTTTGGCCTGGTATTTATATTTCCAGGCCTTTTCTTTTTTTGTGTTTCATATTGCGGTGTATGTTTTTTATTGAGTTAATACTATGATTGCAGCTAAAACAATAGCTCGTATGGGCGTTCTCGTGGTGACGAATAATTAAATTTCCACCGAGAACGCCCAAGCTCCGACATACCTGAATTAAGTTTAAAGTATATAAAAATATAATAAAAGGACAAGATATATATTTTGAAAAAATACAGTGGCAATATCACAGTAATAATATAATATAACAATTGCGTATGGATACCGAGTATATGAAGGTATGCATACAGTGCGGCCCATTATAGCGGGTCCGAACGGATAGCTCTTGCCACCCAAAATCCGCCTCGTTGTCCTAACGTGAGAAGAAAAATAATAAGAAAAATAGTATTTAATAGTAATGAAAAATGGGTTCATCCGGCAGCCTCAGGAACTACTGGGATGGCATGACGGGAATATAAGACATATTCGCTTGCCGTGTGTTGTGTACTTATGTCGCACATGACACTCTTACAACACATGAATCCGCAGCGATTATTTTGGTGAGACACAGTTTTGCAATAATGTTGCGTAGCTGTGTGGGATGACCATGGTCAGTGTGTTTCAATTTTATAAACATAATAATAAATAAGAAAAGGATATTTCGAAAAATAAATAAAAATAATCCTATCCTCCGCACACCTATTCACCCATTCTGCTGCACCCACAACAATAATGTCCACACACGTCTGCCGAGAAATTCCCCCAACGAGTTTGGGTCCCACAACTCGTGCTTGACAGCTGTGGTGGGTGGTCTTCTGATGCTGATATTTGATTACCTATGTTATTAATGTCTGTGGCACTTAAGTTGGATGAAGTTGCAGATAAGTTAATGGATGCACTAGTAGTTGTGGTGGTGACGACTATTGGTGTAGTTCTGACTGGTATGAGCTCCGAAATTGCTGACATCACTGTTGTCGTGGGGGTGGTGGTAGTAGTGCTTGCTGGAGGTTGACTGAACGATGCAAGGATACTGGGTGATGATGTTGCTCCAGTGACTGCGGATAGTTTCCAAATTTTAACAGCCTTGATCAGCTTACTCGCGGACGTTCTAGGAATCGCTTGGATCTCCGGTTGATGAGCTATTCTGCGCTTTCCCATGTATGGTCTGTCCGGCGTAGTATTCTTTCTGAAAGCAGGATCTATGGAAAGAATGGTGCTGCGCATCGATGTCGGCGTGCTGGTATGCGGTGTGGTGGTGGTGATGATGGCTTCTGTGAGACTTATCTCCTCGTTGATAACTAAACTGAGCGGAAATATGGAACTGTCCGAAATGTCCTGTAAAACGGGATTGTTGATTTTCACAGGAGTTGTTATCACTATCGAAATTGGGTGCTGCCGGTGCTGTAATGATGGGTGCTGGAGTGCTGGTGCTGGCTGGCTGTATTGTGGATGCAGATGGTACAGCTACTTGCGGAAAGTCAGTTTGTCATCCTTTTGTGCTTTTAGTCTTGGCCATTTTTCCGGTTGAAAGCACGGTAATTGGAAGTCTATTTTCGAAATGGGGAGCGAGGATATCTATGTCCTCATTTTGCTCACCCGGCTTTAATGTCACAACCAATACATGATGTTTAAAGGCTAACACGTGTTACACCATACTGCATGGCTGACTACAGGTATTTGCAGTCCGCACAGAATGCCAGTTGTAGTAAGTGGTCCCAATTGACGTGAAGTTTCAAGTCCGAGTTTCTGGAAAACGCATGCTTGCACAGCTGTTCATTGTACGATAAAGCAGTACAGGGATAATTCTTTCCGATGTGAGCAGATGGCGATTCTTCTGAGCTGTCGGACAAGGCCACGTCTTCCGCAAGTGACATACTATTTCCACATGATGGTTATTTGCGGAACCGCACTAACCTAATTAAACTTTCCTAACTCTTCATAACTTCCCTGGCCAATATAACATAAAGTAATAAAATAATAATAAGAAGAAACCAGCAGAATTTGGTTTGCGACACGAAAGTAGCCTAATACTCAAGCTTCCCTAGTGTCGAGTTTGACGGGAAGGTGAAATTTTAGTGCACGCTCTCCTCCTTTTATACTTTTTGGTGACGTCACAGGAGGACGGAAGGCCACACCCAAAAGTTTTAAGGTGAGTCGGTTCCGCCAAATATGGAAATATTTAAATTTATTTTTCTCCTGGTGTCGGATTATATATTCCCTTCGTAGGAAGAAGGCAAATATAGATATACGCACGCAGGATAGCCGCTTTCATCCCCACTCGGCCAGAAATCAGGTCTCTGATCGATGTTAAAATCTGGAACTATTTATTCCTGTGGACGCTCACCTTTTAATTAGCGTGATGCGCTTTTTCAAGTTGGACACTAATAAACTGGCCTGTTCAAATTTCATGCTGGAACGCCCACTGGGGTGTGGGAGAGCGTGATGATGTCAATGGCGTGGCCTCGACCCACCACCTCTCGCCTCCTCCATCACGCTGTGGTAGATACGTGTAGGGCGGTTCTTTTGTTTATAGCCTTTGATCCAATTTAAAGGGTTGATCACGTGATTTTTGTTTTGAAAGCATGTGGTTGATCGAAAACCTAGGCAATCTGTATATGGGTGGAGTTTTCATGCTGTTGATTATACATATTTGATGAGAAAAATAGAAATATATGTTTTTCCGAACAACGTCCCTATATATGCGCGTGATGGTGTACGTGTGGCATCTCTTGTGTCTAGTAAATTTATTCCAGCCCTTGTTGATTAGTGGCTGGAATATGCAGGTAAGAGAACATTTTTTTGTTAGTGCTGATGATGGTGGTGTACTGTTGTAGGGAAGTCGGGTTTGCTGTATGACGCTGGCGTAGCCTGTCGTGGGCAAATCCAGTTTTCCAAGCTGGGAAATGCCGAGTCTGTTTCTGTTGTGGAAAGTTTGGGTTGCAGTGGGTGATTAACTCACCGCACTCGTGCGGGAGGGAATGTTGCGGAGAAAGGTGTCTAACTTTTTTGGTTTATAAAAGTTAGGTGTATGCTAACCATGTTGTTGGTGATGTTGAATGTCTTGGTTACTACATTTCTTTAACCGGGTATGTATGTAATGTTCGCGCAATGATGAATTGACGTATCCAGCCTGTGTTTTGTATGCTTCTGGCTTTCTGTGTCTTGGTGTGATGTTCTGACTGCTCACGGGGGTGGGGTGGGTGGCTGGGTGGGGGAGGGGGGACCTGGTAGGGCGGTTGTGGTCAGGGATGCCCTTTGGATGGGGAGGGTCATCTCCAATTACATGACGGTTAGTACGTTGTCATAGTTTTTAAATACCAGGCATATTCGAGCCGAGAGTCTGCTGAACAGCCTGTTTCCCCGCCCACCACCGGCGGGGGTGGGGGTGTTAACTGTGGTGCGGGATGCCACCTCTCCTGTAGCAGCCGACTCTCTCATATCTGAAGATTGACAGTCAACAGACGACGAGTGGAGTGTGACATGGACAGGACCATTGATGTCCGAACTTGGTGCATAGACAAGAGATGCGGGTTAGAGTGGAGGTGGTGGTGCTAATGGATGGAATGCACCTTGGAATGGGGGTGGTCTCGCGATTTTATGATTTGGAACGGTACACCAAGTTGTGCGGTTTGCCATTCTTTGCAACACGCTATAGCTTCATCAATACTCTTCACTCCTATGCTATTTATTACATGTTCCACCCCCACAGGAAGCATGGCTCGGGGCAGCCTCATCTTCCGCTTGTGGTGACTCAATAATTGGGATAATAGCATGAAGTGGGTGGGAATGGGAAGAGGTCGGCGGTACAACCTTTCCGTCCTTCCCCATGGACAGCACAACTGAGCGTCTTCAGATACGACTTCCCAGATCGTGTAGCCCTGCTCTGAGGAGGGAGAGGGTGAGTACGTAGCTCATCATCGTCCTCAGCTTCAGTCATATGTTCACTGGACTCCCGGCTTGGTAGAAGAGGGTATCAATCTGGCACCGTGGTGCTCCGGACTAACGTCTGGAATACTTGTTTCCATAGAGACATCTGTCTGGGTACCGGTGTCACCTGGAACGACCAGTCCGAGCTCTGGTACTGGGTCGTCACTGACACAAGGTTTAAGTCGATCGAAGTGGCTGACTGAGGTCAGGACATCCGAGGCGTGGATATGGTAGGTCACGTCCGACATCTTACCTACTACCACATAGGGGCCTTTCCACTGGTAACTCAGTTTACTTGACACGTTTGCAGAACATTGCGAATCATGAACCCAAACCATCTTTCCCGCCTCATACGGGTCTCCATGCACCCGCCGGTCATGCCACGTTTTCTGACGCCGGTGTGCAGTGGATAATGTTGCTCTCACTAGCTCATGGGACTGTTTTATCCTTTGCCGCATGAACTCTACATAGAGAGATGGTGAATTTCTTTCTTCTGGAATCCTGGGCATGGCCAGATCCAGGGCAAGGCTAATTTATGGCCTGACATTAACCGAGCAGGGGTATAACCCATGCTGGAATGTATCGAAGTGTGGTATGCCATGTGCACAGGCGTATTTCCTTAGTGAGTATCTCCATGAGGGTTCGGTTACACCTCTCCACCATGGAGTCGTCCTTGTTTTGATGATATGGAACAATTTGTAGAACTCGGAGATTAGCTGGCTCTCAAAATTACTTCTTTGGTCGGAGTGCAATTCATAAGGCATACCGAAGTGACATATCACATTGCTAGTCAGGACCTCCGCTACTGTGGATGCCTCTTGGTCCAGCAAACCCAATGCTTCCACCCACTTCGTAAAATAATCTTGCAATACGAGGATGTACTTGTTTCCTTCATCCGTCGTATTCAAGGGTCTGAGCACATCAATAGCCACTCACTCCCATGGTGCACCAGCAATTGTAACTTGTAATGGTGTGGAATGGTGCTGGCCAACAGTACGTCTTTGACATGGGACACATTTGGCGACCCATGCCTCCACACTATCACGTATCCTGATCCAGTGGAATCTCTGTTTAATTGTGCTTATTGTCCGCTCGACGGCCAAGTGTTCAGCACTATCGTGAAGGTATTGAAGAATGACTATTTGGTTATTAATGTAGAGAATGCCACCTTGAATATAACACTCTCCAAACCTCTGATGGTAGTATTTTGCCATCGCGGAAAGTGGTGTAACAGATACCTTAGGAGGACACACCCCCTCCTGGATCCACGCATATATATTTTGTGTTTGCACATCCATTGCTTGTTCGTGAGCGACTGTTTCCATGTCCCACTCTGTTCACCGCAATTCAAGGAACACAGGAGATGGCTGTGTAGTATGTATAATGATGGTGGTGACCTCCTGTGCATCCTCTAGCCTGATTCTACTCAAGGCATCAGCATGTCTATGAACAACGCTGAAGTTAAAGTCCTGGAGGGATTCCTGCCACCTCACTACCTGACCCTCCAGAATTTTTAGGTTTCTGAGCCAGCGTAGGGAGGCATGATATGTACGCAAGTTAAATGGGTGTTCATACAGAAAGTGTTTGTAATACTTGATGAAATGTACCACTGCTAACAATTCCCTCTTAGTTGTCGCGTAACTCTCTCTGTTTTGTTTAGAGTATGCGAACTATAACCCAGTACCTGCTCTGTTCCATCTTCTGTGACCTGAGATAGAACTGCACCTATTGCATAAGCAGATGAGGTTGGGGTCCGGATGAGCAAGAATTGGTGCGGTTGTCAAATGTTCCTTCAGGGCCCTGCAGGAACCATCACACTCACTCGTCCTCTCGAATGGTCGATCCTTTCGGTGATCTTATATAGTGGTGATGCAATCTCACTAAAATGATGGATGTAATGACGATAGTACTGGTAGTGATCGAGGAAACTCCGGGTGTCTGTGATCGTGGTGGGTTTTTTTCCACTCCACTACTGGTTTTGTTTTTGAACGTTGGGTAGCCACTATTTCGCTGGATATGATGTGTCCAAGGAACTAGACGCTCTGTCGTCGATGTAACAGAGACAGATCTCCCATTGCAGAGTAGTTAATGCCTGATCAATGAGATGCTCGAACATTCTAGGAGCGATGCACAATCCGTAGGGCATCAGAAAAGACCTTCTCTACACACAAAGGTGGTCTTCTCCCTGTCAGCGTCATCCTGCCAGTACCCACTAGCTAAGTCAAGGGTACAAAATCACTTGGCTCCGGACAAGAAATTTAAGCCCTGATCTATCCGTGGGAGCGGATTTGCGTCCTTGATGTTTAGATTATTAAGGCGGTGGTAGTCGATACAAAACCGCAAAGATACGTCCTTTTTGGCGGCTAGTACAATGGGCCTGACCCAGGGGGATGCCGATGGTTCTATAATGCCTGTTCGCAACATGTCGTTCACTTGTTGATGTGCTTCCGTCTCCTTGTGAATGGGAAGACGTTGAATGGGTTGTCAAACGGGTTGATTGTTTCCAGTGTCGATGGAGTGTCACACGAGATGTGTTTCTCCCATATCCATATCTCCAGCCGAGAAACTTTCACGATATTTCTATAAAAGTTTCTGTATGTCACGTTTATGAGACTTCACCAATCCAACTGTGGCACGCAAATATGTGTCATGCAAATGCTCCGGTAAATCATCAGAAGGTGTTGCTGCTATAGGTGTGGCAGGAGGTGTCTCCAGTGATATCACATCCACCAGATGACCACAACGAACTCCCAGTACTAGTGTTATTGGGTCCATTGTGCCATTGAATACCCGGAATGGTATGTGATCTATTTTGGTGGCGTCCCCGATCATTAGGTGACTGCTGCATTGTAAGGCAATCATATAATCAGGGTCTGGTTGTAGCATAGCTATGTGTGCGTTGTTTCCTAACTGTGATGTGGTGCCCCATAAGATTTGTTCCTGTCCCGGCGCAACTGTGGCCATAGATGCCAAAATTACTGCACAAGTATCGTACAGTGATGATTCCGGTTCAAGGGGTATACGTAGGCCGTGACTGTCTAGTTCCTGTTGTCTGCAGTGTATGACGGCTTCGCTGGCACTGAGGAAATCAGAACAAAGCAGGGCATCGTTTTAAATAGAGGCAACGACAACTCGCTGTATGAATTGCATTTCCTCTATCTGTATTACGAGGTTAACTACACCAGGCACAGGAACATCGGTTCAGGTAGCTGTTTGTAAAAATATGTGTGTAGGTCTAAGGGGTGGCTTCTTATGAGGTGGGATGCTCTCATACAAGCGCCTGTTGAAAACGGTGATAGAAGCCCCAGTGCCAACGGTGGCAATGTTGGAAACGCCACCAAACAGGCTAGCACGATTATATATTACTTTGCGGTGTGCCTGTGGAAGAGTTTCCTATGATAATACCTGCGGAATTGTTTTTGGTCTAGTATCATCCTGTATGTAGTCGGTCTGCTTCTGAATAACTTCTGTGGGTGCAGTTGGTGGCTGAGTGAGGAAAGGGCCAACTCGTCGTCCCTGCTGCTGTGATTGCTTAGGCAATGCCGGAGCTGGGGCTAGCAGTGGTGTTGTTGTTGACGCTGTTTCGGTATGCTGTGAATTTGTGTATACACCAGTGCAGACAGGCCTGGTGCAGTCGCGGATGAGGGCTACCTGTGTGAGTCGATTTTTGCAATGCATCATGGTATTTTAGTTGATGCACAAAAGATGAAGTGACGGCATGGTGGTTTGCCATTCTTTGAGCGATGCCTCTTCTTGCGGATCCATAATGCCGAGTGCTGACTGCAGTCCATGTCATCAATACTGCTGCTGGATGTAGTGGGTGATGCTGATAGGACGTGCAAATTGCATACCAGCAAGGGGCCCCGGGTATTAAGTGCTTTGGTGGCAGGTCGTGGTGTGTGTACAAACGTTGTTTCATTGGAGGTGCTACAAGCAACCACTGCCATTTTACCTAGGAAAGAAGGCTTGTTAGATACGGAGGTTGCGGTGTCACAACCTACAGCAGAGGGAGATGTCAGTATCATTGATGCAGTGTGCATCGTTGGTATCGACACATATTAAGCCGAGTGTGTGTGATTGCCTATTATCGTGGAAGGATGAGTTGTTGTGTAGGCCACCAAACGTTGTTGTTCGGAGGCCGCAGTTGAGCTGGGTTGTAAGAGTGGGCACCGAAGTGACTCTGTACTCGGTACCCGTTCTAGTGTAATGGTGTCTCAGGCTGCGGTATGCGTCAGTCAGCAGTAGGAGTTGTAGGCGGAGGGCGATTTGGGCACCGCTCCCTCCAGTGGCTCAGCTGACCACATCTGAAACATGTGTTTGGTGGCTGTGTAGACGTTACCGTACTTGTTGCTGGTTGTGTTGTCGACTGTGTTGCGACTGTGGTGCTGAGCATGGTGACTAAGTTGGTGAGTGTGGCGATCTGTTTAGTTATCTCTTCTAACCTATCGTGCATGTTCTGTCTATTGTTGTTGTTGTTGTTGTGCCGGTTCCCGCATCCGGGGGGGGGGGCGTTGTTGTGGCCCACGCGATGGGACTGGCCACGCCCTCTTCCTATAGGCGCATGATTTTGACCAGTGGGTTGGGCTGATTGTGCATGCAGGTCTGTTGCTGATGTAGATGCTATTGCAGATGTGTTGTCGGTGGTTATGAGATTTGCATCGTTCACTTCGTTTATGGGATGTAGTTGGCGGCGATTTGCTTTTTCCTGCTCTAAGAAATTCTTGATCCGAACCACTGTTGCCATTAAGGATTGAAGGCTGCCGTGTTCGATGAGAAATAGTTTTTCCTTGAGGGCTGGTTCTGCACTCAACGCATCGATGAAGGTGTCTAGATGCAAATGTGTAACTCCCTCGTGATTCGTGCTGGGTTAGGCATGAGTAACTAGTTGCCGAATACGACTAGCTAATTCCGTCAATGTCTCCCAAGCTCGTCTACGCAGGTTCTTTAGAAGACGACTGGTTTTGCCGAGGGCTGTGTCTCCAAATCTTTCTGACAACGTGCTTTCACGTTCTGTGTAGGTTGGCATGGAATCTGATCCCAAATCTACCAGGACTTGCAAAGCTTTTCCTAACAGTTTTGCAGCCAGATATTCTCCCATTTGTTGATCCATCCATCGGGTTGTGTGGCTAATGATTTCAAATTCGCACTTGTAATTGGCCCAATCATTATCCCCACTGAATTCGGGATGGAGACTGACTCGGCCATAGCCATGATGGCACTATTGCCGTGAATTCAGGTGGCGGTGCTGGAGAGAATGGTGCAAACGCGGATGCTGGTCTGCGGTTTGGTTGTCATGTTGGTAGCAATTCCAGATGATGTTCTCGCTGCTTTCATGTCGTGTCCGTGAGGGCGATCCCCGATGATAATGTTGAGCACGATATGTAGGGTCTGCTGAATACTGCCCTGGTGCGGGTCCATAGATGGGTGTTGGTCTATAGACTGGCAGAGGCATGATGTGTAGACGACGTGGGCGCTCTATCTGTGGTTGTGACGGGTCTTCCTCGTATGGAGGCGGTCCAGGAGACTGCCGAGGGTGGTGCGTGCTGTGTGATGTTCTTCTGGAATATTGTTGAAAAGGGAGGTGCTGCATCTCCTGGCTCGTATCACGGTACCGATGAGTAGTACGGTGATGAGGTCTGTATTGGCAGAGATGCAGGACATGGAGAATGAGGTGCCGGCCATTGGTCATCCTGTGATGACGCTGGTGAACATAATGGATGTGAAGGAATAGTTTGCCCGCATAGAGGCTCGTGGTCGACCATGATCCGGCGTAGATATTAGGTACCTATCATGGATATCTGACAGTGTGATATATTGAGTTCCCGCCTGCGAGTCATCACGGAATGTCCCCTCGCCGATCGGCGAAAACTCGTGTAAGAAACAGTGCTGGGCATTCCGCACCGGGGAAAGTTCTAGCATAGTTGGTGAACACTCATGCCGTTCTCCTGTCATATAATACTACTTCCAAATCTAGGGAGTGCTGACTGTCTAATGAAGGAGACTGAAACGTGGGTGTGTTGAGTGTCAGCGTGGGTTCGCTTCTCGTTCGAGCCCCACATTGGGTGCCACTTGTAGCTCGCATCGTCTTATGTAGGTCCAAAGATACTGCATTGGTAGTTGCCACTTTTATTTATGCGGGCCTTCTGCTAAATTCTAACCTACCGTTTGGTTGTTAGGTATGCTTCCAAACTTTGGCCGCAAGTGGCAGGGTTTCCTACCTATCTTTTAACACATAAGTCTAACTGGCGAAGATGCCCGACTTCCCCCCCACATAGCATCTTCCTCAGAAAGACAGCGTATTGACATGTTACGGAGTGACAGCTTCCGAATCATATGACGATCTGGTCACATATCGCACCGCAACCACATATAACATCCCTAGGACAATTTACCATTCACATAAGCAATTTAGAAAGTGCAATGATATTTTTATGGCAGGAGTAAGAGGCAGATATCCATCCCTAGTGACCTTCCCATGAAGGCGTGGTGGGCTCTAAGATAGCACCCAGTCACCATACCGAGTTGGATGGAGATCTGCATCTCGTTCGTCACCCATATGTTACGGATCTATCATTTTACCTGCCATTAGTGATATGTTCCAGAATGCCCAGAGATGCACTGCAGGCCGGGGTTACACAATATAATTTCTTTTCACAGTGCTTCCTACCTTGGCGGGGTATCTAAGCTAACTGGTATCTGAAGATACAGGGGGAGTGTATGCGAAATCGACACTTTAGTTTTCACCACACGGAAACCCCGATAGTTTCCCAGAGTCAGATCCTGCCAACGTGTCGATTGGGAGGCCAGACAATTAGTATGAAGCCTTGCAGCTGGAGGAGCGGAGAAAGAGACAATCCATCACCATTACTAAGAGGCCCTAAGGTAATTGGTCAATTTATATCATCTAGTCGGTGTGCGGTGTTACATATCCACAACAGCCGGAAAAGAGGCGTGCTCAATATGTCTCTTACGGAGAGATTGTCCATAACTACTTTAAACCCATTCTATTGAGCTAGAATAGCCAGGTTTAGTCGGTCACCTGTCAGGCTCTAGCAATGTGAGCATGATCAGTGACCTCAGTGTAAAATTTATGCTGGGGAAATAGTGATGCGGATATAATGTTGCTGTATAGCATAGCCCAGCGCACTGCGTCCTAGAGTTTTTATATAAACAAAACAAAATAACTAGGATGGCTACTTGCCATATACATAACTAACTAGTACAGTGCTAACAATATAGCAGGTCATAGGACCTTGCGGTGCTTGTTAGTTGTAAGCACACAGAAATAAAGATAATATGTACTGTATGAAACAGAAAATATAAAAATGCTTTCTCACGACCGGGACGGTACCTATTAGTCATCAGTACCTCTTACGGAATTAATACATAGCACAATAGTATAGTTACTTGAGTACCTATTGGTCATCGGTATGGTAAGAGTTCATAAATCGCTGTAGTTGAGGCGCTACAGATGAGTAGCCTGTTGATGCAGCTCACTTTCAAGACGGTGAAGAAGACAGCAGTAGAGAGATGTCCATTAGATAGTCAGCGTAAATAATACATGAATTTACACAGTAAATTATAAAGTGTCTATCCGGCGATGGTAGTTTGAAAGTTGCCCGTAACAAAGAGGGCTACAGTGATAATTAAATGTTGCATGTATATAACTGGGTACACCATGCGGGATACATCGCATAGCTCTTGCGGTGTACCGGGCAGAGTCCCACGAGACTGTGGCGTAAAAGTTAATTAAACACACGACATGCTACATGGAAGTTTGATACCACGTTTCAACGTGGTCTGGAAGATACGGTGAGTTATCCACCAAGAATCACCGTGGCTCTACATCCTGTAGAATTTACATCGGGCCGCAAGGCCCATCCGCAGGGAAGAGCCTCTGCAAGTTGTTCCAGATAGGGAGTCCTTCTTCTTCGAGAGCTTAAAAAAACTTGTGATTGCGGATAAAACGTTGCTGACCGGCGCAGGAGATCTGAATTCCGATAGGCACTGCTGCACTGTAGGATACTACATTCAGTAAGCAGTTAACCCACGTCTAGCACTGCACTGGTCCGGCAACTTTGCTGTCGGCTCTCCTCGCCGAAGTGCTCTAGATTCTTGATTTCTGGCTCCATTTATACTACTCGTGACGTCAGAGGCAGGATGCCCCAGCCAATCAGCGGGAGAGCAGTAGCCAATCAGCGTGCAGTCTAAAAGGGTAACGTTGCGATCACGTGATCAGGGCATTGCCCATGAACTAAATACATACACGCGATTACGACGTCCAAGTAATATTTTGAAAATAATCTTAGTGAGCTATTTTTGGATAACTCGGCCATCTCTGGTCCGATTTGTAAAAAGGTAAACGGTTTTCAAATCCTCGTTGCATTCTGGTCCTGATCCATACCAAGAACGACGAGAATTGAGTGATTTGAAGAAATTACAAGTACAAACTCGGTACACTATATGTATACACTCTTCCAATACTGACACGTGTTGCCAAGGAAGCTCTGATGCACGCGCATGCATGCTACGCATTCTTACGGACTTATGGCTTTAAACACGCGTACGTCCTACCTCGTGGGACGTGCTCAGAAAGTACCCGGAATGGTCGTCCCATTTCCAGCTTAGCTGGGACGGTCCATACCCATCTGGCAGATCCGTGCTACACCAGCAGGCAGACCTAGATTCACCTCTGCTTCGTACCCTGGGCCATGTGCCTATCACCTTCTCTTTGAGTCAAACTTGCATGAGAGGGCAATCATTTTTCTTAATCGCCTTTGAGAGTGAGCCGCATCAACAGTTTGCCTGTGGATATTTCCCAGCAACTTCAGAACCATGCCATCTCACGTTCCTCATCTGTGACGCATCATCTACAGTGATCTATGAATTTTGTCTGTACCGATGACTAATAGGTACTCATCTAACTGTATTTTTGTATTATTGTATTTTTATGCTTCTTTCTAGGGACTGATGACTAATAGGTACCGACCCGTCGTCTGAGACCGCATTTTATAGTTTATATTTGTAATGTATATATTATCTTTACTTTGTGCTATGACTAACAAGCACAGCAAGGTCGTGTGACCTTATTTATTGTTAATACTGTGATAGTTGATTATATATGGCAGAAGCCATCCTAGTTACTGGTTTTGTGTATATTATATAAAATACTAGGACCGCCGTATGCTAGGCTACACTATACAGCAACAATAAATCCGCGCCACCTTTTCTCCCAGCAATCCATTTTCACTGAGGTCACTGTTCAGGTTCTCATTAAGCGAACCTGACATGTGATCGACTAAACCTGGCTATTCTAGCTCGATAGGATAGGTTTAAAAGTAGTTATGGAGGATCGCTCTTTAGGAGTCATTTGTGTAAGCCTCTTTTCTGGATGTAGCGCATATGTAACACCGCACACCGGCTAGGTTGTATAAATTGTTCATGTACCTTAGGGCCTCCTTATTAACATATGAGTGATTGTCTCTTCTTATGCTCCTCCAGCTTCCGGGCTTATAATTGTCTGGACCTCCCTTCGACACGTTGGTGTGATCCGACTCTGGCAACTATTGGGGTTTCTGAGCAGTGAAGACGAAAGTGTCGATTCGGCAAACACCCCATCTGTATCTTCGCATACTAGTTGGCATAGCTATCCATGCCAATGTAGGAAGCACTGCGAAAATATTAAATTATTTTAACCGGCCAGAAGTGCATCTCTGGGCATTTCAACATAACCCTAACTACAGGTAAATGTTAGTCCCCGGGTTCGGATCTTACATGATCCACCCGACATGTCAGCTGACGGACAGGACACCGATCTCTCTCTAACTCTTCACAGCGACTGGGTGTGGTCTTGGAACCCACCACGACCTCACGGGAAGGTCACTATAGTTGGATATCTGTCTCCTCCTCCACACCATAAAACATATATGCGCTTTTCAATTGCTTATGTAACTATGTCTTGTCCTAGTGATGTTGTATGTGGTTGCAGTGTGGTAAGGAACAGGATTGTTATATGATTCTGACACGCTGTCTATCGGAGGGGGGGGGGGGGGTGCTCCGTAAGGTGACCATATAGAAACCGAGCATTTCCACCAGTCAGGAGCATGTATTTAAAAATAGGTAGAAATTCCTGCCACTTGCGGCCTAAACATGGAACATGGACCTAACAACTAAAGGTTAGTTTATAATTTAGCAGAAGGACCACATAAATAAAGTGGCAACTACCAATACAGTATCTTTAACCCATATAAGATGACGGTGTTGAATTCTCTGGAAATCATCCACCCTATCTTCACGTAATATAGTGTGCATCACAATAACTTACTGTTTCACTAGGTTGACTCACACTACACACTTAGCATATGTTTGAACAAGAGAGTGGCCCTTTTTACCAACTCTCTTCCTCCGCTTCAGCGTTGAAGGCATTTTCCTGTGACGGAGGTGTGCGCGTCGCACTTTCCTCTCGCAATAATAATATTTTGTTAGGAGTATAATGGTTTATATTAAACTTCATAAGTGACCACGTTAGGACTCTCCCTTGCAGGGATGCTTCGCGGATTTAAAGATCGGCGAGGTACCTCTGACGAACCCACAATAGGCAAGACACCAACTTAGTTCTATGTACTATATTTTCTCTCTCATACTAGCAAACGAGTAGCATTGTTTGTATATATCTAATTATTTATTAATTATGTCTAGACTCCTAAATTGAGTAACGGGCCACCATACCGGTGACACGAACAATCGGGACGAGATGCTGTGTTTCAATATCGGTGGCAATGGTTGCACGGTCCCACTGGAACGTTATCGTTCCAATGGCTCTAGAAGTCGGTCTTTGTAACAAGATATGTAACACCGAGAACCGACGCTAACCAGCCAACCCATGCATCATGTATTTGCGGTGTTGCGGGACAGAATATACGGACGGACCAGCGCTTACCCCTGGGGGCTACACTAAACCCAGTAATCAATCATCATCCTCTCTTGGATAAACTTGTTTCAGAGTATTATCAACCAGAGCAATTATGTTGAGCTTAGGATAACTCAATTTGCCAGTTTCAGAGAAGATTTATGAAGTCCCCCAAAAGTGCATAAAATCCTAGATGGCCACCGATACATGTGACCATGCAAATTCCTACAGTATCAGAGAGTAGTCCTAATAGCCTGTGGCGTTTGAGCTTGATTCTGATAAGATTCTTGAGGTTATGGACCTGTGAATAATTGGATGGAAGAATAAAAAAAATAATAATAAACATAATTGGAACATTAACAACAGTCTTCCAGAGCTGAAACTGAAGCTCTTGGAAGACTAATAATCTCGCAGACACAAAAATAACCGCCTAAATTCTATATGTGCAGGGTTACGTCATAGTACAAATACTGGCATATGTTGCGACTGAATTGAGAGAGCACAATTAAATCATACTATCTGTAGTTTATTTCTAAATTTTTTGACTGTGTCTGCACAGAAAGTATATTCATCTAGCTGTTTCCATTGTTTAACCGAGTTTCTGTAGGCTTCAGTTTCACTATTGTCGGCCACAAAACATGTAGAGTTGCTTCTTGGCAACTATTTTATCTGCAGAAACCCTGTCAAAACGTTTGGTTCGGATCAATCGTTTACGTCTGATAGGAGGTAGAAACTGATCTTGTGGTACCAGACCATTTACCATTTTGTGCAAGAACACTAAACGGTTTTGTTTTCTGCGGCTCTGAACGGTTGGAATTTTCATTTTGTCAAACATTTTCTGAATACATCCCTGTTGGTGTGACCTGTAGTTGTTTGTTATATATCTAGAAGCCTGTCTCAGCATACGTTCTAATTTATCAATGGACATTTGGAGATACTGGTTCCAGATTACTGAGCCGTACTCGAGGGTTGAACGGACAAGTGACACTTATGCTGCCTGTTTACACGAGGTAATCTAAGGTTTCTAAGCAAGAATCCGGGAGTTGAATTTTTTTAGAAATGATTCCAATGTGGGTGCTCCATTTAAACTCTTACGAAAATGAAATGCCAATGTAAGGGTTTGCCTCAATTTGGCTTAATGTAGTATTGTCCAAAGTATAAAAGCGTGATGATCTATATCTGTTCTATTTCTGATGCTCAGGATGTAACACTTCTTGGCGTTAAATTTCATACCCCACTTCTCAATCCACTGTTCTAATTTCACCAGGTCTTGTTGGAGAACATGGTGGTGTGCATTAGATCGTACATTAGAATGGAAATTTCTCCCGGTCTACATCATGTAATACACAGTTATTTGAATACACATGCTATGGTAAATTCAGTTCAGTAAAATGCAGATGTTACTTTGTTGCCATTATGCATATTACATTCCATGTTACAGATGACATTTTTGCCGGCCCCGTTCAAAGCATTTGGTGACAAAGAATGCATTGAATGTGATGAAGGACAAATGAATGGATATTTGCGTTACTTCCCGGTCTATGACCGCAGCGCTTGCTTCCTTGAATGCCACATGAACTTCACTTCTAATGCATGCGGATGTAAAGGCATGTACGATCTAAGTAAGTAGAGTAGTAAGACAAACAGAAGGGAGAAGGAGAGAAAGACAGAGTGGCAAATGGGGAGAGAGAGAGAGAAAGAGAGAGAGAGAGAGAGAGAGGGGGGGGGGGAGGGGGGAGGAAGGGAGAGGTAGGGAGGGAGCGAGGGAGGGAGGGAGGGAGGGAGAGCCGCTCGGAAAACAACAGAAATAGAAGGCACAGAAATAAATGGCACAACAAGAAGCGTTTGAAAAAGCAATGCACGATCTATGGCAGAGCCGTAGGTAAGTTGAGAACATCCGGAGCTTAAGTAGCATTGGTGGGGGAATCACATTGTTCTGCAGTACCAAAGTTTAACTTCGCAAGATGTGCGTTGCTCGTACCAGGCGGTAAAGATGACAATACTTCTGAAACAAGATATGACTATTTATGACTTCCTGGAGATTTATGTTCTCGAGGTATGAAGAAGTAAAGCAATAAATCACGTTTTCTGAGTTCTGAACATTAGTGTACAGGAAATTTGAGTGTCTAAGTACGTACTAGATCTATCGAGCTCGCATCTTGAGCTTGGTGGAGTGCAGAAGAACGATCTGAGTCCAGTCTTAACCCAGCGTCTGATTCTATTCATCAGATGCGTGCTACTGTCACTGATGTGTCATCATCATGGCGAAAATGCAGAGGACGATATTAATAATGAGTAACAGTCAGTGTTGTGGAGGTCTGAAATTGTCTGCAAATAACCATTTTTTCTGAAGTCGATCAGTTACCAGAGAAATGGTGATGCCGAAAATCTAATGATGAAGCTCTGGACTAAAAAGATGTGGTTGAAGTGATGATACGGAGGAATTTAGTAGAATTCGCTGATTTTATGGAGTGTCAAGGAAAAGATGACTTCTCGGTCTGCCACCGTCCATCATACACAGTTCAAACACAGAAATTCACAGATTTTGGTTTACACAGTCGAAAAATTTCGAGCTCCACGGAATTACGAAGACCTTAAGATGAAGCTAATAGCCAATACACGGGACAGCACTCAATGTGGAGAGGCTGAAGGTCGACATAGTGCTCATGATTCTAAACCGTCAGCGGGGAATTTATTGGGATCGCTGGTTACGATACGGCTCGAGCGTAGAAAGGATCGATCGAAGGATCCGCTAATCGTACATGGTTGCATAGACGGAAAGTGGACTGGAAGTTCTCAGCTCTGAGTACAGCTTATCGCTTTGGCATCTCTGAAGAGAAGGTGGCCAAAAGTGTCCACGGGAGGGGTGTGTGTCAAGAATGAAAACTGACTGTCTCTTTGAGAAATGACACACCCTGAGGCCAACCCACCACCACCCCACACCAAACCCCACCACCCCAGAGAAGATATCGAAAGGATTATCAGAAGAGAAGATATTTAGATGATGAAAAGCTCCGACTTATATAGTATCTGAAACCAATGGGCGGGGCCTATGTTAGAGGACGCAGAAACAAACAAGAACATGAGTTAAAGGCGACCTTCATCCCCTGACATAACGATCACACAACGAGAACTTACTGGAAATGATAGCAAGTTAAATATGCGCCTAATGGAGAAACTTTAATTAAAGATATATCTGCCATTTTTAGACAAGTCAGCCATAAGCATCAACGTTGCTGCGATATCGAGGTGAGTAGCGTATGGAAGCATGATCTACTACTTGTAATTTAAAGAGGCATGCTTCGCATTAACACCGTCTTAGCCATCGGCCAAAAGAAGAGACAACGACCATAGGCTGTATGTATAATACAGCGTACCATGGTCTAACCCCGTGTGCGCCGGTGTGTGCATACACGGCACAGATACACGCGCACGTGCATGCGTGCGTGCGTGTGCGCGTACGTGAATGTATGTGGATGTGAACGACCACAAATTTTATTACAAATTCTTACAATTGATGAACCTGTACATGCTCCTGGTGGAGCTAGATATGTCATTCATTACGGAGTGGTTATGATGTCAGTCTACATGTGACGTAATTGATTAATGTCAGATACTTGAGTGACAGATCAGATCCAGACATAGCGGTGCCCTATCTAGGAGTGTATACATGTTTATATTAAATGTTTATATTTTATGTTTTAGTGATTAACATGTCGCTGTGTAGCCCGCAAGCCTACTTGGAGTGCTACCTTCCTAGCTCGAGTAAGTCCATCTATCCATCCCTCGCTCCTTTCCTCCCGCCCGACATCCATCCAACTATCCATCCACCCATCCACTCACCCATCCCATACACATACCACCTACCTACATACATATTACCCACCGACCCCGCCACCCACCCACTCACACACACACACACACACACACTACTCACACACACACGCCCACTACTCACACACACGCACGCACGCGCGCACTCACGCACGCAAGCATGCACGCACGCACGCACGCACGCACGCACGCACGCATATAGGCAGGCAGGCAGGCAGGCAGGCAGGCACGCACGCACGCACGCACGCACACACATGCATGTATGCACTCACACTTACGCATTTATGCCTACATCTACTCATCCCTCGATCGATTCAATGATGCTGGTATTGATTGCTATCATGACGCCAGTATTGGGATAAAAATCTATTTATTCGTGCAATTGTGAAAATGGTATGATGTCGCCCATGTTTTACCTTAAATAGTTTACACGTTTTCCTTTCTACTTCCAGGGGAATTTCGAGAGAACAATACACTGAGGAATTCATGTAAATGTCCCATGTCATGCAAAATCGATTCATATAGTGTTAGTCTCTCTAGTGCGTCATATCCGTCGCAGGTCTTCATGAAACAGTATAACAGCATTCTGGATGAAGAGTCTCGGGTAGAAGAGAAAGTGTTAGTATGCACACGCCTGTGTGTACATGCATATCCACGTACACATGCCCGCCAACGCATGAGCCCTCATACATGTGTGCGCACACATGAGCGCGCACACATGCACTCACACATGGCACGTACTCACTGAGATGTTGAAATAACAAGCACACCATAATATTTGTTTATGCTGAAAACATCCTACTAGTTACACCATTGTCTTACTGGGCGCGGATTGGGGTAGGGTGGTCTAGATTGTTACTACACACAGCACAAACTTTATAGTTCCTTTATTTTATATTTCTCCGAGCGTAGCGAGCGAAATATAATTGTTTGGCAACAGCCTGTACCACCACCCACCCCATCCCCCCACCCACCTCCACCCACCCAAGTATGTCGGGATATAAGCCTTGCTGCAGCAACAGCTCCCATCAAATTACTTTCAAAATATGTAACAGCTTTCACATATATTTGTCTTAAAATTGAGATGCTTGAGTGCCAAAATGCTGATGCATATCCGCCATTTTAGAGGTAGCCATATAATTATAACGAGCTTTATTGCTAACTGCATGTTTTTCTAATGGGGTGGCGGTGGGTACTGTGTGGTATTGCCATACAAATAGATAGCTATAGGGTACGTATCCCCATACGTTACCTATAGGACGAGTTATCCCGACACAAGATCAATAAAACACAAGTGTGCCTAACCAGGTAGTTTCAGATTCGTCGAAGCAAGCTGTCAGTAACAGCTGTTCATCCGGTATGATCATTGCATCGGCGCAATTTGTGAACACCCTTCTATTCACACATTCTACTACACTATTAGGTTGTGGATGATATGCACTTGTGTGTTGTTTTACAACATAGAAAGTGTCTGAGAGAGCTTTAATAACATTGGACAGAAAACTCTAGTTTATATATGATATTAGAGTGTGGGGCTCCATATCTACTAAAATCACCCTTTAGATTACATCAGCTATTTCAGTTGCTGTGTGGATTTTTAAAGGTATTGCTTCACACCAACGTTTAAAACCTTAAACTATTAAGCTTATATACTGACATCCATCTGGTGGTTTTGTGAGAGGGTCAAGAATAGCCATGTGTATCAAACGTGTCCTCTACATGTAAGGGGTTTAGATAGTGCCATAGCGTTATGGCACTAAAATCCCATCCATCCATCCAATTTTTTACTTCGCAAACATTACATTTTCTAGTGTACACGCTGACATCTCTGTACACTTTGGCCAATCAAATTTAGCTAAGAGAGATCTATGTCTTTCTAAGTCCTAAATGAGTCCCGCCTAATAAAGAAACAATGTATGATTTAAAGACACTACTAGGAGGCATTCTGCGTAAAACTATTTGACGTTGACCACTGCCATCATGAACTTGATGTTTCCTACGGTGATGTTGTAATAAATACACCACCGTATAAGAAATATGAATAGGACCGATGTACTACAATATGAGCTAATTTCATATCGTTTGGTAATTCACATATTTCTAGATAGTATTTGATTGCAAAAATAAAGTAGATGCTAGTTCTCTGTAATGTTGCAATGCTGATAACACTGTAATCAGAAGTTGAACAGTCATCATTTACCTTACTATTTAATAGCACTGT
Source organism: Chaetoderma sp. LZ-2023a (assembly GCA_034401795.1). Lineage (NCBI taxonomy): Eukaryota > Metazoa > Mollusca > Caudofoveata > Chaetodermatida > Chaetodermatidae > Chaetoderma > Chaetoderma sp. LZ-2023a. The sequence goes on from CM067371.1 coordinate 44,217,075, forward strand.
AATATCGGTTGGTCGGCTCTCTTTACAGAACATACTCACGTCATGCAGTTGGTGTTTGTAGCACTAATAATTTGACTTTGATCCAAATTTCTCTTCATCAAGGTCATCAAGAAGAGTGTCATATATTTGCCTACTCAGTCAATCTTGATATTTTGCATCTGGTCTGTGCACTATGTCAAAGCTGTATCCCTGGAACAAAATTGACCGTCTCGCTAGCCTTCAAGTTGAATTATTCATTTTCCGTGACAACTTTAATGAGACGTAATCAGTGACAGCAGTAATGTGGTTGTTATTTAGGTATGGGTGACCTGTCCTTATGCCCTCTAATGTCAGAGCTTCCAGTTTAGTAGTATGCCATTTATATTCCCCATCACTTAATACGCTTCTATCATGAGCTACAGGGTTCTCTCTCCCATCTTCACTTATCTGGCTTCATAGTCGATTGCTGACCATGATGCATCTGATGCTAGAATGGACTCTTTTGACATATCTGTATATGCTAGAATGGGGTCTCTAATCACTGCATCTTTGAGTTTCTCGAATGAATTTTTGGCACACTTCTGAGCATTAAAATTGTGTGTCGTTACGCATAGGTCTACTCATAGGTGATCCTATCTTGGCAAACTCCTTGATAGAACTCCAATAAAAAATACACATACCGATGATGCTGTGTATATCAGGGACTGATTTAGGTGTCAGAAAAGGTCTTATTGCATCAGTTTTCCTCTTGTCAGCTGCTAGTCTATTGCAAAGGACCAATGTATGTAATTGTTTTGACCGCAGATTTGCACTTACTAGACTTCAAAGTAATCTTAGCTTCTGGTAATTTCTCAGACTCCACTTATATGTTCAAAATGTTCTTTAAATGATGATGCAATTACAAACTTGTCATCCACATAAACTAAGATGTAATGCCAATTTAAATTACGCAATTCTTTGCCCATCACCTCTCTGAAGATAATAAAGCCACAGGGAGGTGACCAGAATAAAAGACGCCCTGGTATGCAGTTGTTATATTTCGAATCAGGATGCATCAGAATTTGTCAGCATCCAGAGAATATATTGAGTAAAATAATGTTGCATTGCCTAATGGATTGAAAACCTCCTCTAGTGTTAAAAGAGGAAAGGATGTAAGTTTCGTTACTTTGTTCAAACCCTGTGACCATCTGCAAAACGATATTCATAAGTTCCTCTTTTCCGTATCATTATCACAGAGGCAACTCATTAAGAACAAGAAGTTTCAATAATTTCATGTTTCAGTATTTCATTCGTCTGATATTCTATTTCAATTGTCAGTTGAGTGCTTTGCCTTTACATGCTGCCTCTGCAAGTAATAATATCATCTGCTTCTAGCTTATGGTTGTATATTTTAGTTTCACGAAAATCAGCTAAATCCGTTGCAAAAAGAGCTCTATTCGATACAATTAGATTTTCTAGCTGGAACCTTTCACTACTACTGATATCTGCATTGTTCAACTCTATATCTAGTTCTTTAATTATGTAATCATTTCTGTTTTCTGCTTGTCTATGCACAGTGGTTAAATGCTTTATACCATTTACATTGTTAGCAGATGTATTACTATTTGATACGAAGTTAGTAACAAAAAGATTGCAACGATTTACTGTTGAATCAGTAGCTTTAGTGTTGTTAGCCAGTGAGTTGTTAATACTACATCTTGTAGATGGTTTATCGTACAGAATTCTGATGCTATTTTCATCCACATTATGCCCTATTCCTAAGGTGCATATGAGCAATTTGTAATGTTGTATAGAATCTAATGGGTTCTTTAATCTGCTGTACCTGACTTGTCCATTATTTAGTGTTATTAAAAACTTTCTGCCCAAGAAATTTAATCTTAACAGTGACGGCAATTTCAATGATTCGAATAGTAATGACTGCCCATGCCGCTGGTTTTGTACTAATACACCGAGGTTAAATTCATTATCGGTTGGAATAACAGCAGGAATATTTTACTTAGCCAAATAATTCATTCTTATGTATCAACCTCTATCATACCAGTGTATAAAGTAAGCTTCTTATTTGTCGGGTCAAACTCTGCATTATCTTCACAAGAAAATCGAATTGTTTCTGCTGTGATGTCTATTGTTTGCATGGCGTATGCTAGCTGTACAATTACACCTTGGTATAGCTCTGTGTGGTTACATTGCACAGTGTTGTGTATTGTCATGATGTTTGCATTTGTTTTAGCTTCTTCGGTGGTGACTTGGCACATTTGTTGCCGCATCTCCTCATCCTTATGTTTATTTATCTGTAACTATGGCGGTATGTTGTTGTTTGTTGGCACAGATGTGTTGGCAGCCATTGATGGTGCAGTTTGTAGCTGCTCAATTTTCTATGGGTTCTGTTGCATAAGAATTGATCATTCATTTTGCTTAGCTCCATTTATCACAATATTACTTAATAATTCAGTAGATTGAGTGGCTTTCCATTCCTGAATTTTTTTTTATTAATCTGATTGTTACTAGGGTTTATATCATTCGTATAGTCTTCCATGTATGATTTGTATCAACTTTTCTGAATGATGCGATACGATTATGAAATGTATCTTGCTGGGGATCAACACGCCCCTCTAACCAATCTCTAGCCCTGTCCTCCGTAAGCCATTAGAACACTGATACTATGAGACAGGAAACAGCACTAATCAGCTCACCGTACTTCTGTAATGTCTTCAACCATCATTCTGCGTCTTATCCATTTCTTCCACAAAATGAATTTATGGGCTCTGCTGGAAGGAATGGATTTGGGTTAGTGGCCATTGCTGTTAACTGTCTGTCTGTGTGTATAGATGTATCGGTCTGCTGTCCCCGTGTTTCTCAAAGCTGAGACCCCAGGTATGTTGATGGTCCATGTCTGTCGTATATCTCATCGTTACTGGCTGTCTTCCTAACATGTTAGGTAGTTCTCTGGAATTACGTCAGGTTCAGTCCCCACCAAACTATAACAGATTTTTCTTTGGCGATTCTCCTATTAGCTGGAGATTATCTCATTCAATTCAGTGGGCGATTATCTGAAACTATACAAAAAGAAATCTCTGAAAGCAGTTGTGGAGAAATTCAGTCTTGAAATAATTTTACAGAATGACAAGCCTAATTTCTCAAAAACTCACTTTCAGTGTGTGTTGTATAATATCTATCGTAACGAGCTGTGCATGCGAGGACTTACTTGTCAAGCCTCATTGTCGTGATTAACAGGTGTGCGCCTTGAGCATGTGTTAAATTAAAATTGCACAGCTATCTGAATCTGTAATTCCAGCCACTGTGGGCTCATCCCTAAAGTCATGGTAAATATTCCTCTTTTTCTTCTGACATTCCTTTTGCGATGCACCAACCTTGGTGCTCATTGTCGGCAATCAAGTATAATATGGTCAAATTTAAAATTAAAACAGCAACTAAAGAACTTACATGTACATTGCAGTCATTTAAAAGCTAGTTAGTAGGGGGAGGAAGATGCAATCTGAACCATAGCATTACTTATAATACTATGCAGGGCATAGCAGGGAAAACGGGTGATCGTAGCAATTTGTGTGGAGATATTTGGAGATATTTGGAGATAGTTGATGACCGTGCTCTGACTACATATTTTCAAGATCTAAAATTATCTGTGCTACAAGTGAAGGAGTCGCCACAATGTTCTTGATGATGTCTGGGTGATTTTCATCTTGCAGTGTGAGTTGAATTTTATTTATGTAGGATTTTCTGCAGTTTTCTGTCGTTTTGTAGGTTACTAGAAAATGAATCCTATCGTTGGGAGCATCGCGACAAAGCAGGCATGTATCCGACGTGTTATGCTGATTGAAGCGAACTCGATTTTATCGAAGTGTATATGATCCAGTTAATAATTTCGCTTTATGGTAGCACGCCTAGCATCTCTAACGTTATTATCAACAGAGCTCCAACAATGGTGAACTGATCCCACCGCACATGAGCTAATACACAAGTACTTCAGAGATGACTTCATTAGCGATTTTTCATGCCATTGTGCTTGGACCGCAGTATTAATTGCGTCTTGTACCTTTGATTTCCATTTATGTTTTTGTAGGAGTGTTATGAATCAGATCATACATGCTTGGTAACTTATTTTGTGAATGATACTACGACACTCAGTGAACCAACTGTTGCTGTTAATATCATTGCAACGTGATTTTTCGTTTTAGTAAAGTAGTGCAGAAATGAAATTATACAATTTGACTAATTTAAGCACATAATTCCCATGAATTAATATAAGCTCTGACACTACACCTAGGATATCAAAGATGGACACGAACGTAATGGTATTACATACCTTCTGCTCAGTGACATTTGACATCTGCACAAGAGCGTATCTGCAGTAGTTAATAATGATGATGATAAGTAGGTATGTCTGGTCGCTTCTATTAACACTTAAGTTGGTGAAACGTTGTTCGTTTTTCTTGACCAAATTTAGTGATTAACCATTTTATGTTAAATCCGGCCAAAAACGGCCACTACAGTGCTCTTGAGTGATGGCCATTTTCAGGCCATGGGCACACTATTACCACTGGAATAACTGGCTCAATAATGGAGCCTGCAATTTCAGTGGTGAACTTTCAAAAACAGTGTTCTCTTGGCCGGCAACTGGACATTCAATGAGCAAGTATGTTGATTTTCTTGAACAAATTTATCCATGAAAGAGTTAAAAGGTAAAAAAAAATTTTTTTTATGGTGAACACAGAAATGGTCTCCCAGAAATAAACTCAGAACTCCCTATTCAACGAGTTTGTTAACCATTATTTTTATCTTCCTCTTTAACAGCTATGACATAATGGTATGATTCCTCTATTTTTCAGTTACAGAACCAACTACCTGGAGCTTCACCTGTATTATGACAATTCACAGACGGTTAACATAGAGCAGTTCCCTCAATATACCTTCGAGAGTATCATGAGTGAGTTCATTTGTTCGTTCTATCTATCTTCCTGCCTGCCTACCTACATGCATACCAGAATTGGCTGGGTTCGCACCAAGTAGGTTTTGTCCTTTGGATAGTGGGCTGGTGAGAAAACTACTCGGCTCCAAAACGCTAGGCGAATCGGTGCCATAGAATTGGCTAGGTTCGAACCTCGCTCAGGTAGAAAATTTACAAATGTAACAATTACATTCCAATCTCGAATGTGCTATATCCTCGTGCCAGTGCGTCGTCAATGATATGGTTCCTAGAACTAATGCTTGGAAATAATAAAAACTACATACATGCCAGTGCCTAGAGATATGGCAAGTCTGGAATGTACACTAACAGTTACAATCAAGTCGTGTGGTTGTAAGTCGGGTAGTGGAAAGCTGGTCCGGTGAAAGAGGATTTTGTCCTCTGGGTGGTGGGCCAGTGGGTGGAGTACCCGGCTCCCAAGCGCTAGGCGAGTCGGTGCCATAGAATTGGCTGGGTTCGAACCTTGCTCAGGTCGAAAATTTAAAAAGTTAAAAATTACATTCCAATATCGACTGTGTTATATCCTAGTGTCAGTGCGTCGCCAATGACAGGGTTCCTAGAACTAATGCTTGAGAATAATAGAAAATGGTAGTGGCTTGGAAATATACCCTTCTATTGCTGTGCTTCTTTTTCAGGTTCGCTCGGTGGAAAAATGGGCATATTCCTCGGAGCCAGTATCATCAGTCTTGTAGAGTTTATCGAGTTCATTGTGTGGACTATTGCATCAAGAATAACTGTGTCTAGAGACAGAGTGACGAAGCTGAGCCCAGTTCTCGTGAAAGAGGCTCCGTAATAGGCTTGTGCGATTATTGCTTTGAACGATCACGATCGATTATTTAAGAATAGTCGTGATTACTCGGTTAATCAGCTTGGGTAACAATTACACAGACAACAACAAAGGCATATTAATCACAACAGCTGCAATGTGCTTTAGAAATGTCCATTTGCAGACCAAGAGAAGACTAGTCTTGACAATGCATCACTGGAATGCCTGGCTCTATGCTCGAGCCAGTCACGTCATTGCCACATCTTCAAAGAATCGTCTTAGGTGAGGAAAATGACAATTTTCGTGACCGATCGCATTAAAGGATGATTAAAAGATAGGTTTTGGAATATTGTATGCAGAAATTATTCAACATTATTAGATTATTTAATTTTTAATAGTGGTTTTCGACTGAATCATAGAATCACACACGCCTACTCTGAAATAACTTATCATGTTTATTATTGTCAATTTTGACCATAATTGGATGGGAAGATATTGCTGCCCAATCCAATTATTTTCAAAACTCAACAGAACATTTACATTGCGTTCAAAATTTTCTTAGCTAACATGTTTCTGCTTTTTTTGTGGAAAAATTCTAATTTCTTTATGAGCTGAACTGTAACTGATTTGTGATATTATATAAATATATAAATTACAAAATTTTAAGATCGTGTCTAGATCGTGTCTACCGGTCGAATTTTAGCAGATGAACACGACAGGTGAAAGTTCATTTGTCTATGTCAACATTGAGTTATGGCTTTCAACATCCATCTCAAACATATAGATATCAATCAGATTCCAGATATAAACTCAATAAACATACTGTAGGGTCGACCGTTCAACCTTTGTTAACAGTATATTTAGTCCCGGTGAAAGTAAGTTGGCAGAGAAAGTATATTATATGTATTGAAGCAACAAAATGTCAAATACAGATATAAAATGTAAATGTTTGAATTTTGTTGGTTTTGTATGAACAAGAATCGTTACTATAGACCTATATCCTCAACCGAATCTCAGAGTTATTCCCTGTTAGAAGATAAGTCAGATTATTCCAACGTTGACAAAACTCTGGCACGGTCTTTACTGTACTTAAAGGGGATCACAAACAGAAAGTTCTAATGCTTTAGTATAAGTTAAATAAAATAAAATATATTATTTGCATATCTTCGAATTCCGTAAAAGTAAATTTCTCCATGGAAAATAATTTTCTTCAATTTCTCACAATTACCACGCAGGAATGATTGTTGTGGTATGGCGTCATCGCCTGAATTATGTTATGTTGTTGATGATTGATAGCTCGCAACAGGTCATTCGGATACCCACAGTTTAATGAGATGGAAGAGACGCTTGTGTTTATTAAACTAAAGAGAGTAAATCGTTGTAACTTTATTAGACGACAGTTTCGGCTTTCCCTGAAAACACGTGTGTCGTAATCTGAATCCACGTGTGAAAATCTTTCAAATTATTTTTGATTAAAAAATACCATAAGATCTTATATTTTTGGCGTTTCTATGGACATCTCATTCTCGTTTGTATGTATGTATGATTACTATATTCTGCGGCTATCGTAGTAGAAACATCATACAGCTGCAATCAGTCCTTCTTCGCTTTTGCCCACTGTGTCTTGTCCTCAGCCAAAATCCTTAGCTTCCTCAGGTCCATTCTTGACTTGAGTGTACCTAATCCTGCTTTCTTGAGGTCACGCTTAGCAGATTTATGCAATGACGTCCTCTCCTGGCTCTGTATTTGCTGGCTCCGAGTAGGGCGAATTCCAAGGCTCTCTGTGCTGTTGTGTCTTCTGGCATCCTTAGCACATGGCCAAACATGACCCATGTTTGCTGGGCGACTTTTACAGACAGCTGCGGCGTATTACACATCTTGTATAGTGCATCGTTGGAAATTATGCTCTCTGCCCATCGGTGTCCAGCGATGATGCGAAGGTGTTTGTGGTGGCAGGCGTCAAGTTTGTCTAGAGCTGCCTTTGGAGCTGCCCAGCTGTTACAGTTATCCATCATCAAGGATACGCAGGTTGCATTGTATTAACGTTCTCGTTTGTAATCACATTTAAAGAGAACCTAATCTCATCTCAAATGCTGTTTCGTACTGATAGGTTATGGTATATATATATCCCATATCATTCACTTCTCTGAACATTCGTTTATCTGTATCATAATAGAGGAATCCATTTTATTGATAAGTCTTCTGACGTCATGATCAATAACGTCACGCATAGGCTGACGTCAAAATCAATTACATCACGAATGACGTGATTATGTCCGTGATAAACGATTAATACTCCGTCAAGTTGAACGAATTGTATGACTTTGCTATTTAATAAACATTCTGTTGAATATTTTGAAACTAATTTTACTGGGCGCTGGCAGCAATAGAACCCAGGCAGATTAGTTAAAATATTCAAAAGCTTACGTGTATAGTTTTCTAGAAATTGGGATTGTTGGAGAGTAAGGATTAGTCTAGCGCAACACAGACAAAGCATGGGTGGAGCTTAGATGGAAGAATTACACTCTTTCTCCCTTCTCTCCATCCCTCAGTCTTTCAACCCTTCATCCCGTCTCCTCTTTTCCATCCACCCCTCTAATTTCTCTCACTATAGAGAGTGACTTTGAAATTAGATTTACTGAACGTTTTGTTGCTGCGGCCAACTACAAGAAACATTCAGCAACACAATACTTAAAATAATTTTAACACATTTTCAGTAATTTAAATTTAGAAGAAATTCTTTTTCAAATTAGCTAAATTAGTTTGAAGTTTAATTCTAGCCGAATGAATCAAACATTGAAATCAATGACAACCCGACCCCTTTGAAGGATAGAAAACAATTCACTGAATTAATGGCCGAGGCTTCTCAATTAAGTGAGTGACATCCAAACCTCGCTCAGAAACCCTAGTACTCAATCAGTAGCAAAGGGCATTACGCAATTGAATCTAACACCTATGGCAGATTGACTCGTTAATGAAAATAAGTTACTTAATTTTAAAGCAATTGAGTAATTTTTGAAGACACGCCCCTAAAGCCAGCTGCCCTAATAAATAGACAGAAATTATGATGGAAAGACAGATTTGTTTTCAAGGCTCTGAAGAACGTTACTCTTGACCGAAACCAGTCCCCAAAAGCACGACGGTTTTATTAAATTGTGAGTTATGCATATATATAATTTTCAAAAATAGTCTTATTGGTTTGCAAATATACATATTAAAGTTTTCACGGTGCATTAAACATTGTCAAATCTGTGCTAATCCATGTTATCTAGTTCAGCTTTACTTTATTAAAAGCCTAATATCATGGGCTTATATTTTATCTTTGATTATACATTGCATCTTGTCGTTACCCATAACTTGTACAATTTATCGCTCTGAAATATGAATAAACATATGAAATGAATAATCATATGACAAATAATTAAATGAATAAATGTTGCATATTTCCTTGATATAAGCTTCCTGTGTCCTAATTCCTTTCAATTTGAAACTGATTATAATCCAGGAAATAGAAAGTAAGAACTGCGTTCTATGTGCATTTTTGACGTCATCGTTACAATATTTCTTGATTCATCATGTTTCCGACATCATTATTTCATATCACTCTGGATCTATAATGTCAATTTGTGATGAAGTCATTGAAATATACCACATCAACTTTACTAAGCCACATATATTATCCAAAAGGTAGATCAGACTGACCTAGTAATTATATGGATGGTAGCTTATGCCCAGAGGGACTCACTCACCAAGCGTGAAGTCAATAACTTTAAGTATGACAAAACGTGCCACAACAGTAATATCTCCATATTGGGCTCAATACTTGAGAACATAAAAGACGTTGGAGGTACAATGAATCCATTTTGCTTAAATCAATGATTCTTCATAATAGGATAAAACTTCTTGATGGCGCACGCTGCGCACTCACGACTCATTGGCATTGACCTCATTTATGATACGCGGTGGTATCTGCAAAATGTGAACGAACACATATGACAGTAGAGAGGATGAATGACTGACTGGTTTATGAGCAGCCAATCCGAGCTCCCTTTGTAATATCCCCGAAGTCCAAATCGCAACCTAATCATCTGCTGTGTCCACACACACGCGTTACAATACATATTTCAATCACGATGTGTGTTAGTATTGACAATAACACTAATAATGATGGTGACAATGAAGGTGATGCTGATGATGAAAGTAAAGTTCTGTCAATGATGGACAATGATGGTGATGGCAGTACCAATGACAACAGTGACATGATGAGAGTAACAATTATGGCGCTTACAATGTTGATTGTGACTGATAATGATGACAGTAAAAATGATGGCAGTAAAAATTCTGATGGAGATAATGGTGGGAGTACCAAGAATAGAGGGATACATTTCTAGCGATGACCTGTCAATTTTTATCCCATGTGTAGCCCATGTTGGAATCGAGTGAACCCTGAATTCCCAGAATACCATTATCAAGGTAACCTGTTGGATAGTTAGACTCTAATTTGACTGAGTGTTGTTGCTGCCATAGTCAAATTAGTTTCAAATCTTTCAATCGAATAGTCAGAATGATTATTAAGTAGTACATCAAAGACACAATTTGTACACTTGCCAGTTTCATGGCGGAGAATTTCTCTAAATTATGGATGTGACATCAGCCGACATGTGATGACTGATGTAAATGATTATTACACGAGATACTTGAACGACAGATCAGAGTCACCCGCAATGATAGTGATAATGACTGTACTAACAATGGTGACGGTGACAATCATGGTGATCATGATGACAGTGATAATTTTATGGTGACCATGATTGCAATAACATGTATAATGTAGCAAAGATGGCAGACAATGATAGCAATAATGATGGTGATTACGATGGTTACACATTTATGCTGCCCATGATGACAGCAACAATGATAACGCAGACCCTAAAATTAGACAAATTTGGGTAGCCTAAAAAATAGGTTACCTAATTTTCAGCCCATGTAATCTATCCCTCTGGGCCACTTCAGAGGCCCATCTTGGCCCGGACTGGAGTAGATTATCGCTTCAACGACATCGCTACATATATCGCAATCTTAGGTCAATCATGCAGGCAACCTGTTGAATATTTTGAAAATAGTTTGACTGGAAGTCATTGCTGTGTAATACCGCAATGGCTTCCAGTCGAATTATTTTCAATTTTTTCAACAGAATATAATTTTAGTTATTATGCATCAGAAAAATGTCTATATCTGGTATGTAGGCCTACGTGTTAATGTGGATTGTAGTTTTATTACCACAGTGACATAGCATGGTAACAAATATAAAGAAACAAGATGACACAATCCAAGGAGGCAATAACAAGCCAATCTCTTATGCCTCGTCGATGATGATGAGGAACATTTAATTTAGATGGCACGGTTTCTTTGTCCGATTTAGCCACGAAAATCGTCGGGCTAGCATCTTGTCTTGAACCTGCGTATGGCTCCAGTATATCTATATTTCAGTAATTGTAGTAAGACAAACTGTAGCGACTTCTCAGGCCGTGTTTGGACTAGGTTTCGAGTTTTCTGTTTGTAAACAACAGAAATTCCCCCCCCCCCCTAATACGCTGTAATCCACTAGTAGCGTAGCGATTCGTCCGTTAGAAAACATTATAAGCTAAAGCCTGAACCTTTCAATCTGTTTAAACTTATACATGTGGCAGAGTATGCCACTAACCGTTCGTATTTCAACAAAACTGATTAAGGAAATAGTTATTTATTCAGAAACAACACCGACCATTTTACGTACGAAATCTGCCTCTCCAAGATGACGTCACTGCCGGAAATTGCCGAGAATTAACGACAAAATATGCATATTTCAAACGGTACGGCGTATCACAAAATAACCAAGACATATTTAATATTACGATCATTTTTATCAATGATGATGTATTTTTTCTTTATAAATAGTATAAATAAATATAAGGCGTCACTAAATCCCGGGATGGCAGCTTATTGGCAGACATCCTTTAACAGTTTAAACCTCGAATTTGTTCAAGAAAATTTATATTTTTTCATAGAAAATGGCAATTTTCAGACCGATTCTTGAGCCACTCATTTCGGTTGTAAATTTTCAAATATATTCGGCGATTGGTCTGCAAATGGACATTTCTCAAGACCACTTCAGAAGCCAGTTTTGGCTGATATGAGTGATAAATGGTTAACTAACAATAGAGATTACACAAATGCCTGTTCTTCCTGCTCTGATTCCAACATTTCTCTCTTTGATAACAGCACCGTAGTATCATCAGTAGAATCAATAGATCCGGCATCTCCCTGTGGCGTACCGATTGATGTCTCAAACTCTACAGACTTCACTGACTCGCTCTCTCAGCTTCGTGTCTGCAAGTAGTAGTCTCACTAGTCGTAGCTAATTTTCATTGCAACTGGCCTGGCGTAGTACATCCATGATTTTTTAGCGTTTAATTGTGCCCATTTTGTGGAAATCCCAGTGTTTGGGTATGACTACTGACACAAACACGCATTGGGCCCGTACAATATCTGCACAGCTGCGTCCACGTTTGAATCAACTTTAACATGATCTGCCGAAGTCCTCGATCTTGCCTCGGATTTGTTGGAGGGGGCAGGTGGTTTCATGGGTGGGGGTAACGCGATATGGGTGCATTTCCCTACAACATCGATGGGAAGGTGGTGCATAAAGGCTGAATTGATTAGGTGCTTGATCGGTTTTGAGACAGTGTCAATTACATATTTAAATAGATCATTGCTCATGCCATCTTCTCAACTACTGTTGTTTTAATTGGTCTATGTAATGGCATGGGGTCTCTGGAGAAGGGCTGCAAGGGTTGATCATCGTGGTCAGTCAACTGTTCCTTGACCCATTCTCGAATTGCCTCGGCTTTGCCCTGGTCAGTCCAGATAAAGTGTCCTTCGGAGTTGTGTAAATTGAGTGGTGGTGTGTAGTCAGTAACTCTCATTCCTCGAGCTGTCCGAATCAGTTTGTGACAGTCATCCATGGCAGTGATTTTAATAGCATGATTTTATAAGCATTGGCTAATGTGACGCAGACTGCTAGTGCGTTCATGCCATAGTTTGATGCGGTCTTCACTTTGACCACTTTGTTAGATGTGCAGCCGTAACACATTCTGCTCTGCTGATAGTTTTACTACCACAGGGTCGTCAGTATACCTAGTTCGGATGTTTTTTTAGAACTCCTATGGCGTAGGTAGCTGATGATTCCATAGATATCAGTATTTTGATTAGCGCTTCGTTTGAATCGAAGTTGAGGTCGATGTTAGCTATCTGCTTCCGCAGGGCCTATTTGTATGACATTTTAGTGTCGCTGATAAGCTTGGGTAGGTTGTAGGTCACTCTACAGTCTTGCCTGATATGGCGTTCATGCATTAGGTAGAGATTGTTCATGTGAAGGCGTGTAATGACTGGCTTATGGTCAGAATTGAGGTCTGTGACTCCATAGGAACGAGCATTCCGAAGTAGGGGGTTTGCTTCTCTCTTGCATAGTGTGGAGTCTAGCTGGTTGAAGACAGCTGTTGTAGCCTTAGAACCTTTTGGCGCTTTGCGATCAACAATGTGTCCAGTCCATGTTGTCCGGTGATGGCATGGGTGTTTGAAAGCCGTATTTGTGGCAAATAGGCCATTGCTCTAAGGAATGTCACCAGTGCACCTCCATTACTGTTGCTTGTACCCTCTCCATACAATCCCATTCATAAGCCAAGTCCTGAACTTGTGTGTCCGCCATTCCGAATTTACCCTGCTTGGAGTTGAAATCTTCACACACGTACAGTTGACATCTAGCTGGGATTGTAATGGCGGAGCTCAGTTCTGCATAGAAGGCATCTAATAATGTTGGATTCTATTTGGGTTTTTCGGTAGTTGGGCCATATACCCTGACAATGCGATACTTAGTGGTGGTGTATTTTTGCGTAGGTATAGTCAGGTCGATGAATGCAACAGGATCACTGACGTATCCAAGACTAATTGCATGGTTCAAGACCCTTGGGCCGATTACGGAGCCTAAACCCCAGTATGTGGCCTGTTTTGCTCCATGAGCACTAGCTTATGGCCTGTCTGTAGTTGATGCTCTGAGTGTTTAGTTACTTTAGTCAATATCGATGTTATAGTGTTCACAGTCTGCACCTAATGTTTACCTCTTTGATGTTGCACTCAGCCCACGTGCATTCCACGTAGCTATGGTAAGCTCCTGGGAAGATCGTTTCGCCCGAGGATGTCGAGCACAGTTTCTTGTTAGGTTAGACATAATCAGAGTTGCCTCTGTATGCCTTAGTTTCCCAACACAGTTGGTACTCACGGAGGAGACCGACAAGGAGGTGACATCTTTCTCACCCATCGATATAGCCAGGTCGATGAATGCAACGTTATCACTGACGTATCCACAACTAATGCCATGGTCTAAGAGCCTTGATCCGATTACGAAGTCCAAACCGCGGTATGTGGCCTGTTTTTTGTTCCACGAGTACTAGCTTATGGCCTGTCCTAAGTTGCTGCTACAAGTGGGTGTACACTTTAGTCTCTTAAATGCATGTGATATCGATGTTATAGTGTTCATAGTCTGCCCCTAAGGTTTGCCTCTTTGATGTCGCAGTCGGACCACGTAAATTCCACATAGCTATGGTAAGCTCTTGGAAACGCTGCCTGAGGATGGTGAGCACAGTTTCTAGTTTGAAGAGGGTTAGACATAATCATAGTTGCATCTGTATGCGGACGTCATCCCGCAATCCTTAATGACTTAGTTTCCCAGCAAAGTTGGTATTTATGGAGGATCCCAGCGTGGAGTTTCCATCTCTCTTCCCCGCTATCACTGAGCATATATGACGAAAATATGTTATACGTGGCGATCCCAGGCTTGGGTAAACTATTATTAATTAACTAATCAATTGTATTTATCATCAATTATATACCACAGTAGTTTTAATATCTTTATTTTATAACTAACCAGTAAATTTAAACTTGTCCCAGAGATCGCTGGCACTTCGGATACACGGATTCAATTGCCTTCTGAGTGGTAATTGATGCCTACGTTTGTAATCCATATTGCTTCAACATACTACAGCATTGTTTCAAACATGTATCCTACACCATTTCTACCGATTCCACAACATACATTTACCATTTGGCATCTGTTTGTTGAGAGCTATGTCAACAAATTGATATCGACTAGATGATTTATTAAACGTATGCCGAATTTAAATTACACATATTATAAATGTATACCTTATGACATATAATCTGTATATCTATTAGATGATGCACCCATTGCTATTGGCAACGTGACAGTTAGATTGAATGGCGGATCTGCAGTGTCAGGCCGCCTGGAGCTGTCTGTGTCAGGAATATGGGGTACGGTGTGCGGAGATGGATTTGACAATACTGCGGCTAAGGTGGCGTGTAGAATGCTCGGTTTGCCGTACGTACATGCAAAACTCGCTGTCTGCTGAATGTCTGCAGGTTACATTTTCCATGGGGTTTAACTCTGGATATGCTGAATATTTTGAAAAAAATTTGACTGAAAATCATTGGTGGCTTAGCCACCAACAACTTTCAGTCAAATAGTGTTCGAAATATTCAGCAGGTCCAGAGTTATGACACATTTATATTATTGTCTGGTGTCTTACATATTCACATCAGAGTGGTTGAAAATAAAATTCTTTAAATTGTTTACTTTTAGAGGCTTACGCTATGTACCACAATGTAATGAAGCGAAATATATCTTAATATATGATGATTTCATAACGTTTAAACTCATATACTTTTAAGCTGTGAAGTTGAATTAGAGATTCGTGTCTCCAATTCAATTTGAAAACTTAAAAATTTAAATAATTTATATGTAAGAACATCATCATAAATTAAGAATTAGTACCTTTCATTACATTTAGGTACATGCATACTTACACAGACAATCTAAGCATCTAGCGGTATATAATCTTAACGATTTTATTTTCAGGTATTCTGGTGTGAATACGCACCTATAACACTTTGGCACTTGAAATTCCAGCGCCTTGCTTTTACTACATCGATGCATTAAATCTGCTACATATCTTAAAACTAATTTTAGGCAGCAACAACTGCCAATTAAAATAGCTTCATTACATTCCACATAAAATATACCGTGCCTGTTTTAGATATGTCCCACCCATATCGAGCTATGCTCAAGCCACATCTCGCTCGTGTTTGGATCCACAGATCCCTGAACTCCCTCACTATCAATTTCCATACAATTATACAGGTAAGGTGGTAAATAGTTTGAAACTAATTTGGCTGGTCGCTGTTGCTGCCTATGTTTAGTTTCAAAATAGTCAACAGAATGTTTATTAAATGGTAAAGGTATGCAATTCGTTCAACGTGTCGGACTATTAACAGTTAGAGACAGACTAAATGGAGTCATTCATGACGTAATGATTATAACGCCATCCTACACGGCGCGTAGTTGATTATGACGTCATATGATGGGTGGATAGCTTGGAAGGGTCAATGTTTTACACCATAGCGAATTTGCCGTTTCTGATCTGTGATATTGATTACTGTTAAAGAGGTACGTACACAGTCTTAAGCCGTGTTCTCATACAGCAACCATTTCAGTAAATACCGGGTATATCGGCTAGCATTCTCATTGAACTGGGTCGAGTACCAGAATACATACGTCATTTATTTCGACTATTGCTTCCCTATGCGAACGCAACACATTCCATCAAAATTTGTTTTCTGTCTGTTAGGTAGCGCTACGATCAGCATTTTATCTCACTCTCCACCAGGTAGCACCGCCGTCCAGTCCAGGACTATCTTCCAGCAGTGTGAATGCAAACCGTATTATTGGCTATATATATATATATCTATATTAACCCACATAGTACACGAACTTGTTAAACAGAATTAGGTAATGAAAAGGAGGACTTATAGTAGCTGTGTGTGGTACATTCAGGGCTATAAATTAACTTTTATTTATTCGTGATCCATACGGATCAGTACACCAAATTATTCACAAATTTCCGGAATTCAGTACTGATTCGTACTGTCATATCTGTAGTACCGGTGAGAATATAAAATAAATCAAATGTTCTGAACGCACTGTTTACACCATATCATTAGAATAAGTATGCACTGTATCGGCAAGAAGTCAAAATGTTCGCTTACATACTGTCCATTTGCAGGCCAAGACAATACTATTTTTGCCTATTTACCATTGTAATGACAGGCATGATTATCGAGCCAGTCATTCCAGTGGTAATTTCTCAAAATGGTATTCTCGTTGTCTGTAAATGGACATTTCCACAGCCACGGTAACTTATTGGTCGGATTGACCACTACAGGGTTAACACGCCACTGATTACACTAATTGGTAAATGAATTAAGCGGTACATCATTTTTGAATTGTGTCGTAAAACTACTCCTGCTGAACACAGTGAACTAGCCGGAACAGTTACTGTCCTAAAGCAGTGATCCGTTACTGATCCGTATGTGCAAGAGGCCTATGTATCACGGGATCCGTGGTTAATTTCTAACCCTGCAAATTACGACTGCTATTTTAAATTGTATATCAACAGTAACCATGGTTATGAGTTGCTGAATATTCCTACATTAAATTAACTGAAAGGTATTGCTGATAAAGAGTATTACACTCAAGTACTTTCAAAATATTCAACAATATTAAAACTGTAACCTGAAAATAAATTATTATATATCGCGTAATGAGACATACGTGGGACTCCGATACGGAACCGTGATGTTCACACTAAGTTCTTGTGAGGAACATATTTGAAAATAAGTACCTTGGAATCTTCTCATTATAGACTCTCATTAAAATACACTATCTGGAATATGATGCGTATAGATTTAATTACCCTAGTAATACATTTTCCTTATTTTTCAAAGTGTTCTTTGTCTCTTGATGGCACCTGGCCTTGAACTCATTTTCATTTTATTTCTAATTAGCATCCATGTATTCTGTTCGATTCTTGAAACGGCTACGACATTGCATATCTGGGACGAGTTGCCACTTCGTTTCAAATGTATCATACCCGCTTAGTAATACTTAATACCTTATTAAACGAGTGTGTTACACAATGACAGCGACTATAATTCATGAATCCATTTCTACGGTCTGTCATATGGCGTCATAATCAACTAAGCGACGTGTATGCTGACGTCATGAATGATTCCAAATAGCCCGTCCTTACCGCTTAATAGTCCGACACGTTGTACGAATTGTATGTTTTTGCTATTTAGGAAACATGTCGTTGAATATTATGACAGTAATTTGACTGGGCGAATTAGTTTCAAAATAGTCAACGCTTACCTGTATAGTTTTCTGGAAATTGGTAGTCAGGGAGTTCTGAGATCAATCGATCTCAGCACGAGCGTGGTGTGGGTGGAGCTTAGATATAGATGGGCGGGGCATACCTAAAAGTGGAAAGGTCCATTGTTTGATAAGATATCATATCTAAGTTCCAGCTTTATTCATGTCATTTCCTTATCGTTACATATTACCTAATGCATGTGCCAGCCTTTAGCCCATGACAATGCTGGCCAATGATTGCCAAGTAAGGGGAAATGTTTGTTACATTCGGTTATGTCTGGGTGCGTGTGTATTAGCGCGCGTGCAAAAAATGACTACTACTTCGATTTAGCTCCGATTTGAACACAGCGGAGGATGATACGGCGCAAACGTATTGCCGTACTCTGGCCGTGATCAGGCAGAGAACCAGATCAAATTTAACCGCTGTTGATTGGCGATACCGATAACGATAATATCGCGATTATCTCGATACTATCGATAAACCGCACAGCTCTCAGTGGATATCGCTAATATCTCGTAAACTACTGGGTCAATGTGACTCAAATTCAAACACCATAACAGGATTGACTTTGAACTTAAATTCCAGAACTTTGGTCCTGATAAATCAAATTCTTAACAAATTGTTACAAGCTGGCGCGTCTGCATTCTTTGAATACTATTGTCGAAGATAAACTCATTCGTGAAAATTTAATTAATAATAGGTAAAGATATATATTCTTAATTATGCTGCAAAATGAAACTGTATTATTCCTCCATCCAGTACCGAACACGCAATTGCATATAGTTTCTCACTAACCCACCAGAATCCACCAATAGTGAATATATGGCTGGATGATGTCGTGTGTAATGGGACCGAGCAATCTATCACGGATTGTGGGCACAGAGACTGGAGGACACACAACTGCGATCACCAGGATGATATAGGAGTCTTCTGCACAGGTGCGTATCCGGATACACATACGTCTGGGCCAATTGACCTTTCCAGTTTTGTTTATGTCCCGCCCATCTCTTGATAAGCTCCACCCACAATACGCTCGTGTTGGGATCGATCGGTCCGTGAACTCCCTGACTCTCAATTTCCAGAAAACTATACAGGTAAGCTGTTAAAGTGAGGTTCAAAATATCCAACATAATATTTATTAAAGAGTAAAGACGTATAATTCGTACAGCAACTTATAGTCCGTCTTCAAATATGCGTTGCTGACGTACTTATCCACGTTCTACATGACGTCATAATGACGGCATTCATTATGATGTCATTCTACACGTCACCTATTTGATTATGACGGCATATGATGGATAGATAACTTGGAACGGTCCATTCTCAGGACTCACCAGTTAAAGCTATCAAGAAGCTATTATTTAGAAAAACTTCAGTGCGGATCGTTTTCTTCGATGCCGCCAATTTTGGAATTGTGTTGTTTTAGCTACAGCGCAATACGCATCAAGAAATTATTCCCATAAATCTAGTCGTCATTGGAATGTTGGTTGTCAAGGTGAACAGAGCTGCCTCGATAGTGCAGGATACAAGTATAGTTGATCGAATCTAATGGATCTTTGCAGTTTACCCATCAATCATATGACGTCATAATCATCTGCGTATCGTGTAGGATAGCTGCGGGTGTCTTGAGGACTGTCTATTTCCAGGCTAAGAGACGCCTATTTTTGAAAATTTACCACTGGAATGACTGGCTCGGTAACCGAGCCAGTCATTCAAGTGATACATTTTAAAAAATAGTCTTCTTTTGGCCTGCAAATGAACACTGACTAAACACAAATTAGGTTTTCTTGACCATCAACCCTTTACTCGTCAAACCGGTCAAAACACCTCTTAAAAACGAGGTTCTTAAATTCCAGTTAAACACTTACAAAAAACCAGTCTTCTCCTTGCAAGCACACGATCATTCACAGAGCAAAATCATTAATTTGTTTGAAAACTCCACCTCAGAGTAAAAAATGGGTACCAGTGTAAATACCATGGATGTTACCAATAATAGACTGAAATAATACCAGCCTATATATGGCGTGCATGGGACCTGGAATCAGGGACTCGATAGACGCCTATCAACCCAATAACTTCTCTTCGTTCTTTGCGTGGCATATATGTATAAGTTTAATCTCATCAACTATTTACAGAAAGGTCGACGAGATACAAGAGTGATCAGACAATGAAACAATGGATAATACCAATAAATGACCAGCACCATGGCACACTCCGTTCCAATAATCTAAACCATTGCCATTTTACAAATGTTACGTCCATTTGGAAGGGATTGCCCTCTCAAAGAAGACGTTATACGATGTTTGCAATATTACGCCTGCACATGATCATAATGGACATTTCCAGTTTATCTATCCATCATGTGACGTCATAAGCAATTACGTGATGTGTATGATGACGTCATAATCAATGCTGTCATACAAGATGTAGATAAGTTGGCCCTAACTCACAAACGCATAATTGGCGACGGACTAAGTATTGGTGCACAAAATGTATATCTTTAATATTTAATAAAGATGTTTATGAATAGTTAGAAACTAATTTGACTGGGCGCTGTTGCTTCCACAGGCAAGCAACATCACCCACTCATATTAGATTCAAAATATTCAACAACTTACAGGTACAGTTTTTTTGGAAATGATAGTCAGGGAGGGAGTTCAGGGATCGATCGACCGCAATACAGGCGATGTGTGGGTGGAGATTAGCTAGAGATGGGCGGGGAATAGATAAAACTGGAAAGGCCCATAATCTACCAAAAAAATCGTCTGATGCAATCTCAGCTAGGTTTCGGAGGACAATAACTCCCTTGAGACAGTTCTGATTTCTCTAATCCACACACATAGAGTTGGCATCCATACTTATTCTCACCTAGAACTGAAACTGAGCATTCTGATCCTCGTTGACTGTCAAATGATACAATGACGGGTCGCGTGTAGTCCTTCCTCGCGTTCGCAATTATTTGTTGCTCTCCCCTTAGCAGCTCATTACTGACCAGCAGCATCCTCGCTCACTAGAGTGCGCGTGTCTGCACACGTATCACCTTCAAATAGCCTACCATATTCATTTGCTTTGGCTGGTCATCTAACTAAGTTAAAATATCAATTTCTAGCAATGCCCCGCCCATTTCTACTTAATCCGGCCCACTTAAGCGTATTGGAATAGATCTCAACACTTTGAAACCTAAATTTGCAAAATGACACTTTCAGTGTAACTATACAGACAATCTGTTGAATATTTTGAAACTATTTTGACTGGGTGCTGTTGCTGTCTGTGTCAACAACCTCCCCGAGTCAACTTAATTTTAAAATATTTAACAGCATGATTATTAAATAGTAAATGCATATAATTCGTCTTACAACGTTTAGTCCATCATAATTGATTATGACGCCATCTAACAGGCGACGTAGTTGATTATGACGTCATATAACTTATGGATAAATGTGATTCCTCCATTATTCTACTACATAGCACATGCCTGTGTTTAAACAATGATAGAATGACGATCACTATGTCGTTCAAGTTTAAATTCTCGTCACTACAAGTATCAACCTCACTTAGTAAATGCCATTCTGACGTCGTTCATAATAGAGGGACCGATTTATAGCTATTCCTAGCCCATGTTTAGCTAAGCTCCATCCACGTGTTATTGGTGTAGAAATAGATTTGAAGCTTAAAATACGAATTTCCAGAATCTAACTTTCAAGGTAATCAATTTATCCAGGTAAGTTATTTTGAAGCATATTTGACATCGGGATGTTGCTGCCTAGTGCAGCACCATACCCCAGTCAAATTAGGTTCCTAATGTTTAACGGAATGTTTATTAAATTCTACATTCATGGAAATGTAAGTCGTATACATTGGTGATGGAATTTTCTTTTTTCGTAACGGAGCTACGTCCTTTTGATTGGGCGTCAGCTAAGTTGTGACGTATTTTAATATGACGTCATATATTTTGAATGAGGCATCATATCCCTCTATTCTACTATCAGATGGTGCATATGTAGAGATCATGTGTGCCTAGTGCAGCACCATACCACAGTCAAATTAGGTTCCTAATGTTTAACGGAATGTTTATTAAATTCTACATTCATGGAGATGGGGCATAAGTAGAGATCATGTGTATGAATAGAGGAATATATCTCTAGCTATGCCACGTCCATTTCTAGCTACCCAGCCCATTTCGAGCTAGGTGCCACCCACGCTTTTCCTATGTTGGGATCGTCCGTACACTGAATTCCCAGAATCTCAATCTTGTAATAACTATACAGGTACACTGTTAGATATTTTGAGGTCAATTAAACTGTGTGATGTTGGTGTCTATGACAGCAGCAGTACCTAGTCAAGTTAGTTTCAAAATTTTCAACTGAATGTATATTGAGTAGTAAAGGCATACACTTCGTACACATGCCAGACTATTCAATGTTCATGACGAACCTAGATACACTAACCATTGCACATTTTGATCGAGACGTCATATATGATATGTAATTGATTATTACATCGTATACTAGAGTACCATATCGGATCTATCCATTACCATTCTAGCTTCGAGAATGCCCGTTTTGGCATTTGGCATAAGAGATGGACCAACATGGCTGGATGATGTACAATGCGGAGGAGACGAGCTCTCACTATTTGACTGTCCACACGCAGCACTGGGCATTGAAGACTGCGG
The DNA here is from genome assembly GCA_034401795.1 of Chaetoderma sp. LZ-2023a. Classification (NCBI taxonomy): domain Eukaryota; kingdom Metazoa; phylum Mollusca; class Caudofoveata; order Chaetodermatida; family Chaetodermatidae; genus Chaetoderma; species Chaetoderma sp. LZ-2023a. The sequence goes on from CM067371.1 coordinate 44,239,799, forward strand.
GCACAGGGACGATGTTGCACTGATTTGTGATGGTAAAATACATATAGCTGAACCTGTCTATGGCGGCCACTTGCATTTGTTGCCGCAAGATGATAGCTCCTTAACAGTCACACGTCATATAGACCCGTGTAGCGACAAACGACTTAATATGACAACCGAATGGACCTTTCCAATTTTAGCTATGGACCGCTCATCTCTAGCTAAGCTTCGGCCACACCTCGCTCGTGTTGGTATCGAGCAATCCCTGAACTCTCTGACTATCAATTTCCAGAACACTATGCAAGTAAGCTGTTGAATATTTTGAAGCTAGTTTGACTGGCTGCAGTTACTGCCTATGGCATAAACAGCGCCAGGTCAAAGTTTCAACTTATTCAACAGAATGTTTATTAAATGGTAAAGAGACACATTTCATAGAACATGACGGTCTATTAAGTGATTAAGACTTAATTGAGTCATTCAGTACGTAATGTTTATGACGTCTTCCTACACGCCACGTAATTGATTATGGCGCTATCCGGATTGTCTGGGGAAATGGATTCATGAATATGACAAACACGTCTTGTGGTAACAACGCCTCAAAGCTTTCTAAATGCCACTCATATCACTTAGCCATATACTTATATATTTGGAGGCCAAGAGACGACCATCTTTTCTAAATTTGCCACTGAAATATACAAAAATAGCTTTCTGTTGCCATGCAAATGGACATTCCTCAAAACCATTGCAGATGACCTTTTGAACGCCCTGGTCATACACGGTGTAATGGTTGAGAAAAAGCAAAACTCTGCTTAGCCAGTTTCCATTTTAAACATGTTTTGTCCTAACCACACATTTCCAATAATGTTTGGTGTTGTGCTACCAAAAGCGCATTGCTCGGAGAGTACAAATAAGTAAATCAGTGTATCTAAGGAAATGTTAACTCGCAATATGGTCTCTCCACATGGAGCATGCTGTATATACGGCGATTGTTATTTTGTTTAAGATGCTAATATTTAGTGAAACGACTGAGATAATTCAATCCCCTTTATATGGCCCAACCCATTCCGTGGATATATGGTGTTCTTACAGTACGGGCGATAATCCGTCTTAATATCTCTTGTGTCAAAGTAACCCTTTAATGGCATCTGGCATGGTTTTATACGATATCCGTTTGCAGACCAGACCAAAACAATGTATGAATATTTACCATTGGATTGGCTGATTCATTGACTGAGCCAAACATTCTAATGGTAAAATTTCAAAATAGTTGTTTTCTGGTCTGTAAATTGGCACTGGCTAAAAATAAATTTCTATTTCCGTGGCCAATTAATCGATTAACTTTATCAAGGCGGCAAATACGGCCTCTGTTCTGAGGATTGTTCTGTTGCATGATAACCGAAATGTAGTTCCAAATTTAAAAAATCAATCTTATCTGTGTGTGTGTGTATTGTAATATTTAAGGCGTTTATATGCTAGTTCCCAATGCTAGGGTCTAGACTCACGCCTGGCCTTTATGGTTTCTGTTGAATTCTTGTGAATTCTTGTGACGTCGGTTTGTGCATTAGCTTGTGTCTCTGTGTGTGTGTGTGTTGATCGTTGTCTCTCGATTTTGTCTCATGTTGCTGTTCTTGTCCATGGCTTTTCTGTTGCTCCTCGTGCTTGGGCGTGGGTGATGGCGATGGCCTAACCTGGACCTAACTGGGGTGGGGAAGGGATGGGGTAGGTGCTGGGTCGGGGGAGGGGGAGTAGGTGCGTACGGTCTTATGACCTGATGTACCCGGGGGGGGGGGCTTTAGGTCAGAGACCTCACCGGCCCCTTTGGGGGGAGTGGGGAGGTTGGGTTGTGGGGTCTTTCGGGTCCTGGGACCCATTTGCTCTTCTGGCCATCATCCGAGCAGGCACCAGCGCGCACTTGTTTGATTTTGATTGGTTAGGTAGCCCGTATGGTGACTGTGTCCGTCCGAGGACGAACTCGATCAGTCATCCGGGTTACATCCCTCCATAGTCCCATCGAAAAGTCCGAAAGATTCTAATTCTAACAATTTTGTTTTGTTTTTGTAATCCGTATGTTGTGTGGTTCCATCCGAGGACGAATCCATTCAGCATCCGGTTTACTTTGATTATGCCGAGATTTTTTTCCCTACCTAACCCTAGCTCACGTTCGCACAGTGATGGGCACTGTGTGACGGGACCTCAATTTAAAGTCCCATCTCGAGCTGCACACATTTTAAAGCAGTGAGCCCAGGATTTTACTTTTCCTCCGTGGTTCTCTGCCACGGAGTGGATGGTCATTTTCTTTAGTTTCATGCTCTGTAGATAGGTATATACTGGGTATGCCGCTAGAGAAAGAATATGCCGGTGACGTATACTTCATAGACGAGGAGAAGAAATCCCTTGATGAACTCCGACCAATAGCTGCAAGCAAACTAATCTCTTTATGAGTGAATCGACATAAACATAAACCTATTCACAAAGCGAAGGACAGTGACCGTCCATTTGGTGTCGGCAAACCATGGAGGAAAAGTACAATCCTGAGCTCACTGCTTTGCGGTTCTGCTGACATTGCTGCGCGCTGCGTCTTGGGGAACATAACCTGCGCATCCTCGAGGCTGTATAACTGTAACCGCTGGGCAGCTCCAAACGCAGCTCTAGACAAATTTGATGCCTGCCACTGCAAACACCTACCGACCATCACTGGGCAGCGATGACCAGACATCATTATTCCCAATGATGCACTGTGCACCATGTGTAATACATCGTTGCTGTCTGTAAAGGTTGCGCAGCAAATATGGTCCATGGTTGGCTATGCGCTAACGATGACAGGGGAGCACACCTACTGGGATCTAAGCTATAACATACCAAGCCAAGAGAGGACGTCATTGCATAAAGATGTTACGCGTGCTACGGGGTGACCTCAAGAACGCAGGACTCGATACACTCAAATGAAGAATGGACCTGAGGAGGCCAAAGTTTGTGGCTGAGGACAAGATGCGGTGGTAATACACGGAGAAGGGCTGAATGCAGCTGTATGCTATTTCTATTAGTACGGCCGCAGAATACAGTAATCTTGCATATGTACATACATTGATCAGAAAAACCCTAAATGTGTTCGCACTGATTGTCCATTTGCAGACTGGAGAAGAGTATTTTTGAGAATTTACCCCTGGAATGGTTGACTCGTAAACGAGTCACCCATTCCAGTGGTACGTTTTCGAAAACAGTCTTGGCCAGCAAATATTCTTTTCTCACGAGTCATGACCATTGCAAAGCCATCTTTAGCGGCTCGATCATTGACAGGTTAACACAGATACAAGGAACAAAATAGAGTTACGGAAAAGTCTGAGGAATTCCGAGTGATAACTCGAAAACTTGCTAGATGGAAAGAATGTTGAAAGTACTTGTTGAAATTCCGACATCTTTTTTCAAGATATGGAAAAGAATTAAGTTAGAATGAATTGTAAAACCAAAAGAACATGGTATGGCCTAAACGTAGCTAAAATAACATCTAATATACGAGTCATTCTATTACTAAGTGATCGCAATAAATTAGACAATCTCAATAAAATACACCCTACCTTTTAGACAACTTTAACCAGACTTATGTCAACTTAACCCTTTAACCGACAAAAACAACGTTTTTCAGACATGGATATTTGAAAGGCCTTGAGAAGAGTATCTTTGAATATTTGCCACTAGAATGACTGGCTCGGTAACCGAGTCAGTCATTCTAGTGGTAAATTTTCAAATATATACTTCTCTCGGCCTGCAGATAGACACTGGCTAAGTAAAAACTTAAATTTGCTTTACCATTACCCCTTTAACGGTCAAGCCGGCGAAAATAAATTCAGCGGTAATTTAACAAAAATAATCTTTTAAAATTCAAAAACCTTGATAAATACTGCCCGTCAATGTTTACTTGATATATCATGTAGTATTTTGTTAAAATAAGAGCGGTTAACAATAACGTGTATTTTAACATTTCAACCTGATACGCCAAAAGCGAAAAATTATTTTGATGTATGAAAGAATCTGTTGAATAAGCATCCGCTGCCAGCCAAATTGGTTTCAAAATTTATCAACAACTTTCCTATATACTTGTCTGGAACTGTATATGTTCTGATCTCAAGCATCACTAGTTTTTGTGTTATTTTTTTCCTGATCCACACATCTACAGATCTACAGTGTCTTGGATTCGATATCTGATGTCATGCGCACTGTAGCGCTAATGACAACGGATTAAAATAGCAAAATATCATATGTGGTATATGGGTTTTTACTTCCCCACACCCCCCCCCCTTGATTAAGATAAGTTTTAAAATCTCTTAATTATCACCTATAACCGGAGAGGTTCGTTATGAACCTAACGTAATGGATGATTCCACTCTAACCGTCAATTGTATGACGTCATAACCAATACCGTGACGTGTATGTTCATGCCATAATTAATTACTAAGGGTTGTTGTACGAATTATATGTCTTTACTATTTAATAAACATGTCACAGGCAGTAACAGCACCCAATAAAATTAGTTTTAAATTATTCAACAGATGCTTACCTGCATAGTTTTCTGGACATTGAGATTCAGAGAGTGCAGTGATCGATCGATCCAAATACGGGTAAAAGCGTGTGCGGAGCATAGCCAGAGATAGGCGGGGCATAGCTTAAAACTGGAGTCATCCCTTAGTTACGCTATGTAACCATTTAACCCTTATATCAGCCAAAACGGGTTCTGCGGTGGTTTTGGGAAATGTCCATTTGCAGACCAAGAGAAGACTATTTTTGAAAATTTTACCACCGCAATGACGTGCTCGATAACCGAGGCAGGTATTCCAGTGGTGAAATTTCAAAAATCGTCTTCTCTTGGTCTGCAAATTCAGATTTTCTATGCGAAAATTTAAATTTTCTTGAACAAATTTGAGGTTTAAGAGGTTAAAACGCAATCAACTCGCGGTGTGAGTAAGTGGTATGCTCTCCTTTGACCGTTGTCAGTTGAAAAACGATAGTTCGGTTTTGGGAGCTAAAACAAGGCAGTATTTTAGGCCGTGTTAAGATAAGACAATTACACCATCGTAGGGGTCAATATATCGAGTACCTTTTCGATACATCCATCGGATTAGTTAATTTGAAAGAAATTAGCAAATTAACTGATTCAAAGATACGAATTTTCCGAGGAGGTATTCCGAGGAATCCAATCTGTGAGTCAAATATATGACTTCATAGTGAATTACGTCATACGTAAGCTACCGTCGCACTCAATTACGTCATGAATGACGTATCTAATTCAGTTATAAACGCGTAATGGTCCATCGAGGTATACGAATTGTATGTCTCAACTATTTAATAACCATTTTGTTGACTATTTTGAAAATAATTTGACAGGGCGCTGTTGCTGCCTATGGCAGCAACAGTGCCCGGTCAAATTAGTTTCACAATATTGAACAGCTTACCTGTCAGAGGCAGTCCAATGAGAACGCTAGCCGTTATAACTGGTATTTACCTAAATAGTGGCTGCATGAGAACCACGCCTTAGTTTCAAAACAGACAACATAATGCTTATTAAATAGCAAAGGCATACAATTTGTACAACTTGACGGACTATTAAGTGTTTATAATGAACATAATCGTGCCATTCGTGACGTATTTAATTAGGATGTCAGACTGCATGTGACGTAGTTGATTATGACGTCATATGAGTGAGTGATAGACTTGATTCCTCTATTGGATGAAAATAGACTATAAGAGTGAGAGGTTCAGATAGCTAAAGCGAGATTGTAGAGCGAGTGCGATAGACATAACACTATAGTCACCACCCAAGTCCTCCGATGATTAAACATTTCACACATACTCAACCAATATAGTACTGATCCAGACACTGAAGGCACATATGTGTATAAATTCTCAACTTACAGATAGAGTCTCTCGATATGATTAGAGCAAAGTAAAATCTTCTCGTGGCTGATTGGCTGTATTTCTTCAGTATTACCTCTATCACGTCAAATGGTTGACTGGGACGTTCTTTCTTCTACAGAGGTAAGGAGGACGGTCCCGAGGTTGCTTCTGCAACACCCATTTGTAGTTTTTGGGCCCATTTGACTAGTTCTCTATTTGGTTGCGTGAAGCCATGTTCTCCATCATTGCCAGATTCGACATATTCATTATCACATTCATCGGATGATCATACATACACTTACATTTCTCATCCTACAGCAGGTGTTTTATTCTGGCCTGCAATAGCATGAGTGTGTGTTATTATATGATGCTGCTGACCTCCTGGAACCTGTGATTATCCTTGCTGCCTGATTTTAGATTCCGCATAGCATATCGAACATTTCCCTTACGACCGTATTCTAACAATTGTATCACCCTTCTAACATGGAGATTCTGTAGGCTGCATTCTCCTGATACCTAGTAATCGCGGCTAATTCTTTTCCAAACTCGACACATAACGTCGCTCTTGTTCTGGTGTTCATGTTAGCCGATTGTTCAGAGCGATGTCCAATTGTGGGATAGAGTTTACTCTGCGAGAGTGTGTGCCCATTCAACGGAATCTGCAGTTTATCTGGATTGGAGGACAGACTAAAGGTGGCATCGGTTCTGTAGTCTTTCCTTAATTAAATGCCAGCCACTACGGTTTGATACACCCTTCCAACTAGTTAACGGTCTCTTGCATGTTGTAATTTGCTGTGACAATACTGTCTTCTGATAGCAGAAGTTAGTCCCTCTGCATATATTATGCTGAGAAAATCCTTGTGGCTTTCTGATATGATGATATGTATGCAGATACTAAACTATATGGGGATACGATAGCACATTGTTAAACCCTTTGCTGAATCTTAACGTTCTTTTGGGCATGTAAGATTTGATACATTTTTAACATACTTCTGGAGATATAATATTTTTTTAGTTTCACCTTTAGCCCTTCTCTTCATACCTTATCAAATGCCTTTTTCCTATCAATCCTAACAGTAAATTTGCATTTTTGCTATTGAACACCATCTTGAAGGTTATGTGTGTTACTTGTTCCTAACGGGATATGTGCTGGTTGAATGCTGCTTTGTGGATAATATGTGATTAAACTATTGCTTAGCAATGAAATTTAGCGTGAACCATGACCGCTTACCTCCATTGATTCTGTTAGCATCATAATGCCGTCGGGAGCATTTTCTAATGGCATGCATAACGTCCACTGGTTCTAACTACTACTATATTTTAACTTATTAACCATGCTATTAGGTCCGCGTTCTAGTTAGTATTTGACAAATGCTGGCCACCTAACATACGTATATGTTGAGTCAATCGTCTTCAACTTCATACAATCTCTGTCCAAATAACAATCGAGATCATATCGACTATAAGTGTTCTCGTTTTGGCATTTGGAAACCCCAGAACCCGTGATATACACATTTCCAATAGGAGTCAAGACTTTAAAATCCAGTACAGCGAAAAAGTGCGGGGTTCATAACTGTAGCTTTTGTAGTATGTATTCGCATTATTTACAGTACTCAGAGGCATATGTGTACGTGTAGCTAGTTACTGGGACCACAACATTGTTTTAATATAATAGTATTGTCCTACGGCCAGACATAACCTCGCTAGAGCTGTGCTGGTACGTCTTCCACGACGTTAGGATTTCAAATGAGTAAGAAATGTGAAATCATGATTTGTTATTATCAGCGTTCATGCATATTTCTTTATAGGTGCTTGCTCGCATATGCGCACACACGCACGCACGCACGCACACGCGCACGCACGCACGCACGCACGCACGCACGTACGCACATGCAAGCGAGATTGCGTGCATGTGTATGTTTGGATTTTCGGATGTCCGAAGGGTATATCTTATGTGATAGAGCGAATTTCATAGTCCATGATTGAAACGTCAGTATATTGTAGCAGGCAGCGTGGGCATATCAATTAGTTGTTGGTTAGCGGGAGAAGTTTGTGATTGACTAAAGAGGTGTTCCCCCATTTGTACCACGATCGCCTCAATCCGTGATATTCGGACCGTCTGTTCTTGCGCCAGTTCTTCTTGTCTTTGGAATTGTTCTTTGTGTCTTAGTGCCTGTTCTTTCTGTACTAGCACCTGTTCTATCTGTTCTAGTGCACGTTCTACTATCTGTTTCTGCAATTCCAGGACGAGATTGTCATCGCCGGCTACAGGAGATCCCTCACGGCTGGGCGTGATCGCAATATTGCTAAGTGTTGGCAATTTTTCCTCCAAATCAAATATGCCTGCTGGTGGCGCAGCGGCTGTGTCTATGCCCCTTTGATTATTTTGTGTCTGTGGTACCATATGGGGCAGAAGCCCCATGCGAGGGTATGACGGCTCTACATGAGTTCCATCCAACTGTTGGCACCAGGAGCCAGCGCATATACGTTCGTTGGCGTAAAGTCTGCACCTCAAGGTGCTGGACAATTTAGTGTAAGCAACAGAGCGCAAGACGTTGAGGGTAAGACTTTCGGTGTCACGCTCAGACTTGTCTGTGCTTTCCATGCCAGGGAGAAATGAAGTGGCCTGGCGCCACCATTCGTTCCCTTGACAAGATCTTCTCTGTCCCTATCTGTGAATTCTGTAAGTGTTGGCGACAAGTGTAGAAGCAGGCTAAGTTTCGTCATTGGGTGACACCATTGCTATAGTTTTGGCGCTTGTGGCGTATGTAGATGATGATGATGATGTATGTTTAACTTGTGCATTTTTGTGGTGTAAGTGTATAACAATTGGCTATTTCCATTTTAGGATTGGTGCTCATTGTTGTCTAAGAATTTAGATGTGGTAGCAATCTGGTTAGTACTGATTGCTGGCGTCTCCTGTACTGTACACTAGATCGATTCATGTACACGCCACCAGGATTTTATATGCTTTGATACCCGCTTAAGGCTTGAACGATTACTGTGCTCTTAGTGTGTTTGAATGTACTCAAAAATAGTCTAAGATTTTCTCAGTAGCTTGTACAATTTCAAACAACTAAACATACAGAAATCAAGAAATATATTAGGGTCTGTATATTGGTATTGCTGGGCAGACGAGTGCGGCTTTTAACTGAGTCAATTATCAAAGTAAAGCGCTGTTAGACTTGGTTATTTTGACGAGAATATCTGATTATTTGTCAGAGCCTTGACGTGCGCGAATGAGACGCAAGCATACTATGCGGGAATGATTATGTATTTGCTCATTGCGTTGATGGGAAGACACAACGCAAGATGATGGCGCAATGGCACTGTAACTTCTAATTCATAGAATGTTTAAATGTTTTGGTATCGAAGCTAGCGTTGTGTTTTATGGCAAAACACAAGGGTGAACTTAGACAAATCACTACGTGAGAATTGCTGGCGTAGTGTAGAAACTTCATCTAAGAGCGCTGCCATAGTGTCCATGCTCAACCTCAGAAGTTTAGAAAATGGACTGAGTCTGTTTAGCAGGCGTAAGGAGTACCAGAGCACCAAGGAAAATAGCGTATGTCCGTACGAATGCATACTGATCTAGTGGAATCCGATATGGGACACAAACTAAGTCTGATAGCGCATGCTCTAAAGCGTCGATTCTGGGACTGATCTTAGTCTCAGAACCGAGTCCCTAGTTTGGCCTAGCGAGTCAAAATGTTGATCGTTTGGAGGAAAGTGTATGCCTATAATGCTTCGTGTTGAAGCGGGATTACTTTAACTTGTATCCCTGGATATCCGAATTTATGAACCCAGTTATGGTTTACTCAAATTCAATGTATTCACAGCGTATACATTTACTTTCTAGCGGTTATTAGTGTAGCCGCCAGGGGAGCGGATGGCTCCTCCATAAGGTGTTACTAGCTAGCTAGCCTCGGGGATTGGGAGTAGATGCCACACATATCCAGTGTCCACAAAGACCGCGCTCCAGGGCCGGTGGAACGTTCAGTTTCCAGTGGGCTCGTGCAGCCATTGCAGCAGAAATTAAACAACACCGTTTCGTCCCAGCTGTTCGTATTACCAGTGTATCTTGCTGTCATTCCATGGATGGGAAAGTGGTAATGACACAATTCACTATGAAGAAGAAGAAAAGAGCTAAACAATGGTCCTCGTTTGCTGCTTTATTAAACGGTGTACATAAAAACAAAAGTGGTGTGCTGTTCCATATCTCGCCAGAGGTACCAAGCCAATCTATTCAGATATAGAGGGAATCATGGAAGGTACCCCTGTGAGGGAGTGTCCAAGTGTAGTCCACAGTTGGTTTAATATAAACTATATCTGCCTCAGGCTGGCCAAAAATCATTGGTTTGCGAGAGGAAAGTGACTCGCGCGGGCCTCCATCACAGGAAAATGCGTACAATGCGAAGTGGCGGAAGGGATGCAGTAAAAAGGGTTCCTTTCCTTTAGAAGAGATGCAAAGGAAAATGGAAGAGTTAACCTAAAAATATTGTAGTTTTGCGAGAGGAAAGTGCCAAACGCGGAACTCCGTCTAGGGAAAAATGTTGATAACCCTGAAGCGGAAGAGGAGAGTGGTATAATATATTTGAAGAAATGCAAAAGATTATAATATGATTTAACCTAGTGTATATTATTTGCTGTTGGATGCATGCATGTTTTACGTCAAGATGGGTTGGCTGCTTTCTAGGGATTCAGCACCATCATCTTGTATGCGTTAAAGATATTGTTTTAGTTGGTGCTGCTTTAATCATGCGGGCCTTCTTAATGGGCCTACACTAACATTTAGGTATTAGGCCCAGACACGCAGTTTAAACCCCAAATGGCTGAGCACATGCTTACTTTAACGAATACATCTTCCTGGCGAGGATGCTCGGAACCGTTGCCATGGAGCATCTCTCCTCAGACCAACAGCGTGCTGCATGTTGTTTTCTGGTACTTTCAGGACCGCAAAGCGATTCCGCAGGCGCAACCACAAATAACAAGACCTGGACAAGTTACATTATAAAAGCGTTTAGAAAGCGATTTTCAGCTTATTTACAATGGGGAGAGAGAAACGGATTTCCATCTATAGTGGCCTTCCGAGAGGGCGTGGTGGGTTCTAAGGCCACACCCAGTCACCGTTTGTGTTAGATGTCGATCTGCATCTTTATCCGTCACCTAATGTTTCGGGTGTAGATCATGTGAGTTCCGTACCCCTGGAGTTAACGTTTAGCTGCTTTATGGTTAAAGAAATCTGCCCAATGAGCACACTGCTGAGACTAGCAATAATAATATTTTCGCAGTGATTCCTACTTTGGCATACAGGCGTCTTTTAATCAGTATCCGAAGATACAAAGGGAAATCTATGGTCATCGACACCTTGATTTTGACCATCAAGAAACTCCAGTGGTTTCTTAAATCAGTCCTAACCAATGTGGCGGCGTGAATCCAAACAATTATTTCGGCCAGACGGCCAGAGAAGCATAGTCAGAGGAAGCTACTCGTCTACAGAATTTAGGAGGCATTAACATGAATGGCCAACTATAAAAACTAATGGTACCATTAATATAACGGAGCCCTAGTGCATGGACAAGAGTTTTACAATAACAACTTTCCGTTTAATTAGTAGTCGCCCTTGGCGACTTTCAAACCTATCCTATCGCGATATCATAGTTAGGTTTATTTGCGGCACGTCATGTTCGCTAGTGAAAGCATGAACAGCGACCTTAATGAAAGAGTGTTGCTGTAGGGGAGAAACAAGGTGATGCGTGTGCTGTTGATGTACAGAGTGTAACATAGGTGAACTGTGGTTCAACTATTTTGTAGTTTTTTTGTAATAACTAACTAATAATGTTGGCAGAATGCCTCATTACATCTATACACATCATTAAAATGTGGCGGTCGCATCTAACCTGCGGTGCCGTTTAATTGCTGGCACCGTTACAACATACATAATTATATACAGTGAAGACTCATAACGGAGGTCACACCCGACCTTACGGTACCACTAATCTTGATGCTCATTAATGAAAAACGGTATAACATAATTAAGATATATTCCTATGTGGTGCACCTATTAGTTATCAGTGCAGAACGTATTAACGTCACATGCGGTTGATGCACCACGTAGTTGCGGTACGAGCGGACACACAGTGTTGCTGATGCTTGGAGATTACTACCGGGTACTAGCTGGTGCAGTTCATACTCAGGAACAGGGAAGAGTAAAGTCACGTTTGGTAGCTAACAAGTCTCCACATATAGTACACAATGTCCAATCTACCGCAATTTTGATATGCTATATTTGGTGTGTGAATATCGAAGACGAAGAAGTATATAATGCAGGATTTTTGTTTCGGCACAAGACGATCAGCGCCGCCTAGCTCTTGCGTTCTCTATCACCGTTTTAGCGTGGCATAGCAAGTCTGGCGAGACATCTGAACACCACTTGTTTCTACATACTCAATATGTGTTGGCAACCGTCAAAAAGCTTACACCGCAGTGAAGGTTCCTCTGGTGTTGGTGATGGAATTGGAGATCTTCTTTTAATTTGAATATTTTCCCCTGTTGATCGACCAGGAGCGTCCAAATACTTAGTGCGCTGCAGAGTGCAGGTATCCTGAGAGGGAATCTGACTGAAAAAAGCTGCGTTGGTGTAGATTGCAGAACGCAGTAGCCAGAAGTGAAGAGTGCTCCCACTCAGACCGAAACCGCCTCCCTTCTGCTGTTTCTGACTTTCAGATACTGTACGGTGACGTAGAACCAGCGAGATTCAGCCGATCAGTGCACGCATTGTGTGAGAGGTATAGTAGCTGGCTAAATAGTTCACCCTATCGAGAACGTGCTCTAGCGATGCCTCTGCTTAGTTGGAGCTCAAAATAGTCTGTATTTATTCCATGATATCTCCGCCAGGTCTGAACCGATTTTATTTCTGTTCACAGTTTTAAATTCCCAGTCGATGTCTGGTATATTATCATACCAACATCAGGGGGAACGTTCAACTATGACGGAATCGCCGCAATACAGGTAACTATATACATAAGCGGCCCGCTAACGCACGTATGCTGGTTACCTCTTATGGCCACGCATGCGCATCGGGCGATCTCACGGACTCTACTATTATGTTCATCTTTTACATGGCTATACACGTGTGTCTTAGGCTTGGATCGTCCTGGAGCGGGACGTTCCATACGCAGATGTACTGGTCCGGTTCATACCGGACAGGGCGGTCCGTGCTACATTAGCATAACTTGCCGTAATTAAAGTTATTACCCGAGTCCGCTAATTTAGTTACCCACAAGTCGGCTGATGAATCGAAGTGATTACTTGGATATCGGAGATATATTAATAGCTTACAGTGTAGGGTATTTCTATTGTTCATAACGCATCACTGATTGATTTCATGGCCAATCAGGCCAAAAAAATAGCGAATTTTCTCTATAATACTTAATCACGTTGTCATGTGACATTTACTAGAACAAAATATTTACGAGCAACATACTGCAATAGTGACATTCAGACATAGTGACAGACAGACATTTTTACTAACAGACATAGTGACAGACAGACATATCGACAGACATAGATAGTGACTTACATACATAGTGACAGGCAGACATGGCAGGCAGATATAGTAACAGATATACACAGTGACATACAGATATAGTGACAGTCGGGTGGGCTTGCATGTGGTCAGTTGGACAGTCAGGGGGCCGGGCACACATGCTGGTATAGGGGCCAAGTGGGCAGGTAGATGGGTCAGGCGGACGGGGTGCACCAGGGAGGTATAGGAGGGTCAGACTGGTAGGCAGGTGGGTGAGGAGGAAGCCATGTGTATACTAGACTTGACACATAATAAATAGCAAGACAATGAATTACTAGAGAACTGATTTTATTTTTTATTTGGTCTCTGTGATCAAACATTCTTAGCGAACCGCCGTCATTATATGGCATGTTTCATGTCCTAAAAGACCACCATGTGATCCGCAATACAAGTCCGTGTTTTAATTATTTTGAAAATTATTACTATGCCAAGGTTATTTCGCTACCATTTGTTGTGAAGGTGAGACGCGTGAATGGGGAAAGTATTGGTAACAAATTGCTCACTATGGTGTGAGTGAAGTGTCTTCTCTCGTACAGGCGTAGAGAATGTCACTGAAGCATCAGACGCCTTCGAAAAGTGTGTTGGATGAACAAAATGTGTACCATCTGGATACAAATCCATTTCGAATATATTGTGAACCCCGGAGCCAAGTCTGTGTAAATAATAATATTTCACTAATAATAATAATAATAATAGCAATAATAATAATAATAATAATAATAATAATAATAATAATAATAATAATAATAATAATAATAATCAACATAATAACTACTACTACTACTACTACTACTACTACTACTACTACTACTACTACTACTACTACTACTACTACTACTTGTACTGCTAGTACTACCACTACTATTATTGCTACTACTACTTTTTAATTTGGAAAAACCGACGCTGACACAGTCGGACAAACTTCACTTCATGGAGGAACTCTTTTAAAAAGGCTTGCAAACCCCCAGAAAAAACCTGGTGATCTAGTAAGCCTGATTAACAACACATAAATAACATATCTAACTAATGAACATTAATACAATCTATGTGTGACAGAGTGATTTGCTGTGTCAACATCACTTGTCTCAGTCAGGTTGTGTTTTGGGATATGGTTAGGTTTGTCTATAAATTTCTTTTATATGTTAGGGCAGGATAACTTTAAGGGTAACTTTAAGTTGGCACGTAGGCAGATGAAATGTATTTCGCGCTGTTTTTGCACGCGAAACTCAGGTTCGCTTCTGATTGGCCGGACAGCTAGAAAGTTGTGTGTTTGTTTAAAGGATGGTTTAAGATAGCCATTCACTCATATCCAACTGACAAGTCAACTTGGAAGGAATGATCCGTGAATCTAAGTGTGGAATCCTGTTGGTAGATTTGGCCTTTAGTTGGGTAAGCTATGCTCGTATATGTATATATATATATATATATATATAATTAGAATAAATATTTAGAATGTTATCATCATTATCATACCCTTTCCCCTCCCCCTATCAAGTCTAAAATTCCTGTTAAAATATGGGATCGGCGGCGCTAGTTGTTTGAGTAATATTGAAAAATACGAAAACTAATGGTCAACCTGTTCCATCCAATATATACTCCACAGCGTTTATAACCGTGAGACATTTGGTTTTACCAGTATAATAAGTGTCCCATCAAGAGTCTGGAGGTTTGGTTAGTTCGAAAACCGGTAACACAATGAAAGGAGTAAGTTCGGATATCAGATCGGATTACCCTACTCAAATGTTAGCCTGTTAGGGCTAACATATTTCTGGATCCATGGAGTGAACCAGCGGTTATCTAGTGATCCAGGAATGGTACACTCTGTAAATATACTGTATTGTTTATTTGTATACTTTGTTATTATATTTTAAAAAGAAAATAAGGTTTTTGATGAATGTAAGTTCTTTTAGCTCTCCTGTTCGAAGAACAGAATAGTTGCCATCACAATGGGTTTTTGTACTGCATGGTTGAAATGCAACCATCTTTCTGAGATTAGCATATAATCTAGCACATACTATATTATTTTGATTAGGTTAATTGACGGCAGATGATGAGGCAGTTCAGACTTTGAGCGCATATATGGAAGGAACAGTTCTGGTGAGATAGTTAGATTTTCTCTCTGATTCTGTCTATTTGTCTGTGGTGAAATTGTCTACAGTGCTAGGTCTTGGGCATTATTTTGGTCAGAGTTGTTGGTGGAATTAATTCTTATTGATAAGAATTGATTTCTGTCATCAAATCTGGGGTAAAGGTTGTCTAGGACGATGGCTGATAAGGCACATGTTTTCTTTAAAGGTAGGACAGAATCAGAGTATGTGGTAAGATCAGTGTGATGTGTTTCCCCCCTTGTATGCATATGAAGCAAACTTCCCTCTCTGAACCCTGGCGTCTCAGTATATTAATTACAAGGCAACCGTATAGGTAAGCTATTTGTTATCTTGGGCGAGTGCAACAGGAACCTGTTGATGCCATAGTCAGCATGGTTGATGCCATAGGCAGCTACGTCTCCCAGTTTGGTTCGTTTCAAAATATTCAGCAGAATATTTAATAAATTGTAATTGAGATTTTGAAGTAGCTATTTTGGGTTGAAAGGGTTAAATATTCATGTATCTACGGTTTAGCTCATAAGTCCATGGTGTACCGGTTCTGTCGACTGACCTTTGTCCGTCTATTTATCTACCTGTTCGTCAGTTGTCCGTCTTACTTTCCCTTGGTGCACACATATATATATTTTTTTTTTTTTGCGCATGTTGAAATCATGACATATATTTTTTATGCATGTTGGAATCGTGACATTTTAAAAATGGAATTCCAATGGTTAATTGGTTTGTGCGTCATAATTTTCTTGTTACGGTTCATGCTCTCGACCGGACGTTACCGTTACAGATGCCGAGCCTTGCTAGTTCCTTCATTTCTCATTCGACTACAGACGTATGGGTTACTATTTATTATCCTACAGTTAAAACATCTAGCGCTTGTAGTTAGTATCTATTATCATAATAGGCAAGATATACTTTAAAGTGCAATTATTTACTTAAGCGCCTTATGTTTGTCATTTTTCTAATAACTGATCAGGGGTGTTTACCTGGGTGTTAACCTGAAGCAGTTCATGGGGTGTTTACCTGGGTGTTAACCTGAAGCAGTTCATGGGGTGTTGACCTGGGTGTTAACCGGAAGCAGTTCATGGGGTGTTTACCTGGGTGTTAACCTGAAGCAGTTCATGGGTGTTGACCTGGGTGATAACCGGAAGCAGTTCATGGAATGTTAACCTGAAGCCGTTTCATGGGGTGTTTACTTGGATGTTAACACGAAGCAGTTCATGGGGTGTTTACTTGGATAGTGTATGAGATTTTTCAGAGACATGGTGCTTTAGTAATGTCATTTCTGAAACCGTCAGAAATGTTCCTGGATTTGTTTCTGGTATTGTGTTAAATTTAATCTGTATTTGGACATTTCAATATAAAAGAACTTTATACTTACCGGACTTCACATAAATATGATGTCAGGAATTAGATGAAAGAAATTGTTTAACTTTAATTTGTTAGACCTAGATAAGAAATTACCTATCTGTAAAATGTATTTAGGGCATTATATTTTATGCGAATTATTCTGAGGAAAGGGGGAATTTTCCATATTAAAGAATATTTTGTCTTTGGCCAACGTCCCTCCGGGTGGTTATAAGGATTAAGGGTATTTTATAGGTAAGGTTGTGATCAGTCATATTCTATTTTCAACTTTGATCTCAGGAGATCCTGGTAATTGTTTCATTGGGTTTATTCTGCGAAATGAAAAAATGATTTTTGCATGTGTAGTGTTTAAGGCATTATGTAATCTATTCAGTATTTTGCGTATTCCATTTGTATAGATATTCGTTGTGGAGCAGTGGACAAATGGTGAGAGAATTCATTCATTAAAATTCTTACTTAAACTTAATTTTTATATTATTGCTCCCATCCCCCATCATTCACGCCTATAGTTAAGACAAATGGGATTCATTAAGAACCGGTGACCTCTAGCAACTGAATTTTCTTTCGTCAATCAAATTGTTATTTTCTCCTTTGGAGATGATTGTTAAAGTTTTTCTAAGGTTAAAGTTGCTACGTCACATATGAATACATACTGCTTAAACAGAATAGATACAAAACAATAAGCTGATAAAGATCTGATAGCAAAACAAAACTTAACAAAGGCATTACTATTCAATCTAGGTGTGGTAGTAGGCCCATGCGGCGAGTGCAACTGTCCAACAATTCAAAAGTGACTCTTCAATCAATGGCAAAGAAGTCAATCATTGACGCCAGTCGGCTGATTCTTTAAAGATCAGCGGGCATAGTAGCATTTGGGTAGTATAACACATATAGTCGGCAGTAAAATTACAGAAAGATAGATGACGCTCTTGTTTATATTTTCGATTTACTTTATTGTAAGGATTTAAAAATTACCGGGGAACAAATAACCCTAAAAAAAACCTGTGCAAGTTTCTAAAATTACCCGGGACTATTTTATAATTCAGTTGCAACTTACTTTATCGATTGATTATTAAATTACTCCAGCCTGTTTATTTGTTAACATGAAGTATTACACATAACAATATCAAAATGCAGACTAAAATGAATTTACAAGACCCAGATTAATTAAAAGACACAGAAAAAACAGTTGTAGTAATTGAATGATTTACTGCTAGTGCAGGCTTATTTATTTTTACACTTCCCAACTTTATTGAAACTATGTTTGTTTTGCACCATATGTCTTTGAATACTTTTTCTTTAACGGGCTGTTTTAATCTAAAATATTCACAGGGATATGATTCAGCAACAATGAACGAAATATTGCCTTTATTGCTTTATTGTGATTGTCCATAGATTGATTTTTCGTCTGCGCACACCGATGTTTCCAAATGGCCCAAACACTTATGGTTAGCATTGTTATTAAAATAGTCTTATCAGAATTTGTGATATTTACATCGCTTGATCCAAATTCTCTAAATAAGACTACATGTGTTTCTAGAACAATGGGCGTAGCTCTAAATTGTGCCAAGATTTGGCTGATATACTCCCAAAATTGTGACGATATTGGACATTCTGCAAATAAATGCTCGAGTGTTTCCTCGTCTGTTTGACATAAGTAACACCTATGAGAAGTCATTATATTGCACTTGTATGTCAAGTGTCCCACCCATAGCCATCGATGTAGTAATCACCACAATATATCACGAGCCATATTTGCTATGTATGGACAATGTAAGATTTTCCATACAGTTTTCCAAATGAAGGGTTTATAGCCTGAGTCATCCCATCTATTAATTGCTATGGGAGTTGTTGCTTTTTTTCGTCTCATAACGTGTTATCATTCCTTCGATCTCATTTCGTATTTTAACATCTCACCATCAAGAACTAGTGCAGGTTACAGAGTCAAACTATTAGGATTTACATTTGGCAGACGAAACCATTCAATTGGTACAGCATGTTTTATTTTATTTAGTAACCGCTGGACTATATGCCTCATATGCGTTTTTCTAGCTCCTTCTTGCATTGAAATCCATCTACGTGTTTGGGGGTGTATCATATCAGATACACGTTGAATGCCATTTTTTGCAAAGGAGGTAGATAAAGTACTGAATTGTTATAACATATATTACTATTGCCCACAATTGCTGTTCTGGTATTTCCTTCCAGCACGTAGGTGGAGGCATGTATCTGTCAACTATTTCGAACTCCTTAACTTGATCTTTAAATACATCTGGTATCATTTGGCTATTCGGAAGTGGCTTCTTTGAGGTAAAAACACACTCCACCAGAAATAGCTCTATAATTCTCTCCATGAGATCTCGTGAAACACATGCCCACGTCGCATCTGATGTAATAAGATCATTCACAAATTTTAGCCTTAAAGAAACACATTTCACTTTAATATCAAATAAATCAAGTCCTCCATCTAAATTAGCATTATTGAGAACATGATGGGAAACTAAATGACTCTTTTCTTCCCATATTAATGACAATATCAATTCGTTAACCTCCTTTTCTACATGTTTTGGCATGTGTACAGCAGATGCTTTATACCATAGCCCAGATAATATCAAGTTGTTGACAACAAAAACTCTCTACAAAAAATTGAAAGACGACGATGGTTCCAATTTGCTAATATTCCCTTAAGCTTACGTACTCGTTCATCCAAATTTTGTGTTGCATTCGGTTTCCCAAAAATAATCCTTTGGATTTTCCTTCATTGATTTTTAAACCAGACGCATTTTGGAACATTTCTATTACTTGGTTTAAAATTGTAAAAACATTGTTTGAACTAGCAAATACAGTAGTGTCATCAGCATATTGTGACTGCTTAAGTGGTCTTTCTATGCTACGAATGCATACACCTTGAAAGTTATTATTTTGCCTCTGCTATGCCAAGGGAGTCCATCACAATAACAAATAACAATGGCGATACGGAATACCCCTGTCTAGCACCACGTTCTAAGCCAATTTCTCTAGATAATTGCGTGTTCACTAAATAGCTACTCTTGATATCCGTATATAAAATCTGGACGATGACTAGAACGATGACTTGTATGGTGACCTGGACGGTGACTTGGACGATGACTTGTATGACCACACGTACGATGACATGTACAACGACGTGGATGATGACTTGTAGGTGGAGGATGATGATGATGATGATGATGATGATGATGAGGAGGAGGAGGAGAAGGAGGAGAAGGAGGAGGAGGAGGACGACGACGACGATGACGGCGACGGTGACTTGGATGGTGATGACTTGTATGATGACTTGTCGGCCGACTTGTATGGCGACTTGGACGATGATTTGTACGACCACTTGAATGATGCCTTGGATGATAGCTTGGACAACGAATTTGATAGCGACTTGGACGAAGATAACTACGACGATGACGACGATATCGACGACGGTGACGACGACAACTGCAACGACAACACCGCCATGGATGAGGATGAATTAGAGGATGACGACGTGGATAATGATAGCTTGGATGGCGACGACTTGGGTGACGACTTGGATGACTTGAATGAAGATAACTTGGATGATGTTGACATGGAAGGCAATACTGTTGACAACTTGAATGATGGCGACTGCGACAGTGATTTGGATGATGATGATGATGATGATGATGATGATGATGATGATGATGATGATGATGATGCCGACGATTCTGATGATAAAGACTACTACTTTGACGACGATAGTGTCGATGACAATGATGAGGACGAGGTCGGGGTGGTTATGACGGCGACGGCGACGAGCCAGCTGGCCCAAACGACCACGATGATGACAACCACGACGGCGATGACCACGATGATAACGACGCTCATAATGATGGCAGAAACGACCAAGATGACCAAGACAACTAAGACGAGGCTGTCATCATCCAAATCGTCATCGCCAAAATCGTCGTTCAAGTCAGCATCGTCCAAGTTATCATCGTCCTGGTTGTCATCCAAGTCGCCATCATTCATGTCAGTGTCGTCCAAGTCGTCTTTGGTTTTGTCATCATCAGCGTTGTTGTGGTTATCCAAGTCCTCCTCCTCCAAGACAACATGCGTCGTCGTCCATGTCGTCGTCGTCTTCATAGTCGTCCAAGTCAATCGTGTACACGTCGCCACCCCCCACCCCCACCCCCACCCCCCGTTCAAGTCCTCTGTATCCAAATTGTCCCGAGTAAGCGTCGTCCAAATCGTCGTTCGCCAAATCATTGTCCACGTCATCATCCAAGTCGTCTCCATTTCCGTTATTGTTATCCAAGCAATCTTTGTTGGCGACATCGCCGGCATCGTCGTCGTGACTGTCGTCGTTAAAATCGCCATTTTTCAAGTAGTTCTCGTCCAAGTTCTTACCGTTGTCTTTCCGTCGTTGCCGCAGCCGTCGTCTTTATTATTATTATTATTATTATTATTATTATTATTATTATTATTATTAAAACATACTTAATGTCACACGCCATTCCATGAACCTCGTGTTTGTCGCCACATTGCGTCCCCTTGTCCTTGCAAAATGCCCTGACCTTTACTGAAGGCATGTAAGCCACAGTACCCGTGGCGAATAGAAGCACCTGGTAATCAATGCCGGTTAGGGTAATAATTTCTGAACTTCTAATCCTGAAAAAAAATATTTTGACAATAAAAACAAAACTGCAGCTCATCGAGAGAACTGGCTCAGGAAGGATGTAGATCTATGTTGTACTTGCGGACCTATTAACTTTCCTTTTCATTTTATCTAGTGTGTGGCTGTGCGCAACAACTGTGATCTGTAGTTGAATTCAGATATATATTAATATTTTAACCAGTCAAATGTTATGGAGACTAATGTCTGGTATACATCTAACGACTCAACTAGTCGGCCACTATTTGTTTGTAGTTGTAGCCAGTTCTATTCAGTTGTTCCAAGTTGTACGGAGTTGAGTTGTTTAAAGTACGCTGGAAAAAGACCAGTTGGCGACTAGTTGACTACTAATCGCCAACAGGTTGCTCAGATTAAACATGTTTAATGTAGAAGGGCGCTGCACACCACGGCGACAGTAAGCGACGGCAGTGCGATGGCGATATGGTCGGTTACGACTCAAATCGCGAGCGATGGGTTGCAAGTTTCAGCGGCTGTGCGTTGCGTTGTGAATGAATGCATGCTTAATTTGTGAAGGAGGGGCTGATGGTGCGAGGTGTGGCGCGCATTGCTACATGTTTGTCAGTCAAGTTGTTCGGGTAACGATCTATTTCTGATTACAGAATTCATATAATAATTGTGCAAAACATCTTAAAGACTTATTTGGAACTGCTATTCCTGAACAGGGAAATTATCATTCTCAGGTGTCATTACGTTATTGGATGCCATTTTGATAGACAAGATGGATAGATGTATAAAGTCACATACGTATAATATGAATTGGCAATGGCCAATTGGAAGTTCATGGCAAAGGATGTCCAAGCGACAGAAACGATTAATGAGCATGCCCATTAATGTACGATACCTGACAATTGACAGCCGATACGATAAACTTGTCGTTTTCTGGTCCCGTTGGTGCTAGTTGTGGACGCACACCAAGGCGACACCACCGCCGATGCTTCATGTCGTGTCAGCTTGTGGTGCAGTGCCATTAAAGCCTACTTGTCGACTAGTCGCTGACTCAGTCGTTATTTGTACGCTGGTCAGTTGTGAGCTGTAAGGAGCTATTTATTTATTAACCAATCAAAAGAGATGATTAGGTTTCACCCTTTTGCAACATACAGGCATCAAGCAAACTTCATCTGTATTTAAAAAAACAAAACTCAATAAGTGGTCTCGTAATAGATGTACAAATGTCTTGCATAAGTCGATTTTGTAAATGCATGAAGTGGTCTTTGGGGCCAGGTGGACGCTTACTAGAGGGGTGTTTAGGAACACACGTGAGCTTCTTCCTCTTTTGCCATGTTGTATGTTGAAGCAGAACCGCGCATACTTGTCCCCTACAGCCAAAGCTTTACTCTCCCGCTGAGAAGTACGCATCACGGTGTTGTGAATTCTCGCCAAATAGAGATTCTAATTATATATCGTATTCTGGCAAATATACGTAACTTCCGCTGGTTGAATTAGCCAGTTAACGGAAGTGTAGCTTGAAAGTCGCTATATGTACGCTCATGCGCAACTGTTTGGCAACTAGTTGAACAAGAAGTCGTTATATGTACGTCAGGGTTCCGTCCATCACTCAAGCATCTGACGATATACTCATATATACTGAAACAAAAAAGTTTAGCAACACTGAGAATATTACTGTATAAGTGTTATTCAACAAAAACAATAAATTGATTCAAATATATTATTTAATTGATAGGTCATTTTCCAATTTGAACCACAGTCTCTTGTTACAGTAATGCTAGCATCGCGCTGTTAACACGGCATCATTCAACGGAAGGGCCCAATTTAAATAATGACACTGCACTGTCAATACCGGTTGTGACCTCTACGCGCATTAACCACCGCCTTACATCGCTTTCTCATGCTTCGAATTAAGCACCTGATGTCACGAAGAGGAATCGCATCCCATTCCTGGAGCAGTGCAGCTTCCAGCTCCCGCACGTTGTCAAGATGTGGATGGTTCTCACGCACCATACGGCCAAGAATGTCCGACACGTGTTCGATAGGAAACAGGTCCGGTGATCTCGCTGGCCAGTCCAACACCGGAACGTTGTTAGCCTCAAGGAAATCACTGGTGACCCTAGCTGTATGAGGACGGGCGTTGTCTTGCTCGAACATAAAGTCTGCATGATGCGGCATAAAAGGGATGACAACAGGGGCGACAACTTCTTCACAGTAACATTGAGCCGTTAAATTTCCGCGAATCACAATAAGATCTGTTTTGCCATTTGCATGGATTCCAGCCCACACGATGACACTGCCGCCACAGAATCTGTCGTGCTGAATGATGTTGGCTGCATCATACCATTCTCCTAAACGTCGCCAAACCCGTTACCTATCATCCGCCACATCCACACAAAACCTCGACTCATCACTGAACAAAACGTGGCTCCATTGTTGAGCACGCCATCGCTGATGAGTTCTTGCCCATGCAAACAGATTCTCGATGTGAAACTCTGTAAGCGAAACAGCAACAATTGGACGACGGGCATGCAGTCCAGCATCATGGAGTCTGTTTCGCACATTGTGTGCATGCACTGTAGTGCCGGTAGCGGTGTGCAAATTACGGGACAGCCGCGGCGCAGTCCCAAACCTGTGGCGTCATGATCACGTCACTAAGTAGCGGTCTTCTCCTTCGATCAATACTCACCATTCTGTTACTTTCTGATACACAGCTGGCCTTGACAGCTGGCTCTAGGACTATAGACTTAGAAAGCTTTACCGACTCCTTGGAACCGGGTACTCGGCTCCCAACCGCCGAGTACCCGTCTACCATAGAGCTCATTCTTGTTTGCATAGCAACAAGAGCTGGCCACGTTTTTTCTTTGCAGGAAAGATTTTGAGTTTTTTGTGAAGGAAATCTAAGTCTTGTCTGTGATTTGATAGTGTGCGTTCGTAAAAGGATATAACTGGATAAAATGGAGAATACCGCCAATGAAGACCAGGTTGTATAATTCCTTATTATCCATAGTTAAAAGACTTAGGTCTCTAAAATTCGTTGTGTCGCATGTTCCAATTTCTGACCCCATAGAATCTGGGACGTGTGCTAACAACGAGATATGCCGGACGATCGCCTTCTTTAAACCCCATCAGGCGATCGGCAAATATGAAAATAGGTGTTTGCTACGGTATTTCTAACACGAATATCGGCTGACGTCGTTTTCCGTAGGGTCCGAGCGGGTGACGTCACACCCGCAAGGCTCGGATGTTTATGTGAAGAAAATGTTTTCATTAATTCGCGCATCTGTTCTGGGTGCTGCGTACTAAAAATGGTACCAGAAAACTTTGGAATGGTCAAGTTTACGTGTGATCACGATCGGTTTGCAATGATCGGTGGTGTCAAAATTCTTGTGAGATGCGTGGTCTGCGGTTTTACAGTGTGCTACAGCAGTTTGTTTACATTTTGTTGTTTCTTCACATATCGTGTCGGCTTTCGTTAGGAGTATAATTTATATTGATTGGTAAATATACCCCGAATGCTATGCGATATGATTCCTGGACCCGTGATACATCCTGGAGGATCAATTATGGGTGTATTTATGCCCGCTTTGTTCTTGTCGTCATAATCAATGCGATCATTGCTGTCACGTTGCGGGGTGGGGTGCGGGAGGGTTACATTTAATTTATGGTCAATTTATTTGAAAATTAATTGTCTGCCTTCCATCCGTGTCTCGTTCCGCTTGCTTATTGTAGGTTTGTGCTTATTTTATAGGCCAGGCCAGCCCCGCCATCATGTGATGAGTGCCATACGTTTGTACGCGTCGTGTTTAAGGACCATGTCTGTTTTAGGTGTACGCCCTGTAACCTTGATCATCGATGTAATGTGTGCGCAGTGTGGTCCGTCGATATGATGGTAAAGTTCCTTGGCCAGAAGGATGTGGCTGGGTCTGACGCTGGGTCAGGCGGTCCGAGGTTAAATCGTGGAGCGTCCGGTTCACCCAGTGGAGGCGCTCTACATCCCCAGCTGGAGGTGGCGGAGATGGCATCGCCGGCGTGGTTTGGTCCGACTAGGCAGGGTTTTCTGCATAGCGTTCTGCCCACGCTGGTGTCGTCACTGCTTCCGAAGGTTGGGGGGGGGGGGCAGTTGCTCTCCATACCTGGTACGGACCCTGTCCTTGGACACGGTTCTGGACTGGTTACCGAGGGGGCCGTCTCATACGGCCCCATGGCAGTCCCGTCCGGCTCCGGCCTGGCGGGTTCTGTCTCTCTGCGCCCACCTCCGGGTGGTCCAGTAGCGGTGGCCGGTCCGTCAGGTGTGGGAGCCATCCGCCAAGACGGCTCCGCGGTTTCCTCGTCTGGTGACGACTCTTCGGAGTCTGAAGACGAGGAGGCCGAAGAGGAGTTATTGCTGCGGCCTGTGATGCCACGGGTGGAGCATATGGAGGTCCATTCCGTCCTGGACGGAATCGCCCTACATCTGTCTGGCTTGGCCCAAGCCAGGGCAGCGGCTCCGCCTGTGGTTGAGGCCAATCTGGTACCGGGCACCAGTTCCGTGTCAGTTCGTTTGGCACCAGCTGGTCGGTGACCAGTGTGCAGGGCCGGGCGTGGTACTCACCTATCTCGCCCGGTCCGGCGGTCGGACATGGGGTGCAGTTGGCGCCCGTGTTTGGCCACGGTTCCGCGTCCGTTACGGGTCCGTACGGTTTTCCGTGCGGCCCTATCTCATGGACTGGTATGGTTCATGGGGTGGCGGTGGAACCGGATGGTACCGGAGTGCCTGGTGTGTCAGCCGCGGCTCCTTGCCGGGAGGCCGTGGCTGGAAGACCCGTGAGCGCGTCAACGGGTGACGTGTTTGCGGGTGTTTCCTCCTCGGAAATAGACTGGTCCGAGGCTCTGGCTTGGCTAGCCAGGGTGGACCCGTCTGTGGTTTCGGCCACGGCCGAGGAGGATGCGTCCCGTCCGTCGGTTGCATCGATTCGGACGGGGATCTTGCCCGTGGCCCGGATCCAGTCAGTATGACTGGATCCACGGTTCATAGAGTTGTTGGATGCTATTTATAGCAAGCAACTTGCGACCAAGGGCCAGCTCCCTGCGGCCTCCAGGGAGGTGCGGGCAAGGTGTTGTATTCCGCGGGGGGAATACGACAGATATGGTGCAGTCCCGTCGGTCACGGAGGATGACCGATGGGTCCTGGGGGTTCAGAGTGCTGGAGCGGGTGGCCCCGGTCCGGCACTTGTGGACAGGTCGCAGGTACACCAAGAGGAAGTCCTGTCCCTATGCGACGAGGGTGTGAGGGCAGCTATGAGTGCTGTCAACCACTGAAGCGGGGGCAGGCCACCCTGTGCCACCTGTGGCGCTTTCGTGCGTGAATGACGGCTTGGTGCTGTCCATGGACGCATTGGCAAGGGTGCAGGCACGTGTGACCAAATCCAGGAGCCAAATGGTTATTGACCATATGCGTCCGGCTACGGCAGTCAGGGAGCATCTTCTTGGGATGCCCCTGACAGGGCCTAGCATCTTCGGTGGCCAAGCGCGGGCCATCCTAGAGGATATGGCCAGTATCGCGCAGAATCGATTGGCGGTCAACCTACAGCTGGAGCTAGTGCGGCAAGCGCACGCACTAGGGGCTGTAGGGAAACCGCTAGCTGGACAACCTCCAAAGAAGCAGAAGAAGCATAAGGGCAAGGCGAAAGCCAAGCCTGCTGCGACTTCTGCTTCAGCTGGTTTTTCTCAGCCGCCGCCGGCTAAGAAAGCCAGGAAGGTTGTTGAGGCTACTACCCTCCCCAAGGTTGCTCCTGACCGCCCTAGAGGCGGGAAGGGCAAGGGTAAGGGTAAGTCTTCCAAGGGCGGACAGAAGGGGGCGGATCGTACCTGAGGGTACGAGAGCTCCCTTCATATCCGCCTGGACCGCACCTGTGCGACAGGAACAGTGGTGCCAGTTATACCCGCCGTGCCAAGACCGAAATGGTTCTCTCTCTCTCTCTTGTTAAGAGAGGGGGGGGGGAGCGGACCGCGAGCCGGACAACCCCGTTAGACGTCGAGGCGTCTATGGTGGGTGGAAGGCTCAAGCGTTTCGTCGAGGCCTGGCTAGGTGTGACGTCAGACAGTCTGGTCCTGGGATGGTTATCCCAGGGTTACATGCCGGAGTGGTGGGACTTTCCGCCACAAAATCTGTCTTTGGCACCTATTCTGGACACCCGTACCAAGGGAGCCAGACAAGTTAGAAACCGTGCAAAAGGAGGTGTCGGGTTTGCTTCTGAAGGGAGCAATAAAACCAGCGAACCGGAACACTCCAGGCTTCTATTCAAACATGTTCCTTGTCCCCAAGAGCACGGGGGCATGGAGACCCATACTCAATCTCAGGCCATTAAATTGGTTTATCCATACGCCTCGGTTCCAGATGGAAACGCCGAGATCGGTACTGCCGGGATTGAGGAAGGGAATGTGGTGTGTGTCGATCGATCTGAAAGATGCATATTTCCACATTCCAATGAACCGGAGTTGGCACAGGTTTCTGAGATTTGCGTTTCAGAATCAAGTATGGGAGTTTACTGTTCTCCCGTTTGGCCTGTCGACAGCTCCGAGGGTTTTCACAAGAGTGGTCCTTGCGGTGACAGCGTTTCTCAGAAAAGAGAACGTGGCGCTACACACCTACATAGACGACTGGCTGCTCAAGGCAGACTCGGCAGCCAGGTTGAACGTGGATACTGCTCTGACTCTGAAGTTACTTTCAGATCTAGGCTGGATAGTCAACAAGGAGAAATCCGAGTTGACGCCCACTCAACATTTCGTTTATTTGGGGATGCGATTCGATCTCGAGGAGGGCAGGGTTTACCCGTCAGAGCCCAGAGTGGTGTCTCTGTTAGCCATCCTCGAGAGTTTTCGAGTGGGAAACCACATTCAGGCGAGGCGGTTTCTTCAGATGCTGGGAATGATGGTCTGCATGGAGCAGGTGATCCCGTTCGCTGCTCTAATGAGGAGACCTATCCAGTTGTATCTGATGTCTCTGTGGAAACAGAGAACAGAACCCCTGTCAAAACTGGTGCAAGTTTTGGAGCCGATAATATCGCATCTGCTATGGTGGAAACAGCGTCAGAATCTCCTAGTAGGGGTTTCGCTGCACCTACCTCGCCCCCAGCTGTCCGTGTACACGGATGCGTCGCTGGAAGGGTGGGGTGCCTGTCTGGGAGAACAACAGGTCTCGGGCACATGGACTCTCCTGGAGAGTCAACTGCATATCAATCTGTTGGAAATGATGGCAGTGGAACTGGCGTTGGAAGAGTTTCTTCCGATGATCAGGGGCAAGGTGATATTGATACGGTCGGACAATTCGACGGTAGTATCACACATAAATCGCCAAGGCGGGACCAGGTCTCCCACACTTTGTATCAAAGTGTGCCACTTGATTCAATGGTACAGGAATTACTCGGTTGTTTTGAAAGCACCTCACATTCCTGGCCGATTGAACATTCTGGCGGATGCTTTGTCTCGCAGACAGAGAATTCTGCCGACAGAATGGTCCCTCAACCCTCCAGTTCTACGAAGGATCTTCGAGCATTGGGGCAAACCCAACGTGGACTTGTTCGCCACAAAGGAAAATGCTCAAATCATAACTTATGTCTCGCCGATTCCAGATCCAAATGCCGTCGATACAGACGCTCTGGCGATAAGCTGGAGGGGGATGCACGCTTATGCGTACCCACCCACCATCCTTCTACCGAAGGTATTGGTGAAGATCAGGGAGGAACCGTGTCTGGTCCTGCTAATAGCGCCGTATTGGCCAAGCAGGGCGTGGTTCACGGATCTGCTAGATCTGTTGGTGGAAAACCCAGTGCAGTTGCCCGAAATTCCGAACATAATCTCCCAGGCCAAGGGACGCTTCCTACACGAGCGTCCCCAAAATGTTCAAATTGACTGCGTGGATGTTATCAAACAGCGTTCCACGTCGGAAGGCTTTTCTCGACAAGCTGCTGATTTCATCGCGGCTGCGAGAAGGAGGTCAACCTTCAAGTCATATAACAACAAGGTTAACAGATTTGCAGACTGGTGTGAAGAAAAGGGTATTGATACCTTTCAATCCACTATTCAGCAAATAGCAGACTAGCTCCCCATTCACTACTAACGCATGCAACATACTATTTATTAAAGGGGCACATTCACACCAGCATGATTGTTTAAATTGTATACATTTAGAAGTTTAAATCGTCTACCTCAATGTAATGAAACGAAATGAAAAAATTACGAATACATTATGTATAAATTAATATAACTTGTTTAGATGTGGAGTTGAAATAGAGGCACATGCCTCTAATTCAATTTCACAACTTATGCAATTATATTAATGAAATCATCATATGTAAGATTTTTTCATTGCATTGCATCTAGCCACGCGATCTAAGCCTCTAAATGCATACAAGTTCAATAGTTTTATTTTCCAAGGATTTTGCTGTGAATATGCACCTTTAAAATGTAAATCCATCAACGAGATAGAATTCATACACATGCCAGACCTTTTTATTGCCATCACAGGGCCAGATAGCCTACCTATGACGTAACTGATTATGACGTCACATGCATGAGTAGGGAGACAGAATTGATCTCTCTATTATGTATGATTAGTTACCTAACTAAATTCATTCCGGTATTAGTTATTCTAGCGGTTGTCAATCAGTTACCGTGTGCATGTAGGACCGCATTAGTCGGCTAATTTAAGTATAGACCGCATTAGGATAAATAGCTGTTCGTCGCAGCCCATAGCCGCCTATAGTGTCAAAATATTGTCTCAACGTTGGTCGTCAACGTTGTCCGAACTTTGAAAGGGCCGCCAACTGAATGTAGAGGTAGGCAGTTCCCATCCCTGAGAGTTGTGAAGTGTATATTTTAAAATACTCATTTAATAGGCAGCCGCTCGATAGTACATATGAACAGAATGTGCCAAGCATATGATAGCATGTGATTAGAGATCGCCTTTATACATACTCTTTAAGCCAATTTCTTTACTGATTTTTCACACGGCAGTTTGACATTTTGTTACAGCATGGCGTATTTTGAAATAGAATAATATTTGTCCACATCGATTCTGTAACCCATCGTATGACAACAGCGCCTTAAAACGCTCACACTTCTACTCATAATATAAATTAAGTTTTCCCAAGATAATCTTAAGACAAGACGATTTATTCCTGAAGTTTACAAAAAACAGCTTTCTGTTTTTCCAACGTGCAGATGTTGCTTTGGGGGGGGGGAGTTGTTGGGCATTCGTGCACCGGTCAAGAACAGTGCAATTTCTCGCTTAATAGTAGTAGTAGTAGTAGTAGTAGTAGTAGTAGTAGTAGTAGTAGTAGTAGTAGTAGTAGTAGTAGTAGTAGTAGTAGTAGTTGTAGCAGCAGCAGTAGCAGCCGCAGCAATAATAATAATAATAATAATAATAATAATAATAATAATAATAATAATATTACTGATGCTGCAGTTTTGTTGTTGTTTTTGCTTGGGTTTTCTTGTTGTCTACGGAGGTGTTTTTGTTGTTGTTGTTGTTGTTGCTTTTGGCGTAATTCATGTTTCTCTAACGCTCGGCGCAGGCGAACGAAATTGTCTGCAAAACAATATTGACCATCTGCGTTAGAAATCGATAAAACATTGTTCTCCAACAATGTTTTTGATATTAAACATGTTAAATATTGCCCACTAGTGTTTTATCGTGTGCGGTGCCGGCCAACACAACAGTTAAGCATTGTTGGCCGTCTCCAATGTTTGAATTGAATTGATGGACATTCACGTGATTCAAAATGGCGGCACACATCTATGTAATATATGTCTATGATTAACGCAATCTAATTAAAACACTTGTTTTAAATTGTGTTATCATGTGGCCGTTGTGTTATTATGTGGCGTTATTGTTGGTCGTGTGCCGGTCAGAGAAAACATGTTACAGAAAACAATGTTTTGCTGGAAGTCAAACATTGTTGGCTGTCTCCGCTGGATTTAAGCAAACCTACCCATTATAAGCGACAATATCTGGTCGCCAAACACGGTTTGCAGGTAATGCCAATTGGCTAATGCCAGAATGAGTGGATGGATTCCAATGCAACCTGGAATCATGCCATACCTACAACACACCAAAATACATAAAATAAATTAAAGACTACTCTTCTCTTAGAAAATACGGAAGGATTGAAATCAACACTTCGCAGTAAAAAAACCGTATCTATTAATGTTGCCAGCGAAGGAACGAGATTGACAAGTAAAATGACAACAATACTGTCTTAAGGATTGGCCATAACATGAGAGGAAACGAAACATAAATCAACGGTAACTGTCCAGTTTATCCATCAATCATATGTCGTCATGATCACCTACGTGACGTGTATGATGACGTCATAATCATTGGCATCGTGAATGACATACATAAGTACGTCTTAAACGCATACTTGAGGAGGAACTACGCGTTGTTTCACGAAGTGTACGCTTTTATTATTTAATAAACAGCACCCAGTCAAATTAGTTTCAAAATATTCAACAGCTTTCCTGCATAATTTTCTGGAAATTGATAGTCAGAGAGTTCAGGTATCAATCGATCCCAACACGAGCGACATGTGGGTGGAACCTAGCTAGAGATGGGTGGGGTATGGCTAAAACTGGAAAGGTCCATTATCTAATATCAGCTGACTTCACGCGGTGATTTCTACCGTTTGGCTGAATATCGGCACTCGCTGATATGACTGGAGGATGCAGGGTGTGTTATTGGCTTAGACACAACAACAACAAATATTTGATGATGGTAACTTACCAAACTCATCCGGAAAAGAACCTCTATCTCTCTCTTTACAAAGTCAGCGTCGAGCAATCGAATCGGCTCTAGGCCCAACGAACAGTTGAGCGGGATCTTGTAGTTGGACACTGGAATTACATCAGCTGAATAATCGTGTAGTAATTCATTTCGGAGCGTTGCTTCTTTGTGGGCAAAGGTCCTATAAAATAGAAGCAATATTTAACTCCCATCAAGTCTAAGTTCAAGTTCACTTTATTACACCCAGGCCGTGCATACGCGTATGAGGCGTTGCAGTTGACAATATATTTCATGGCGGTATATTTTGCTAGCCATACTTATTCTAAATTAGCAGCAATTAGGTTTAGCTGGAATTCGTGGTTTATTATAGGTCATTGCGACCTGCATTTATACGGGTCAAGTTAATTGCGTGGTTGTGATTCCCGCCGGTGTGTGGTTCATATACATAATTTTATTCATTAAAAATGTATCAACGCAATGCAATTCGTACACCAGACAGTAGCACAAGGCCAAAGATCGAAATATTCAACAGCTACAAGATTGTGACTTAAATCGTATAGTTGAAAACGCCACAAGGAGTAACTTGAGCATTTTTCAACCAAATTAGTTTCAAAATATTCGAAAGCCATTAAATTGCTTATTTATAAATGATATGCAGCTCGTAGGCCCTACACTCGAGAAAAATGCAAAATGCGAAACTGACTTGAACATATTCACAGGGCAAGCGGCACTGTCGTATTCATATCTCGCATGGTGGATTGTTAAAGCATACATTTAGACATACATATATATTTGGGTTGTTACACTCGAGTTGATCGAGTAACCCCAGCCATTCTTTTATTGCTCTACCATAGCGAACACGTATTTGAGAGTGCTGAGTTGTCAGTCTTTCCCGTCCGCCCGTATCTATTACCTTGACATTTAACATTTTCCGTACTCGATACACACGTATACCCGTAAGATCTCTCCGCTTATAATATCGCTCCTTGAATCCAGCTAGCCAGCCAAACGCGCCAGCCAGCTAGCCTACCAATCAGCACTATAGAGCAACCGACTGCCATACATACCAACAGACAGACGTATAGCGAGTCATTTCGACAGACAGATGCATGGACGGATAGATGGACGGACAATACGTGTCTGGCTGCACTACCGATGACCCTTTCACGTGAGCGACAGCGTATGGAGTATCACCAATGACTAACCAGTAAATACAGTGTCTACTACTACAATTCATATTTCAGGCCACAACGTGTTAGAAACAACGGCCGTCTCTCTAATGGCCACCAATATCTGGCGTGGCTCCAAAAATTAGTTAGGGTTATGGGACTGGATGGATTGTAGAATATGTATTCATATCTCATTGTGCTCTGGTCTCATGTGTTCATCCAATTTACATTTCCAGTTTATCCATCAATCATATGCCGTCATACTCAACTGCGTGACGCGTATCATAATAATCAATTACGTCATAAATGATGTAGATAAAGTTCGTCACGAATGCTTAATTAATAACGGACTAAGCGTCGTTGTACGCATTGCATGTCTTTACTATTTAATACACATTGTGTTGAATATTTTGAAACTAACTTGACTGGGTGCTATATGTGACATAGGCAGCAACAGCACCCAGTCAAAGAAGTTACACAATATTCAACAGCTTACATGTGTGTAGTTTTCTGAAAATTGATTTTCAGGGTGTTCAGGGGTCGATCAACCCCAAGACAGGCCACTCGTTGGTGGAGCTTAGCTATTGAGGGGCGGGGCATAGCTAAAACTGGGTTCCTCCATTGTAAGACAATATGTGCATTCTAAGGCGCGAAGCACATCTTTCATGACCTATTAGTCAGAAATTATGTATTTTATTATTCCTAAAATTACTTTTATTTTCTCTTTGAACCTTGGAGTACTAATTCGTACCTCAATGTTGCAGAATTCAACTCATATAGGCGAGCGGCTGGATACGTCTTATTAGACAGCAACAGCTACCATTCAAATTCGTTTCAAAATAT
This sequence comes from Chaetoderma sp. LZ-2023a, assembly GCA_034401795.1. Taxonomy (NCBI): domain Eukaryota; kingdom Metazoa; phylum Mollusca; class Caudofoveata; order Chaetodermatida; family Chaetodermatidae; genus Chaetoderma; species Chaetoderma sp. LZ-2023a. The sequence continues at coordinate 44,274,129 of CM067371.1, forward strand.
TCAACACAATATTTCTTACAATTTAAGACGATATTTTCTCTGGCCTGTCTGATTTCAAGCACACATATCAAACATTCAGCGATTACAGAGATGTATTGAGACAAAAATAATGGCCGCGTCACGTGTTTCACCCCTTACCACTTTAGCTCTCGAATGTGTTCTCATGGAAAGTGTCAATTTGCACAACATTTTAAAAATTCATAGCTAGAATGACTGGCTCGAATATTAGGCTGGGTGATAAAGGGTTGAACCAGGTACCAATGAGACCTTTGTGGCATGTGAGATAGTCTGAGAGAACCTTCACCTGGGTTCGTTTGAGTGCATAGCAAATTCTGGACGTTCAGGGTTTACCTATGAGCCGGCGTATGCTAGTATGATCATTAATAGGAGAACTGACATCATTATTGCATCCTTGCATCCTTATCTCATCATATACACAGTGTTTGTTCAATTCACCGTTCCAGAGTATCCGTTCATCATCGGACCTCGTATGACGTCATAATGAGGTCAGCGCGTGTATGATGACCTCATAATCATTACGTCACAAAGGGCTCCATATATACGGTCGCCTAACCTCAAATGGTCCGACACGTTGTATGAACTGTATGTCTTTATAATTCTTTGCTATTTAATGAACATACTGTTGAATATTTTGAAACTAATTTGAATGGGCGTTGTTGCTGCCATAGTATAATCAACAAATTCAACAGCTTACCTGTGTATTTTTTTGCAAATTGATAGTCAGGGTGTTCAGAGGTCGATCGATCCCAACACGAGCGATGTGTGGGTGGAGCTTAGCTAGAGAGGGGTGGGGCATAGCGAACACCGGAAAGGTCCATTGAATCTGCATTGCTAATCACAGCACGAGTCGTGCGAAAGCCATCGCCATTTCTGTCGTCAATCCATCCTATAGGTTTCAGAATATGTTGAGTATCTCCCTTGCTCAACCTGACATGCAATTGAGGAATCGAGTTTCTCAGTCAATCATATAACGTCATAATCAACTACGTGACGTGTGAGCTGACGTCATAATGAATTCCGTCATGAATAACGTAATTAAGTTAATCATAAATGCTTAATAGTTAGTCAGCTGGTACGAATTTGCTGTCTTTACTATTAAATAAACATGTTGTTGAATATTTCTTAATTAATGTAACTGGGCTACGGCAGCAACAGCACCCAATCAAATAAGTTTCAAAATATTCAACAGCTTACCTGTATAGTTTTCTGGAAATTAATAGTGATGGAATTCAGAGATGGGTCGATTCCAACGCGGTGCGAATAGTGGGTGGAGCATAGCTAATGATGGGCGTGGCATAGCTAACACTGGCGTCATCCATGTCTCCTCTGTCGCAGCGATCATAATTGTATAGCGTCACTCTGGCCTACTCAACTTACATCATAGGCCCTATGACCAGAACAACATATCATCATTCGCGTTAACTGATACGGTTATCTCCCATCCTCCCGGAGAAGTCTTTGAACATTTTCGGAGCCAATGTATAGCCAGCTGTTGTATTGGTTTGTATTTAGGGCCAATGTAGAAATTCAGTTTAGCTATGCTTCTTCCATCGCTCGCTAAGCTCCACTCACGCTTCGCCCGCGTTAGCATCGATCGATCCCTGAACGCCATGCCTATCAACTTCCAGAAATATATACGGGTAAGCTGTCGACTATTTTGTAACTGGGTGCTAGAGGGGCGGTCAAGTTAGTTTCAAAATATTCAACAGGTATGATTATTTAATAGTAAAAACAAACAATTCGTACAGCAACGCTTCGTCCATCTTCAATTAAGCGTTCGTGGCGAACTTATCTACGCCATGCATGACGTTATTGATTATGACGCCATCCTACACGTAACGCCGTTGATCATGATGTCATAAGTATGACTGCTTGATAAATTGGAAAGGTCCATTGCACACATGCCCTTGCCAGATGGCATACGATTGTATAAGTCAACAGCAAAGTAAACATTGATGATATTGAGTTCGTACCATACAATGGCATTCCTGCAGTCAGAGTTGGGATATATGATTGGCAACTCTATAGCGGAAGTGCTTTTGCACGTCACTCTGATGAAGGGTGAATAGCAACACGTCATAAATACCTAAATGGTGGATCATCGACTGCACTGGACGGATTCATGTTCTAGCTATGCCACGCCCATCTATAGTTAAAGGGAAATTCCAGTGAAAATCGGGAATAAGTCAACTAAAAGTATACTATAATCCGAAATAGTTGCCGCAAAAAAATATAAAATAAACTGTTCCATTGCCAAGAAATAATAAAATGAATATGCCCAAAACGCTCGAAAACGTGACTCCTGGGCGCATCCATTTTCTCGCAACGAGAGCGAGAAACCGCGAGATTATGACGTCAACGACACACCAGCAAGATATCGCCAGCGCTTTTAGATTTACCTGTTTACTTCGCGTTATGACGGCCGAATATTAATTAACCCTTTAATGACCAAATTCTGTCAGGAAAATCAGAATATTTCCTTATTGAATGGCCATTTGCAGGCCAAGCGAAGACTATTTTTGAAAACTGACCACTGGAATGGCTGGTTCGGTTACTGAGACAGTCGTTTTAGTTGTAATTCTCAAAATAGCCTTCTTTTGACCTGCGTCCTCAACTTGACGATTGCAGAGGCCAGTGCTGGCGTGAAATGGTTAAATCGCATCATGTCCGCATGCCAAGCATGGGCTTGCAGTAATAGAAACGATCATGGAAAGGGTACGGAAATTCACATTTTCAGATACCGATCCACAGAAGCATCCGCATGAAAAGGGGCTAACTGAAAGATGGTGTCATAACATCGGCACTGGATGGATATCTTCCACATTTAAATTTGGAAGACACAAGTTTAGAACATATAGTCTGTATAATTTTAAAATAATGTGTCATGCATTTCAAAACAAAAGGCGCGGTACTTAATTTTAATATAACAGAATCAAACTCGACAATTAACGTCGTATTTGCTTGCATCAATTGTAAAACGGGATTTGCAAACCAAAATGAAACGATGTCGCTGATTGCCCGGTCGGTCAATTATAGACAACCGCTTAGCGGCTTAGGCCTACTTCATAGACGATAGTAGGTGACAGCTAGTAAATAATGACAAGTGTACGCTAGACATAATTAGTAGTTTAGTGCTTTCACACTATTGAAATCCAGCGTTATTAATCATTTACAACGTTTACTCTCAATTTTAAAATAACTATGCAGAGTGTTGAATATTCTGAATTAAATCTCCCTGTAATTATGTTGCAGTAGCTTCCAAACTAATTAATTTCACACAATTGACCTATGCAGGGTAAATTTTCAGCTTTCTGCTTTTCTGTCCTTGAAAGGGTTAACTAACTGATCCCAAATTTTTAAATGTTGACCCATATTTACTGCCTGTTGAATATTTTGAAACTGGAATTTGACTGGAAGCAGAAGTTGCAATAGCAACAGCTTTCAGAGAAATTACGTTCAACATTTATTCAACTAACATATTTTTCAAGAATTTGTTGTAGCTGGTTGATCGCAAACACGCTCCTGGCATAACCCTTCAATGTTTAAAAAAAATAGAAATTGCCCATAGGAAAACAATTTTTGACACTTTAGCACTACAATGACTGGTGCGATCACCGGTACACTAATTGCACTTTAATTTCCTCCAAACACTGTGGCAAAGTGTCAGTTGTTTAGCCAGTACGCTAATTATCCACGAGATGCAAGATTTACCTCCCCTGGTTACGGCTATCCTCGATCGGGCAAACAGAGTAGGTGTGTCGGTGACGTCAGCTGCTTGTCCAAAATGGCGCCTCTATCTACTGCTTACTTTAGCAATTTAAATTTAGGATATCTTTTTTATTTGTTGGCATAAAATTGTGCCCTTGGTCTCAAATTAATGCGGAAAATTAGTACTTTACGTCAGATGCATAAAATCCCCCAGTGGAATCTCCCTTTAAGCTTCACGCACGCTTTTCGTAAGTTGGGATCGATTCATATACATTGAACCCCGACTTCACAGATGCTCAGGTAACTATAATCCTAGAGGTAAACAGCTGACTATTTTGAAAACAATCCAGTCAATTTAGATTCAAAATATTCAACGCAATGTTTATTACACATTAAATCGCTTAAATTCGGGCACGTCGCGGACTTTTAAATGTTGATCACGGAGATTGATACGCCATTCATTACACATTTTGATTGTGACGACAGTCTACATATGACGCAATTGATCGTGACGTAATATTCATGCGAGCCCGTATCTCTCAATTACTGTGAGAATCATGTAGTTAAGTTATTGCTGTGATAAGTAATGAACAGTCAACTGAGCAATGACTGTATACACGCTGAACTAGGAATGAAAGAGCAGCGTCACATCTGACAATATGCTAATAAGCTTCGATAGCTAATTGTATAGCTTATAATAGTGTATTTATGTGAAATTACCTGCCCAGCCGTGTGTTAAATATCCGATATAAACGGCACTGTGTATTTAAATAATACAAAGGTTGTGTGATGGAATTTAAGCTAGTGAAAAAACCATACCATGAACGTATGGAATAAGTAAAAAGAACCCCATTTGTATATACTTAAAAAATTAGCTAAAACGGCCTTTTCCCCCAATGTTGCCCCATTGTCCATTGCCAGATCGTACCTTCAACAAGTGCCCTCGTCACGCATACTCCAGTCATAATCATCATTATAATGGACATATCCAGTTTATCCGTCCATCATGCGGCGTCATAATCAACTCAGTGACGCCCTGAATGGCATAGATAAGTACTTCACAAACGCTTAATTGAAGACGGACTAAACGTTGTTGTACAAATTGACTGTCTTTACTATTTAATAAACACGCAGTTGAATATGTTGAAACTAATTTGATTGGGCGCTGTTGCTGTCATAGGCAGAAATAGGACCCAGGCAAATTAGATTCGAAATATTCAACAGCTTACCTGTATAGGTTTCTGGAACATGGTAGTCAGAGAGTTCAGAGATCAATCGATCCCAACACGAGTGAGGTGTGAGTGGATCTTAGCTAGAGAGGGCGGGACATAGCTAAAACTGGAAAGGTCCATTGTCAACATTCTCTTCATCGCTATCATCCAAGATACTATAGCTATCCACATCGTTATTGTCTGATTCTACTGCTGCTTTAAGTGCAGATGTTGGCATTGCTAGATGCGGTGATGACGTTATGGCATCTACTGATATATATATATATATATATATATATATATATATATATATATATATATATATATATATATATATATATATATATATATATGTATATGTATATGTATATATATATATATATGTATATATATATATGTATATATATATATATATATGTATATATATATATATATATATATATATATATATATATATATATAAATGTATATATATATATATATATATATATATATATATATATATATATATATATATATATATATATATATATATATATATATATATATATATATATATATATATAATATCGCCACCGTCATTGGTGTTGTTGTTGTTGTTTTTGTTGTTGTTGTTGTTGTTGTTGTTGATGCTATTGCTGCTGATGTTGTTGTTGTTGTTGTTGTTGTTATTTTAGTGACGGGGGTGGTAGTTGTTGTTGTTGTTGTTTTTGTTGTGGTGGTGGTGGTGTTGTCGTCGTCGTCGTTGGTTGTTGTTGTTGTTTTTGATGATGTTGTTGTTACTGATGTTGTTGCTGTTGTCGTCGAATATGTTGTTGTTTTCGTTGTTTTGTTATCGTTCTCATTGCTGACGCTGTTGTTGTTGTCATTGGTGATAGTATTGCTAATAACTTTAAAATTTAAACAAGCAAAAACTTACTCGACGGAACCACTTGCGCAGCCAATACTGACGATGATGAAGAAAATCGTTGTTAATCCCGTCATCTTTCTGTTTCTGTTTCTGCCGACCAGATCACACGTAACTTTGCTGATGAACAGAATCCCGGTGCTGGATGCAATGAATATATATGCAATGGATATGCTAATTAATCGTGTCATATCGTGTCATATCGTGTGACTGACCTTGATGGAGGGGTGGATGCACTCTATCTGATATCATTGACGATCACTGGCGACCAGCAACCTTGCTAACGTCACTAACTCTTTAAACAGGAAAGATACACCAACATCTATAATTTACGATTTAACAATTATTCTGTTCAATATTTTGCAACTAATTTGATTGGGAGTTGTGTCTGCCTATGCCAGCTAGATGTTCCTGTAAAATTAGTTTCATACTATTCTGCAGCTTACCTCTATACTTATTTTGAAATTGAGAATTTAGAAATTCAGGATTCAAAGAATTAAATGGATACAGCTCAAGATAGTTGCACTCAAACTGTGCGAGTTTGCACATGCTTCCGCCAGTGGGATAGATGGCGATGGGGTGGTGGCGCGGGATGGGGGGCATCTCGCGTGTGCAAGGATGTTAGTTCGAAAGATCACATTCCATTGTCTAAATTACACCAATACACAACGACAATCTCAATTTATGATGAAATGGCGCAAAATATCAAATCTCTATATTATATAAAAGCTAAATCATCCGAAAAATCTTAACTGTTTGTCGCTCAAAAGATAGTTGGCCGATATTCAAATATAAGAACAAGCGCACTTGAAAAGTTGCATCATCGTCTTCGCGTTAGACTAAGACTGAGGGGCCTGCCATTGTACTGCTGTGTGCAGTTCGAGCATCGCATGTGCAACTTGTATGTATGTAATGAATGTTCAATTTAATAAATTAATTTAAATGCATTGAAATAAACGTTACTGGGAGCTGTTGCCGCCCTATGCAGCAACAGGTATCGGTCAAATTAGATTTAACATATTCAATAACATACTTAGTTACTTTGAATTTTGGATTTTGGGAAGTGAGCTTTAAAAGTTTCAAATCGATTCCATCAAGTGGGCGGATCGGACGGCCATAGCTAGAAATGTATCTTTCTACTGACCTGAAACTATGTGTGTCGCCTTGGCCTTCATATCACACCCATATAGTGCAGCTTACTGGGCCGATGCTGCGGCCTAGTGCACCACAAGTGCCACCGCCTGGTCGGTCGTAAAACACGTTCTATGCGGCGACCGTATCTATGGTGTTCTAAACTTTTCACCCCATCCCAACAACTCACCCCACCACACTCACGTACGCACGCACGCGCGCACGCACGCACGCACGCACCGGGCGGACTAAGGCTGTGTGGGGCCATAGGCTGGAGAGCCTATGGGGCCCCTCACGTGGAGCTGTTGTCGGGTGGTGGTAGTGGGGGTCTAATCTAATCTAAAAATCTAAATTCTAAAATAATTAAAGATTTACAAGTCGCACCACTCACTCCAAAACATCCTAATACAGAGCTGCATAACTTAGGCAATAAAATAAATATTAACCCTTTAATGCCTAACGTTTATCTGGAAAATCAAGATATTTGCTTACCAAATGTCCATTTGCAGGTTAAGTGAAGACTAATTTTGACATTTTAACCAGCCATTCCTGTTATAGAATTTTCAAGAATAATCTTCGCCTGAAAATAGACATTCGGAAAACAAATATCTTGATTTTCCAGACAAAGGCGTTAAAGGGTTAATATGAAAATATCTATTTTATTGGCTGGGTTATGCAGCTCTGTATTAGATTGGTATGATACCACTAAATAGTACTAATACCCCTGGTCAGTGGCTCATTGGGGGGTAATCTAACACAACTAAAGCAATAACATCATTGACAATATAGTCAATTATTAGTATTAGGATATCCAGTCTGCTTCTAATGCCATTTAAGACATGCGTGTCTATCTTACTTTGTGTGTCTCAATGCCAGAGAGACACTTTGCCTTTCTCGCCGTGAGTGCAAAGTCAGAAATAACGTCTTTAAAATTGAGGGACATCACTTTCAATACTCAAAAGTGCTAATGTGTTGAGTCTATCGTCACCCATAGATGTCCTAATCGTATTTTTCACACGTGACAGTGTTGAGAATGACCGTTCACCAGAACAGTTGCTGACTAGCAGAGACAGATAGATGCGTAATGCAATCTCAACATTAGGGAATGTTTCTCTGACACCGATTTGTGTAACAATCTGAAATAGTTCGAGTTCTGTAGAACGATTAGAATCAAAACATGTCTGTAATTTGGCGAATTCACTGAATTGCACAAGTTCCTCTGCTAAACATGGTTCTAAATCACTGTGGTAAACTTTCACAAGATTAGTAGCAGAAAGTCGTATTTGCTCAGGTTGAAGTGTCAGGAGTTTGTGTAAGAATCCGAAGAGGTTGTACACTGTTGTGTATGCATCAAGACATTTTGTAAGAGCTGCAGTGAGGTTGTCAATGATAGGTATGTACACTTGTGTCCGGAAAGTTTCACGTGGAGAAAGTTGTGTCTCCTCCTCTTGCCCTTCGAAACGTGTAATTCGAATGCTGCGTTTGCGCTTTCGAGAAGTTTCCTCTTTAAACACATCATTACCAGACTGTTCTTTCCCATTTGCTTCAATTTCTTCGAACGGATCTCTCAATGTGTGTGTATACGCCTTTAGTGATTTCAGCATTTCAACTGCGTTAGTCAAATCCAAATTAGAACTTTGCAGAGCCATGTTTGTTCGATTAAATCGCTGTAAGATGGTTGCCCATATCACTGTCAAAATTCCATATTCCAGCCTCTCCATTTTGTGGATTAGTCCTTCGGCCTCACGTCTTGTTTCGTTCTTCTCTTCCTCATCTTGCTCAATGGTTTCTAAGACTTGCTTTATTTGGCTATAATCATACATCAGAGCATCGGTTGCATCTGCTCGGGCAGACCTAAGCGCCTGGCTTAACGTCTTTACAACTGGAGTTCCCTGTAACAGATTTGTAAGAATAGACCATCTATGAGTTGATGCACTGAGGAATGTGTAGATATTTTGAACGAAGTAAAAAAATGCAATGCCCAAAACACGGAATGTACACAACAAGTGGGTAGCGTTCTCGAATTAAGGCCTGACCACTGGTACTTGCCGGACATGTTGCTTGCATTGTCATAGGACTGTCCCCTGCAGTTCTTTGTGTCGATGCCAACATTGTCGAGGAACTGAATCAACGTATCTGCTAATTGCTGCGCTGTATGCCCTTCAATGTCTAAGAATTTAAGAAAACACTCAACTGGGCGATTACCACCTTCCGAAATGTAGCGCAGTATGCAGGTACAACGATCCACTTTACTCGCATCAGGTGTGGAGTATATCGATATCGAGTAGAATTTCGCAGTTTTTACTTCTTCAATAATTGTGTCCAGTTCACGTTTGCCCATTATGCATATGAGTTCATTACAGATTGTTGAAGACAAATACGAAGTTGTACCCGTCCTTTCCATGCTGTCTGTTGTGCTTTAATGCTTTTCAATATGTGCAGCCAAAAATGGATCGAATGTAGCAAGTAATTCCAAAAGTCCAAGATGGATCCTGCTCCGCAATGACCTCAGTCTGTTGGTTATCAATGCTAGAATCAGGAGGAACCAATGACGACTGTTCACCGACACGTAGTACAAACATCTCTGTTATTTTTTTTAACTTTTGCCAAGACGAATTCCAAACGCAATTTGTTTTCTTTCTGGACGTGCAGATGGGTGGTGATATCAACGGTGTTCGGTAAATATCTTGCTATGCTGAATCTGAGGGTCCTATGTCCCGGGTGAGCGTTAGGCCATTTGTTTTATCCTAGATATGATATGATATGATATTTTTTTTTATATCATTTTTGCCGGTTTAGGCAAATCATCATAAATTACGCGAGACAATCAATACAACTTACAGTAATTAAAGGTGCATGCTCGCGCCAGAATGCTTGAGAATGGAATTGTTGAGATTATGTGCTTTTGGGGGCTTGGATTGTGTACCTCGATGTAGTGGGGCGGGGTGAGTCATGGCGCATGATGATTTGATTCCATATAAATAAATTTCGTAAGGTTAATTGTGAATTTGGATGGGAGACTCGTGCCTCTAATTCAATCTGGCAGCTTAAAGAAATTATATTAATTAATATGCGTGGTCAAGTCATCACGTGCTGGGATTTATTTCGTTTCATTGCATCTGGGTGCGCAGTTTAGGCCTCTAGGAGCATGTCGTTTTAGCAGTTTTATTTTCGGGCATTCAGCTGTGTATATGCACCTTTAAGATCTACACACACACACGCACGCACGCACGCACGCACGCACGCACGCACGCACGCACGCACGCACGCACGCACGCACGCACATATATATATATATATATATGGTAAAATGGACCCCTCCAAGTATATCCCTTGATCATATGACATCATAATCAACTACGTGATCTGTAAGATGACGTCACAATCATGACGCCATGAATGCCTCGATATAGTCAGTCTTAAACGATTAATAGTCTGTCACGTACGAATTCACCTTTCCAAAGTATCCATTCATCATCTGACCTAGTATGACGTCATAATCAGTTCCGCGCGTGTGTGATGACGTCACAATCATTACGTCACAAAGGGTTCCATATAGACAGTCATCAAATCTCAAAGAGTCTGACACGTTGTATAAATTGTATGTCTTTGTAATTCTTTGCTATTTAATAGACATGCTGTTGGATGATTTGAGGCTGGTTTGACTGGGCGCTGTTGCTGCCTTAGGCAGCACCGGCGCCCAGTCAACTTAGCCTCAAGATACCCAACAGCTCATCTGTATAGCTTTCTGGAAATCGATAATCAGGCATAATCTATTGTATAGTGTACAAATTTCCACTTTAGGGATAATCAATGCATTTATTAATTTATTGTTTATGAACGTATATAATAGCTGACCGTCATTGTAGGTTTATACTCTGTACACTCATGGGCCTATGGCCTAATGTGGAATCAATAAATCAAATCAAATCCGATATGACATAGCTATTCTAAAATCAAAAACAAAATGAAACATACAATTGAGTGCTTACATCGATTTCAAACGAATCCCCAATGCTTATTAAGCCGAAGTGCTTAAATTGCATGTAGCTGCTGAATATTTTGAAATAAATTTGACTGAAGATTATTGGTGCCATCATCAGCTAGAGATCATAGTCAGATTGGTTTCAAAATATTCAACACTATTTATTGAATTTTATAAAATCATATTTGACATGATATTTATATAACTAATAACTATTTTACAACATTTGTTCTGCTCTCTCGCATGTGCATCACTACAATCGCTGCTTGTGTACTAGAATAGTGCCATTTACTTTATTATTCATGCTCGAAAATGCAATCAAAATTTCATTTTGCTCAAATGGTCTACATTGATTAGGCAGATCAAGATAATTAAATATCGAATATGTCCCAACCAAAGGCCGCAACAGGATTTAACAAGAGCACCGACTAAAAGATTACAAACGCCCGCTTTATATTGGGATCCATATATTTTCATTGAGAAAGTTTGGAAATCCTAGTGAGCCATGTGTCAAAATTTAAAACAATTTGAATCAGCAGTTCCTGGGAAACGGCACAGGCGGTGAGGCAGACTGACTGACAAACATACTATAAAGAGGGAACCAAATGCATTATACCCCCACCACGCGTCGCGGGAGTGTAATTAGTGTGCTTAATTACTTAAATTGTCAAGTCACAATGGCATCTTGTGGAGTGGCGGCGCCAGGGGGGGGGGCGGGCAAAAGGCAATTGCACCCACCCACCCTACATCAATGCTTTGCCCCCCCCCTCCTCCTACTTGCCCCCCCCCAACCCCCACCCGTACCAAAATTTCAAGGAAAGTATTTCAAATGGTTCGTTGCCGACGTTGCACAGCATGTACTTTTAAACAATAATCTCTGATAAAATAGTGTCAATCTTTCCAAATGTGTGCATCACTTTGTGAACTACACCCCTGAGCGTATGTGTGAGTCCGTGCTTGTAAGGTCTAAATTTACCTTCAGAAACAGAGGAAATCCACTATCAGATCATCTAAATTTTAAAATTTTCCCCAAGAAGCTACCAGCAAGAGGGTAGAGGGAAGGTGATACACTTTCTGTGACCCACCCACAGTCTCTCTCCAGTCAGAACACGGCGTAATATTGATAGAATATCCGATCCAGGTGGAAGATAACACGGACAAATTTGTCATATATACGCGCAGTTGAATTTTTGGGCTGAAGGTTGTTTTTACACACCCCCCCCCCCCCCACCGCGACGACGACTCTTCCATGCTCGAATTAACTCTATTAGAATTATTTTAAGCATTCCGTGAACTGGCCAGACGCCCTTGAATAATATATTGTTTAGGCGTTGACGTTTACCAGGGGATGGGGGTGGGGTTGGGGACGGAATTAGCAACTATTTGCACCCTCACACGCACGCATGCACGCACGCATGCACTCATGTGAAAGACTTCTTTATTTCAATGTATTTACTAATAAGATTAACAGAATGCATAACAGTATGGGAATAAGAACATCGACACACGTTGAAAATTTAGATCACGGTATATTTAAACATTCTGCAAATTACTACATAACAGGGGACACACACGCACGTGCATGCGTGCGGTGGGGTGAGGTGTTGGGGTGGGGTGTGGGGTGTGGGGTGTGGGTGGGGTGGGGATGAAAACCATTCTTGGCTGAGGGCATCCCCGTGTCCCCGTGGTGCCGCTACTGCCATAGGCTAGACCATATACAAATATCTGGCCATCGGTCTGCTCCAAGTTTGTAATAGAATAAATAGCAGGGCAGTAGCTTGCACAGGGCAAAGTTTGGCAGGGGTGCATTTGCGCAACACGAAATGCATGTGATCGAAACTCTGAGACATCCAAAAATAACGAACACCCCTCTACACCCTCATCTCTGCGGGTGCTTTGCCAATTATAGTACCTGGTCCACGCTACTGGCGTGAATCTAGACATCTTCTAATGTCAGACTCGCGCCAGATTTGAGTAGCATGCCTATATATCATGCGGACATACAGTACATGTTTTCATTAGGCTTAATCGTGTCCCCTTTTAGTTATTTTAATTGGACCAACGAGAGGTATACGAGGTTGAAAACACAATACAGATGGCAACACAAGTGTTAATGATACGATACAGATTATAAAGATGAAATAATAATTAGGGTTACCTTTAAAATATGAATCGCTAACTGGCGATAATCTCTCTGAGACTGGCGGTAATTTATACCATTACGGACCGAGTATTCGTTCGAGGGCGACGTCGGGCGCAAAACGTCGAGGGCGACGTCGGGGGGGGGGGGGCGACGTCGGGGGCGACGTCGAGGGCGACGTCGGGGCCGACGTCTCCCTATTTAAATAAAGTCGCATGCTTTTTATCGCTCACGACGCGCGACGCACGACGGCAATTTTAGAACACCATACTTATCGGATGTTAGACCACGAAAACTATATTTAATTGTAAGCCAGTTTGAATTAACCATATGAAGTCCCATACTCTAAATTTTAAGGCAAGCATACACGTTAGCTGTTGAATATTTTGGAACTAATTTGACTCCCGGCCAAATTGGTTTAAAATAGTGTTTGAAATTGACTGTTGGCATAAAGTAGCAGCAGATTAGAGTCAAATAAATTACTTTCAAAATATTCAATGGCATGATTTCTTACATTAACAATTATTTTTCGTATTTGGCATTTCAGGTTCGAAATGTGTGGTTACAATAGAATGTGTCTATTAGCTGGCCGTAGATTGCAGGTTTTACGACCGACCAACTAACGCCTTTATGGTGCACTAGGCCCCTGAGTCGATACTAGGCTGATACTTTCAGTATTGGCCCAGTATCGGCCCAGTAAGCTGCGCTATCAGGGTATATTCTGCTAAAACTTTCAGTTATAACGGACCGGGACCAATGAAGGTTTTATGGTTGAACACTTTGCGTGCGTGCCCGCCCGCCCGCCCGCCCGCCCGCCCGCCCGCCCGCCCGCCCGCCCGCCCGCCCGCCTGCGGGTGTGTCTGTGTGTGTGGGTGGGTGGGGGGGAAATCATATATTTGTCGCAGGGTCAAAGGTTTATATTCAAAATGAAAATCTGACTATACATATCAAGCCTTCATTATACGCAAGAAGAATATAAATTGAGCATTTTCTCCAGTCAAATTATTTTCAATATATTCAACATTCATTAAATTTCGGATTTAGCAATGACATACAATTCGTACACGAGAATAGCATAAGAAGAAAGTAAATTATGGATTTTCCAGTCAAATTAGTATCAAAATATTCAACTGTTTTTTTTTTAATTGCGAAGTTATTAATGATATACAGTCGTACACTTGAAAATGCCACAAGGACAAAGTAGGTTGACAATTATCACAAGTCAAATTAGTTTCAAAATATTCAACAGTCATTAAACTGCAAATTTATCAATGACATACAATTCGTCCATTTGAAAGTATCACTAGGAGAAAGTAAATCGATCAATTTCCACAGTCAAATTAGTTTCAATTCAGACTCAAATATTCAACAGTCATTAAGCTGCAGAATTTATTTACAATACAATTCGTACACCTGACACCTGGCACTAGGAGAAAGTAAACAGTCAAACTAGTTTCAAAATATTCAACATTCAGCGATTACTATTCATATGTGGGCTGGTGGCTTGTTAAAGGTAAATTATCAATGTAATTTAAATCATAAATTATTACTAAACTTCTGTATTAATTATCGTATGTTTTTTCCATATATATATATATATATATATATATATATATATATATATATATATATATATATATATATATATATATATATATATATATATATATATATATATATATATATATATATATATATATATATATTTGAGTTGTTACACTCAATGGCCTATGGCCTATTGTGGCAAATAAATATCTATCTATCTATATGAGCTGCGGGCGGGGAGGAGACAGCTGTCCCCTTGCACCCCACCCCTCCCCTCCTTCTACATATATGCTGTATTGCCCAAACTAAAGAATACTTGCGCGAAAACTTTGTTTTGGCGCTGCTGTGCAATTTACAATATATCTTATATGAAAATTATGGTTGGTTCTATACATAATTTTCATTAAATAAAACAATAGTATACGGTAGCTTGAATATAGAGGTTTATCAAAGTTTACATTGAATGCTTAATACAGCAGAAATAATTGGCCTATGACTGCATATCTCGTTAAAAATGATTTATGCGTAGATTGGGTGGAGAGATGCGGCCTCGCCCCTAGTTTAGCCTTACCTAGTTCGCATTTACCTCGAGCCAACACTGATCCTAAAAGTACTTAATCTCCCCTTTGTTCCTCATATTTCTGATAAAGTCCACTTTCCGTTACTATTACGGATAATAATAATAATAATAATAATAATAATAATAATATTCTTTATTTTGCGAGGGTAAATCGTCAGTTGTCTGATGTTAACGAGCTCCTCAATCATATATACACTATGTACAATAATATATAATATACACTGAATGTTTGTACAAATATCGAAAAATGCAAAATACGGAAATTGCTGCAAGATTAATAATAAGAAGAAGAATAGCATCTATTATATTTTATATTATGATTGCCTACTTATAAATTGCGCACCTACACTCATAGACACAACTTAACGCACAAATCTACGGACTTACACGCAGACACTTACGCACATAATTACGCGAGCATGAACGTACGCACGCATACACAAAGAACAGACATGTAGAGAGGCAATCTACCTCAAACGCAATCTTTCTTCCAGGCAATTTTACAGTTAAGCTGTTCAATATTTTGAAACTAATTTGTCCGGACTGCTGTTGTTGCGTATGGCAGCTTAGGCCGTGTTCGTACTGGATACTCAATCCAGTTGAACATCTTATGTGCCATGCTAACTAAATTTCCTTGAAAATGCTAAAGTCCCGGCAAAGAACTGACATATAAATCAACCTGGCCGGCACGGCATGACTCATAGTCGTGCTTTTGAGCTTTCGAGTCGAACAAACGCGTGGCCCGACCGAAGCTCGACCGTGATTTATATGTTGCAACTTTCATGTGACGTGCTTGCGCAGAACGGCACACCGGCGGTCAAGTCTTTGCATTTGATTGGGTAATGGTCAGAAAATAAAACCCATCAATCCATTCATCTACCAATTCATTCATTCATTCATGCAGGCAGGCACGCACGTGCCACTGCATGCACGCGCACATGTACGCACGCACGCACGCACTTATATTTGGTCCAGATGCTGTGGTCTTCCTGCTTCAATACTGGCAAGGTGAAACTATGCCAGCGCAATCAATGTCAAAGGTACACGTACTTTTGTGCGATAGGCGATCTGAAGTCCAGAGGATTATTTGGCCTTCGTAATTGCTCAGGAGGAGACTATTATGAAGTGCTTTATGGCATCTCAAAGGGAACGTGAATTCTGTCGTTCCTATCCCTCCAAACAACTGATGATCATATAGAGACTTTCCAATATTTCGTACATCTGACTTCACTATTGGTTGGCCTGACCTTGATGTATTGGAACGGTGTGTGCATCCTTCTATGCCGGCTGCGCGTGTACCACAGTGACACGCCTCAGATGGGAGCTGTTGCAAACCACGAATCTCGAGGGTGACACGCTCCACACCATCAAAGCCACACCGAAGCTTCACACACAGAAAGCGAACTTCATCCATTTGATAGACAACTGTTACATCAGACCGCATCCATCACTCCCATCACTCGTTTATCATAGTTGCGTTGATATGTCTGGAGCAACCAGTCCCCATGACCATGTATAGTTAGTAAAATGTGGAGGTCAGGAAAGGTGTATAAGCAAGATTAACTGATCTTGACTAAAGAATGGCCCCCTTGCATTTCTTTGTGTAAATCTACATAGTGACTGTAGCAAACATAAAAGAATATGTTCTTGTTGATAATGATGATGTGGAATACATGGGGTTTCCACACTGATAGTGCAATTTGCACCGGTGCTGTATAGTGGGCTAAGTTTACTGATCACCAATACACCAATTCAACGCATATGATGTGTGCGTCTTCGTTAACTGTCTGCCCGATGCAGGACTGGACAACACAATTCAATTTGCAATAACTCTGTATCTGCATAATATTTTGAAAACAATTTAACTGAAAGTTGTTTGTGACTAAGCCCCCAGCAACTTTCAGTCAAATAGTTTTCTAAATAGTCAGCAATAGGCATAGTACTACGTGTTCAAGACGCAAGACTGGGCTACATTTATGGCTACAGGTGTGTTTTTTTATCACCCATGTGGGGAGAGCGTGTACTGTTCGGGCATTGTCCGCTAAAGGAAGTTTTCAGTCTCTTCGTACATACACCCAGTTCAATATATTATGCACTCACTGTGAGCCCATTCATACACCTTGTACAAGGGAGTATACTCTTGAATATTAACGGTAGCACGGGTAGAGCTCACGCGTAGTTGCGTCTCTTGCAACTGTTCGCCGCAATGATGCATTTAAACATAGTACCAAGAATTTTTACCACTGGTGTGGCTGGGTCGCTTATCGAGCCATCGATCTAATGGTAATTTTTTATAGAAATAGTCTTATCTTGGCCTGCGCATTCCTTAAGACAGCTACAGAGGCTGTATTTTGGCCGGTGAGTGGGTTAATACATTTTTATTTTAATGTATTCATTGATACAATAGAAAACACTTTTTAACCATATTACAATTGATTAATACTTCGCATCAACCAATAGCTCCAAACGTATGAAGGCCAGGAACATGGTCAATAACACTACAATAACTCCGACTTCCAGTTAAGTTAGTTACACAATATTAAACAAAATGCTTTTTAAATTGTTAATTTAAAAATGCAAATACAACTCAGGCATTTCCCCACCTTCGTGGCGGATCTACTATTATGTGATTGTGATATCAGCTAAGTAAGATGTAGATATTATATAAGCTACTGCCTTACAGTCATCATCAGTATCCAAGCCTCGTCAATGTCATGTAGGTAAGATCTAGACAAGATGTAAGTCGTATACCTCGTCATGCAACGAAATGTTGAAACTAATTTGGCAAGGCCAGCAACAACACGCTGCCAAATTAGTATCAACATACTCAACAGGTTACCGGCACTGTTACATTGGAATTGGACATTTGGAAATTCAGGGTTTGATCGAACACGACACTTGCAAACTGCAAAGCGTACATGGAGCATAGCTATACATGGGCGGGGCTTAGCTAGAAATGGAGGGGAGGGGGGGGGGGGTGTCTAACTATAAATGGATCCGCTGTTGCACGTATATGATATTAAAATAATTCAAGCAAGGTTTCTTATACTGAACTTTATATGGACACGCCTCTGGCATCTGAAAAAAAAGAAAAGACAAAAGGTGCTTGTTTCTACTTGTTATTGACGAGGCTGGTTTAGAAATCTACGATAACTTCCAGTTTAATGAAAGTGACAATTTCAAACTAGTCAAAATTATTGAAAGATTTGAAAATTATTGCTCTCCAAAAGGAAACACCACGTTTGAAAGATATACATTATTTACCTGTGCCCAGAGACTAGAATAGACAGTAGATCAGTTTGTTAATGAACTCAGAACCAGAGCAAAACGATACGAATTTAACGATTTAATGACTTCACTAATTCGGAACAGAATAATTTATGGTATGCCTGATGATAATTTGAAAGCACACTTTCCTCGTGTTTAAGATTTAAGATGACTCTTGAAAATGTGATTGCAACGTACCATGCGGCAGAGAAAACAAAGGGAAGAATGAAGGCAATGCGGCTTGCAGATTCGAATGAAGTAGCAAATGCTGTACATCCAAAACCACATAGGCATACATAGACTGCAAAGAATCGTTCAAGTAACAATAATGCCAGGTATATAAGTGCTTCTGCAAATTATTCACTGTCAAAGAACTACAATAGAAATATATCAGAATGTTGCCGATGTGGACGTAAATATGCAAATAAACAATGTCACTGCAGGGAAATTGTGTAATGCGTGTAAACGTCCAGGACATTTTGCTAAAATGTTTGCCAAAATGAATAAGCCTATACACACACACACACACACACTGGATGATGGACAGAATACCATGACAGATAGTGACACTGAACTTTTGGTTGAGGCGTTGGGGATGAAAATGTTAAAACGGAATGGCGTTATAGTTTACTCACAAATGGTACACACATTTGCCACAAGATAGATACGGGAAGTCAAGTGCACGTTCTTTGCAAGTATGACTTTGGGAAACCTATCAATCACCCCAAGACTCACAAAACATAAATAGAACGTACCTCCCATGGTGGAGATAACATACCAATTGAGAGCTCGTGTATTTTATCTCCGTTGAAAAGATTCAATGAAAAAATCATTGTACGTAATTCCGTAAATTGAATTTAAATATCAATCATCTATTACCTCTTTTGGGTACCTGTCTTTAGTGACCACGCTTTGTTCTCTCAGACAATGTTCCCTATTGACAGTTCTTAATTTATTCGCACATTATTATGTTCAGATCAATGCATTTATTATACACTGATTCTGCATCATTCACACGACGTTCTATAAGGGAACGCACTCTTGAATACTGAACGTAACACGGGAAGAGTTGCGTCCCTTGCTACAATTCTACTAATCGAGGGAAGCGGACCTATGTTATAAACCCTTCTTATTGGCCGAATTCTGTCAAGACTAACAACATAATTGCTTATTGAATGTAGATTTTGCAGGCCAAGGACATACTTTTTGAAAATGTACTCCTGGAATGACTGGGTCGTTTATCGAGCGAGTCAATCTAATTGTATTTCTTTTTAGAAATAGGTTTTCTGTTGGCCTAAAAATCCCTTAAGATAGCAGCAGAGGCTGGTTTTTGGCAGACGAGAGGATTGATACCGTTTTATTTTAATTAATTCATTCGTTTATGCAATTGAAAATAGTTTATTAGCCACACACCAATCAATGTCTCCAAACGTCTGACTGCTAGAAACATGAACGATAGCACTACGATAAACTCCGGCTTCCAGTTAAATTAGTTTCACAATATTAAAAAGAATGTTTTTTAAAATTTTTAATTGACAAATGCAGATACAACTCAGACATTTTTCCCACCTTCTTGAATGATCTACAATTATTTTATTGTGATGACATCTAAGTGGCGTACTTTTAGAAACATATTAAAAAAAGTTACAGACTTATTGGCATCATCAGTATCCAAACCCCATCAGTTTCATCTAGTTAAGATCCAGATATGATGTCTGTTATCTCCCTCTCCATTTTCAAACTAATTTAATTTGACAGGTTGCCGTTTCTGCCATATGCAGCAATAACACCCAGTCAAATTAGTTTCAAAATACTCAACAACATACATGTATAGATACCATGATATTGGAGATTTGGAAATTCAGGATACGATCGAACCCAACACGGGCAAAGCGTGAGTGGAGCATAGATATAAATGGGCGGGCATTGCTACAAATGGGAGATCCATAGCTATAAATGTGCCCTCTATAGCCAGGCCAATATATATGATATCCGACGTTCAAATGATTCACTAGAAAAATCAATGTAGATAATTTCGGAAAGTGAGTACCTCTTTTGTGTACCTGTCTTTAGTGGGCAAGCTTTGTTCTCACAGACAGAGCCCACTGTTAAATGTTCTCAGTCTATTCGCACATATATTAAGATCAATGTATTATACACCGACTCTGCACCATTCAAACAACAAGAGATATCCATAGATTGGACACTGCGCATGCCGGTGGCGTGTTGGAAACGTGAAACAGAATGGGGAAGTATCCCGTTGGATAGTTACGTGGCGACTTCAAGAGGTCATAATTCATAATATGCTCATTTAAACAACCGGCTGTTTGCTTAGCACACTAGAGGAGAAGAATGTTTATTGCATAGTAAAGACATACATTTCGTCTTTCAACACTTAGGCCATCATCAATTGTGCGTTCATGACGAACTTAACTACGTCATTCATGAGGTAATTGATTGTGATATCAGCCTAAATGTCACGTAGTTGATTAGGCCGTCATATGATTGCCTGAGAAACTGGCATCAATCATCCATTCCTTAAACGATGCATTAAATCAGTCATATATGCTTCGGCTAAGCTATGTATGGAAACTGCCAAATCTTCATTGTCCAAAAACCGGCCCCTCTTCCTTTGATGTCAGTCAAGTATGACGGCTAGAATAATGCTCCGTAATAAACGCAATGATTAACTTATGATTCGTGTTCGCAGTAACGCGGCTACACCCACAATTATAAGGCACTCACACAGTTAATATGTTGAATATTTTGAAACCAGTTTTACAGGAAAAAATCTTTCTTCCATAGATAGTAACAACTTCCGACCAAATTATCTGTTCAAGAGATTTAAATGAATATGTCTTATATAATACATATTTTGGCGTATGGTAATATTTTTTGGCACGTGGACACACCAAGAATGATTGTTAGTTTAAAGAAAAGGACGTTAATGAACTATGTTGTTCCCTCATGCTCTTCAACATAATGGTTAAATGTGCTAATTTCAAGGGGAATGTACTGGTATTTACATTTGTGTCAAGCTGCTCAAGCGATAGATACAATGATGTCATCTTGTTTTCTTAGTTGGTCGAGTGGCTTGCAGGATAAATCGAGCAGCCATGTCTAAAGAGAAGACATTGTCAATAACACCACAGGTGCTACATATCGCAAGCCATATGTTTCACCGCTACCACTAGCAGACTTTCTACGGCTATAACACTATGACAATGTCGGACTCCAGTTTTAGCTATGTCGTGCGCAACTCTAGCTAAGTTCAACCCACGCATTTGCTGTGTTGCGACCACTCGGTCACTTAGCTGTCTGCATCTCAAATTCCGGAAAAATAAACTGGTAAGGCGTTGAATTTCTAAAAAATAATTTGAATGGATGCTGTTGCTGCCTATCGTAGCAGCAACGTCCAATCAAATTAGTTTCGAAATATTCACCAGAACGTTTAATAAATCTTAAAGACATACAATTCGTTGAACAAGACTTAGTCCGTAACAAGACTTAGTCCGTCATCAATTAAGTGTTCATGACGAACTACGTAATTCATGACATGGCTTCAACATACACGCCACGTAGTTGATTATGTCGTCATGTGATTGATGGTTACACTAGATTCGCTTATTGCACCTGCCAATCATCGGGACAGATCAAAGCCCTACATAAATGGAATGCAGCGAAGGATGGGCGGCTGTTCGGATTGGTTGAGGGAGTTATGACGTCATCTTATTTACATATTAGGCCACGCCCACATCCACATATATGGCCAGGTGCGTGTGTCCCCTTTCAAAAATCGATAAAAATAGGACACTCCCCCTGATCATATATGGGCATGTGGACGTGGCCTAATATGCAAATGAGATGCCGTCATAAATCTGTTAGACAAACAGATCACACGCACATCAAGTTATGTTGTTACGTGAATCCTTTAGATACACTAGTTAAATGTCCTAATTTCAATGTGAATGTACAGATAGATATATATCTTGATATTGGCAAAGAACCTACAGGTTGCATGCGTTTCAGTACCTCCATTAGCAAATTTACTCAGTGATTCGTTATCTGTCCCATTGCGGTTAACTTACTGTTATGGCGCAATCCAGTTTTAGCGATGCCAAGCCGATCTCTATCTAAGCTCCACCCATGCTTTGACAGCGTTGGGATCAACCGATCACCGAACTCTCTGAATCTCACTTTCTAGAAACCAATACAGCATCATCAATTAAGCGTTCGTGACGTCACGTTGTTGATTATGACTTCATTTGATTGATGGATAAACTGGAGTCCCCCATTAGGTTAGGTTCATTATGTACGTCTCTGAACATAGGTTTTAATTAATAGATTTGAAACATGTCTGAATTAAGGAGATGGCGAAAGTAAAAAAACATATAACACATATATGATATTTTGATATTTTAATCCGTTCACTTAAGTGTCACATCGCGCATCAGATAACGATTGTAAGAACATGTAGAGGTGTAGCTGTGGCTCTGAAACAAATAACACAACGACAATTAACCCTTTGACACCGAAGATCTCAAAATATCAAATTCAAGACAAATATACAGGAAAGGTGTTGAATATTTCGAAACCAATTTGACTGAGAGCTGACGCTTATTAAAAATATTATTTCATCCATCAAAAATACTTTTTCGCATTTGGCTTTTCGGGTTGAAATATTGAAATATACGTCGGTGTTAAAGTGGTCTAACAAAAGCAAACCCGTGGCGTATCTTAATGAGGTTGTGTAATGTATTACGATTTCTTTGCAGCAGAATGTATATTTGAGGTAAAGTTAGCTATGTTTATGCCATACCAATTAATTTTTTTGTCTGACAATCCCTCATGACCATATTTAGGGGGAAAAATAATGCCGGAATTTTAAGGCATTATTTTCAACAGGCTTACCATCTAGCAACATTTTCGCAGAAAAATCCTTATTATTTAGAATTCCTCAGAATGTGTGTCACTGTTCTTGTTCTCTCCAGTGCTGCGAACCTTTTAACGTGCAAGCTGCTTTAAATGGCGTGGCAATTTTTATGAGTAAAGCCCATTTGCTGGACAGGAGAAGACTATTTTTTTAAGAATTTACCGCTGGGATGGGTGCTCGTTATAGACCCAGCCATTTCAGTGGTACATTTTAGAGACAGTCTTATTTTCCATCGCAAATGGGCACTCACTGAAAAAACGTTTACGAATTCTTGATCAATCTTCGCAATTAACATGATGGAAGGATTAATACTCTAAGGCCCGTTTTATAAGTCGAACTTTCAGTTGCGCCGCGCTAATGACGACTGGTTGATGTATATGGTGGACTCTGTCTTTTTCAGGCAAATTTTGCTGACACGGCACAAAAGAAGTTCGGCTTATAAATCGGGCCTAATAGCTTCAAACCTATGAGCTTGAAATTGGCATTAGTTCCCCCATATCCAATCTTGCGCTATGAGTGCGAATTTTCGTGAAACAAAACATTAACTTGGGCTGGCCTTACCTACATAAAACAATGAGCATTTGTGGTAACACCGGTAGCAATCCACATATCATACTGCTTGACCTCAATGGCTCTCCTAATTCATTCATGCCCGACTAGTATCGCTAGCGTGATCTGTAGTAACTGGAAATTAGGTTGCCATATGCCTTTTTCGAATTTCGGTCATTGAGGAGTCAAGCTGACAATGATTTTGATCCAAGAGTTTACGCCGTCGTTAACAGGTGAGTGATCTATGTGGTTTCAACGCAGATCTGGGTTGACTGCTACCATTATGACGTGTACAGTGCAGTTCATAGATAAGTTAATCTGCTCCCAAACATAACCATTTCTAACACTACATAATACATGCTCTGTTGCATATTTTGAACATAATTGAATTGGAAGACATCGCTGCCTCATCAAGTAATGTCTTCCAATCCAGTTAGGTCCAAAATAAACAGCATTATATTTTATTCTGTTTTGGAAACATTTAAAGTTATTTCTGAGCTTCCCTGTATATTAGAACGACAAGGTGTGGCCTTCTGCTAAATGGCATCCCAGAGTGTTGTCAAAAAGTCGGAGGGCATTGCTGAAAAGGAGTTTTGCACAAGTGCCACATGGCATCACTGAAAACGAGGTTTCTCAAAGAATCATCGCATGTTAGACGACACCGTATAGGCCCTTTGAAAATGTGGACAGTAATGTTATCTGCCAGTTAAATGTTAATTAAATGTATGCCAGTCGTTACTGCGTTCGTATTATACCTTCTCGTGTATATATCGTATCAAAGCTCTAGAGTTCATTAATCTACGATCTATCGCAGACTATTGTTTTTACTCAGGATCTTTCTTTTTATTATTATTCTTCTCCCAAAACTTTAGGAGCTATCTCCTCCTACAATTTTCATCCGGTCAGCCCCAAAGTTAGTCAACTTCAAGGGCCCATGCAACAATCGATGGCTATTACTTTCATTTTGGACCCTCCCAATAGTGTTCGAGCTACCCACCTTTGAGTGGGCAAATAGTCCAATAGGAAATGTATGGGGTTTTTCAAAATTGATCTTCAAAGTGCTACTACAGCTAGAGTTTTGAACGGATCACTACGATATTTACTGAGGATGTTCCCATTCGTCATTTGTTTTCGACATTTTTTCCCCCAAAATTCCTGCCTGACCTTTGACCCCCCCCCCCAATGAATGGAAAAACGTCCCATAGGAAATGCACGGGGATTTTCAAATGATTGAAGCGCTACTACAACTAGGGTTTTGATCGGACCACTGCCATAGTTGTTATCCCTGATGATTATTTTTGGGAAAAAATATTCTTTTCAAAATAGCCGCCATGGAAAACCTTTGGCAAAAATACAATTTTTTACAGAAATATTTTTTTTGAACATTTTTGGGGGGGAAAATGATGACCAAGTGCAGAAATGAACTTGCGGTGAAAACAAATTTGGTGAACTACGTCTTACATTGACTTGATTTGGTGTCAAATTTAAAGTTGATCCATCGAACAGTTTTCGAGAAACTAAGCTTTTTCGTGGCACATATACCGTAGTAAACCTATAGGAGCAATATTGGAATGGTGTTATCTCCTACAGTTTTCTTCCGATTCTCTTCAAACCTGACCAGATTCTAGAATATTGAACGATCTAAACAATTTCCGTGGAAAATTTTAATATCTCCCTTGGGGTCAAGGCCATTCACGGGTAAAGTTTTCCAGTTTTCATGTTTGGCATAAGTTACCTGCCCTTCATCATGCAACTTCAAAGATCATGTTAGAAGACACACTTTATTTTATCTTCAGCGTCAAGGGGACCTTTTAGTTTGAAATAAAATCATTAGCAAACATGTTAACCATTCAGAATTCTGCATTTCCGTGCCCGTGGGAGCAATATTCGGATACTGACAGCTCCTAGAGTTTTGCCTCTATCATCTTGAAACTGGAAAAACGTCTAGCATATCTTGACCCACATGGTGACCCAAAATATTTGAGAAAATCCGGTATAAGCCCAATTTTTTGGAAACAAGATAATTAATATTTCTAGGTTGGTCAGAACTTGATATTTGGCATATACGTAGATACATTATACTACTATTGATCAATAAATTAAAATCATTAGCGAACAAGTTAGCTTTTCAGAAAGCTACATTTCTGTTCCAAACATGTCCCATAGGGAATGTATGGGAGCAATATTCGGCCAGCGACTGCTCCTAGGATTTGTTCCCGATCATCTTAAAACCTAACATATCTCTAGGATCTGTTGACCCGCAAGTTGTCCTAAAAATCTTTTCAATTTAATGACACGTTTTTGAGAAAATGCTGCATAAAAACAATTATTTGACATCATGAGAATTCTTGCTTCTGTCAGAGGGTTGACATTTTTGACATCCCTAGATACCAGGCTACTATTGCTTACTAAAATAAAATCGTTAGTGAACATATTAACATTTCTATCATTGCAAATCTGCACACTAAACACTATTTCCATGCTTTGCTGATAGATGACGGAATTACGGTCGGATTATTTCAGTATTTAGATCGCCTGCTCAGAGGGGCTGGGTGGGTGGAGGTGGGAAATGGATTGCCTCCGATATCCCGAACGGTTCATGAGATATTGAGATTTCTGTATCGTAGACAAATATGTCAATAGGAATGTATTGGAAATTGATTGGATGATAAATGACCCAGCTTTGGAAGTATCATATACAAACTTGGTACATTTCAACGGGCGTTACCCTGCCATTCTCGAAGCTAAAACGACGATGGGTAGATCCAATATGATACTCAAGTATATGATATCATAATCAATTATAATCATATACAGCAACATCAACCAGTACCGTTAGTCTCAACATATTTAACATGGTCCTTGCATAGATATCATGATTTTGGCATTTGGGGAATTCGGTGTATGGCCTAGCCCAACACGGGCAAAGCGTGGGTGGCATTTAGCGAGAAATGGGCAGGGAATAGAGAGCCCTGGGCTGGGCATAGCTAGAAATGTGTTCATACAGATGCTCTCTGCGTATGCCCCATCTAATATTAGAACAGAGGCGTCGGATTTCTCATTCAAAGTGTCTTACGCCATATTAAAATACGTTACATGTGAGCTGACGCCCCAATCAAAAGAAGGTAGCCCCATCACGAAAATAAGAAGAATTCCATCACCAAATTAGCCTATTGGAATTATATGTCCATGCATTTACAATTTAATACAAATTCTGCTAACATTTGGAAACTACTTTGACTGTGATATGTTGCTGCGTTAGGCAGTAACGGCAGCACACTGTCAAATATGTTTCAAAACAGTCAAAATACTTCCTTAGAATTTGGTAATTCTTGTTTTAGGTTTTAAATCGATTTCTACACCAATAATACGTGGGCGGAGCTTAGCTAAACATGGGCATGGCATGGCTATACATCAGTCCCTCTATTATCAACGACGTCAGAATGACATTTGCTAAGCGAGGTTGACACTTGTAGTGCAGAGAATTTAAACTTGAACGAGATTGTGATTCTGAGTCTATCATCGCTTAAACAAAGGCCTGTAATATATAGTAGATTAATGGAGCGTTCTAGTTTATCTATCAATCATATGGCGTCATACTCAACTACGTGATGTCTAAGATGACGTCATACTAAAAAACGGCATGAATGGCGTAGCTAAGATCGTTATGAACCCGCAATTCCATTTGCAAAATAGCAATAATTTGGTTTAGATTCCTGGAATGGAGTGTGCCTTGGGCTGGTCATTATTCGCAGTATCCTTTGTTTCTTGCCTGATCTCTCTCGTATCTCGTCGTGGCAAGAGCTTTCTGTTAATATCTTATGTGATTAAACATACACATATGTATGCCTTGCATTGAAAGAAGAAACGGTATTGGCTTGATTGGCGTATATCGAGTCCATGATTCCAGGTCCCATTCACGCCATACCGAGACTGGTTTTATCTCAGCCTATTATTGGAAAATTCCCCATTCGTTTACGCTGGTACCCATTTATACTCCTGTGTGGAGATGGGCAACAAGGCGTGAAGGAGATTGTCTATGTTTCCACTGATTTCCCGTCACCTACCTGATCACCTGACAATCGAGAGGGATTTGGAACTCGTCTGGCTGATTACCAGTCGATCGCGCAACCACCACTGCCAATCGTTTCCCCGATGTCATTGCGCTGCACCAGCAACTGTTCAGCTATGGAATTAGATTAGTAGGACTTGAAATACAATGGGCCTTTCCATTTTATCCATCCATCATCTGACGTCATAGTGACCTGTAGGATGACGTCATAATTAATTATGGCATGAATGACTGGATTTAGCCAGTCTTTAATAACCCGACACGTTCTACGAATTGGACGTCTTTACTATTTAATACAAATTATGTTGACTAGTTTGAAACTAATTTGACTGGGCGATGTTGATGCCATAGGCATCAACAGCACATAGTCAAATTAGTTTCAAAATATTAAAAATATTCAACAGCTTACCAGTATAGTTTTCTGGAATTTGATAGTCAGTGAGTTTGGGGATCGATCGATCCCAATACGAGCGAGATGTGGTTGGAGCCTAGCTAGTGATGGGGTGGGGCGGGTGGGGGTGTGGTGTGTGTGGTGTAGCGAAAACTGGAACGGTCCATCTCTATTTACGATGACAGCAGACTGCCATCATCACTGAGCTACGATGCACCCCTATCCTCCCTTCACTAACCCATGCAAATCATTGTTCTGAAGGATACGTTCTAATGTATGTTGTACTTACGGAAGATGCAATGACAGACAAACCACCTGGGTGTTACTTTCCCTCCACCTGTCATCGCAAACGGTGCCCCATATCCCGAAGTAATTCACCTCAATCCGCCCCCTATGAGTGCTGTCCGAGCCGGCGAGACGTATCTCGTGGTAGTAACCAGCGTTAGGCACATCTGAAAAAGAAAGAACTCGAATCATTTAATTGATAAGCAAATTTGGTCAAGCAAATCTCGTTTTTCTATTAGAAAATGTCGATTTGGAGGCAGAAAGAAGACTATTTTGAAGGCTAGTTTTTAATGTACAGCTGGAATGACAGGCTCTGTTATCTAGCCGATTATCTCAGTGGTGAATTCGTAAAAGGCAGTCTTCCCTTGGCCTACACATGATTATTTCCTTAGGCAACCGTACATTATATTTCCTGCTGACATGGATCATTCAATGGTTAATAGCGACATCGCTATATGGGGCATCTCGCGGTACATAGCATGAAACCAAACATTTTTGCACTTCGAGGATTAATCAGTGCCAGGATTTCAAGGCCATTTGCTATTAAATGAATGTAAAATTAACCTTTCCTGTTTATCCATCCATTATTTGACGTCATAATCAACTACGTGGCGCGTAGGATAGCGTCATAATGGGGCAGACTAAGCGTTGTTGTACGAATTGTATGTCTACTATTTAATAAAGATGGGTAGCAACAGCACCCAGCCAATTTAGTTTCAAAATATTCAACAGCTAACCCGTATGAGTTTCTACAAATTGATAGTCAGATCCCAACACTGGCGAAGCGTCGGTTGAGCTTAACAAGCGACGGGCGCGGCATAGCTGAAACTGGAACGGTCCATTAGGGAGGCCTATGCCATATACGTTATCTAGATTCAGTCTGAAATGTGTTCGAAACGGTTCAATCAGTACTGTAGGTAAGCTTGTCACTGCACGTCAGATCGTGCGTGTGCTGGGCGCGGATGCGTGCTAGTATGATCAGTTTACTCGCATACATGTTTTTGATGACCCTCCATTTTCTACTGATCGCATCGCATGATGTGCTGCACGAGTGATTAACGAGTATATGTTTCAACCAAGTCTTAGATACAGCAGTAATTCCCAAAGTGTGGACCAAAGGTATAATTATACCTATCTATAAACAGAAAGGCGATCCAAATGAACAAAAAAATTATAGGCCAATCACACTATTAAGCTATTTCGGAAAACCTGTCACCTCAATCATTAGCAAACGAATCCATGCAGTACTAAACGATACAGAACAACTACTGGAAAATCAAGCCGGCTTTAGACAAGACTATTCCACAACTGACCATTTATATACGCTATATCAACTAATTGAATTATTCCAGAAACAAGGAAAAGGATTACTCTACACATTCGTGGATTTCGAAAAAGCTTTTGATATAAAGTTTGGAGACCAGGTCTTTGGTGGAAACTAGCGAATCACAAAACAGATGGCAAAGTACTCAATGTAATCCAAAACATGTACACAAGATAGTAAATCTAGAATAAAATTGAATAATGAACTATCTGATACAATAATATGCAATTTAGGTGTGAGGCAAGGTGATGACCTGTCACCGGTTCTGTTTACCATCTATCTCAACGACCTGGAAACATACCTAGAAAACAAAAAAAACGGTGCCAATAAGATTTAAAAGGACAGACGATGAAATAACTACTTTTCTTAAATTAATAATCTTACTCTACGCTGACGATACCGTAATTATGGGAGAAATGCAAAAATCCCTCGACACATTTCATGAATACGTTGCCCGATGGAAATTAAAAATAAATATTGAAAAAACAAATGTAGTAGTATTTGGAAGCACGAAGCCATATTATAGTAAATTAGGATTCAAAATAAAGGACCAGGCAATCGATATTGTAGATAGTTATAAGTATCTTGGTGCGTATTTCATGTTCAACTGCTGACTTGTTACCGCAGGAAAACATATTGCTTAGCGAGCCAATAAAGCCGCCTACGCATTAAATCGTCGTGCACGAAAACTAGAGTTGCCAATAGATTGCCTTCTAAAGCTATTTAACAAACTAATCAAGCCGATACTACTATATGGCTCTGAAATTATAGGAGTAGAAAATTGTTATATACTGGAAAAGGTGAAAATATTATTTGTGAGACAGTTACATAAGCTTAGGCCAAGTACACCAAAGTACATGCTATATGGCGAAACTGGCGAACTACCACTAATAATATCTATAAAACAACGTATGATAAATTTCTGGTTAAGACTTATCACGGCAAACAGTATAAAATATCAAGCCAAATTTGTCAATGTACATACAACGACTATGTTTCCCGTTCCACCTAATATAAATGTTTAATTAAGAAATACTTGAAGAAAGCGGGATGGGATATATATGGGAGAGACAAGCAGTAAATAGCGTGAATGTAGCCAAACGGCAATTTAAAAACCTTAATTGACCAATACATGCAAAACTGGACGAGTCAATTAGAGGAATCATGGAAAGGAAAAAACTATAAATCGTTTAAAGAAAATTTTGAAATTAAACTATGTATGCTTAAACTTGTGGATAGACATCGCATCACTGATTCTAAATTTAGGACTAGTAATCATTACTTACCGATCGAAAAATGGCGATGGGAGGGGCGACCCAGAGAAGAACGGATATGCCCATTGTGTGATAAGAATGACATCGGCGACGAGTTCCCTTACATCTTAGTTTGCCCTTATTTCCAGAAAGAAAGAACAGAACACCGCCCCAGATAGTATTGCAGCCGACCAAACTATTTTAAATTTGGCAAACTGTTTTCAAACAAAAACTCCAAACTCCTAATTACACTTTGCGCTTTTATCCGAATTATAACATCTCAATTTCAGCGCACATAGCTCATGGCCCTCAACACACAGCCACCTTACCATCCGACGAAACAGAACTCCGTAAATTTTAGAGAAAATTAGTAAATACGACCACGACGAGGACGATGACGACCACGACAACGACGACGACAGACAGCAATGGCAATTAACACAGATGACAATGCCAATTACCAACAACAACAACAACAACATCCAAACAACAACAACAACAACAATAACAACAACAAAAACAAAAACGGCAACGACAACGACAAAAAGGGCAACGACAAAAACAACAAAGACAATAACAACAAAACAACAACAACAACAACAACAACGGAAACGACAATAGCAACAGCAACACGAACGACAACACAAAGAACAACAACAACAACAACAACAACAGCAACAACAACAACAACGGCAGCGGCAAAAAAATAAAAATTCCAGGTCTACAACATTAGCGTCTATTATTGCTCAAGTTGATGATAGCGATAGTTACGAAAGCCTGTGATTATATTTGAACAATATTATGCATCTATGTATCTCTATGTATTTATTATATTTTATTTTATTGACGCACTGGCAATGTGCGGCTTCAATTTCCACATGCTAACCAGCCGACAGTCATGCACCCATTAGTTTAATTTGTTGATCACCATCTCCCCGGTCGGGTATCGAACCGACATACTGCAACTCCGCATAGCATCAGCAACCAGACATCTTTCCACTGGACCCCCGCGCCAAGACAAAAATCTCGGGTTAGTAGACGAGCTTTCACATGTCTGATATACTGACACACTGGTGATTCATATGGGACTATCTGTGGATGCACCTGCCACGATTCAATCTTTGGCCTTTAAGCCTATTATACTCTGACTCCATCACAACTCTGGCAGTATATGTATTTTATTTTATTAACGCACTGGCAACGTGCGGCCTCAATTTCCACATGCTAACCAACCGACAGTCATGCATTCATTAGTTTAATTGTTGATCGCCATCTCCCCGGTCGGGGATCGAACCGCCATACTGCAACTCCGCATAGCATCAGCAACCAGACATCTTTCCACTGGACCACCGCGCCAAGACAAAAGTGTCGGTTTAGTAGACCAATAATAATAATAATAATAATAATAATAATAATAATAATAATAATAATAATAATAATAATAATAATAATAAATATAGCCGCAAGCGGTGATGCATCGGGTGGCACCGGGTGGGGGGTTGGGGGGGGGGTGTCAAAATTCAAAATGGCCGCCAATCATGCTGAATTTGTTTGGTCGATGGCCGGCAGGTTTTTGAACGTATTAATTTATCTTGAACAAACTCTAATGCCCCTCAGTCCCTAATCATATCACCCAAATTTCGGCCCGATTTCGTTCAGCGTTGTTTGAACAAAATCAGATCTTTATTACCTAACGATGCTTTCTGGAAAATATAATTGAAATCCACCAAGTTGTTTCCGAGGAGAAGGCATTTTAAATTTCCAATTGTTTTACTACGGGGAATTTGGCGGAAAACGAATCCAAGATGGCGGCCAAACCGTTAATCCGACAGATTCGAAAATGAATTTCTCGACCGCCAAAACCCGTATATGACCAATTTGGGCTTAAAATTCCATCAAATAAAAAATAATATTCTCACCAGACGGCTTGATTCTGATTGGTCCATACGCAAATCCGTGTTTTTCGAGCTATCGACTTCCCTTGAACAACCTTTTATGAGACCCACTTTCCGAAAAAGGCCCTTGACTTTTATCGGCATTTTTGTCTTCGCGCTATTCACGAACAAATAAAAACATGGAATAATAAAAATACAAGCAATAAAGTGAACGAAAACAATAGGGTGCCAAGCACCAGATGGCCCCCTAATAATAATAATAATAATGTAAGATATTTAACCTGCCTGGCACGGAAACTATATATATATGGATACCCAATTTGTCACTGTTTCGTGATCTGGGAGTAAATAAAGAATCTGAATCTGAATCTGTTCCAGAAACTAATGCCAAATTGGTCCGGGATTTTTCTAGTGAATAATCATATAAAAAAGTCAAATATTTATATTTTTGCGCGAGTAGAATGATACTAAATCAACTATAAGCGGGCAAGACCACCGATTGTCCACTACCCTAGGTATTACTACGCTCATTGGTTGACAGATGCATGTGCATAATAAATATAGTATCGGAATAAATATGAATGAATGTCGCCATAGTCAATTACGTCACATGTTTGATGACATCATAAACAAAATGACATAAATACCCCACCATACATCGGGCAGTCTGGTATTTCATGTGCGAATTATAGGTCGCTGGTGAATCTACAATTTGATAGCAATTATGTGGGGTGTTTTGTGTCTGGTTTGACAGGGAGCTGTTGCCACCATAGGCAGCACCGACACCCAGTCGGGTCCGTTCTAAAATATTCAACAACTTGCCTCAACGGTCACCTTGAAATTTGAACTCTGAGAATTCATGGCTCAAAGCGTTAAAATCGGTACTAATACATCTATAAAGTTGGCGTGGCTTGGCTTGAAATGAACCACCCTATTCTGTTAATCTGGAACTTAGATTCTAAATTGTTCTACCATTAGTGACTGGTTGTTCGTTAGATGTTGGGTTTTATATATTCTATTGGAACAGCTCACAGCTTACATGTATGGTTCTCTGAAATTGAGATTTTTCTGCCATTTGTGGCTGGCTGTTTGTTATTTGATGGTGTTTTATATTCTATTGGATTGTTGTAAACTGGTTTTAACAACGAAGCGCATTCAATTGGCTACCTGGCAGACCATCCTAATGGATGAGTGGTTAATTTGTTATTTTTTTATTTTGAAAACAATGTATATGTAAGCAGCTTTTAAATTAATATTAATATTATTAAGACAATTACATCCAAAATATTCATCATCATCAACACCGCCAGCACCAACATTGTAATTAGATACCAACCGATTATGTATTTTCATGTAACCACCACTGTATGTTTGTTTTTCATGTATATATGACCTTCGTGTATTTGAGAAGAAGTTAACGAATGAACGTAACTTAACTTAACTAATGTCAGCCAATCGGCGTTATTATCCACGTGTGCCAAGCGGTCTACGCCAGACTAGTGTTTTTCGTCAGGTTATTCTGCTCAAAGTATGTGACCAGTGACGTAGAGTCTGGCAAATTTAGCGAGAGACATAATTCCTTTTAAGAGAAATGGTAAACAGCGTGCTATAATTGCTGGAATTATTCTGCCAAGTGGGCTTGGGTTATAGAGTCATATACTAAGGATTGACATGACTTGAGTCAGAGATTTAAGGGTCCATTGTCGCCCGAGCTCATAACCTAGATATTACAATGCAGATTAATAATGGGAAAATAATAGGTTACAATTTGAAACCACATACCTGGCCCAACGAATGTCATGGATATGCATTAGCAGGCACAACTTTATAACAGTAGCCCATGGAAATATCATTGCCATTCAAGGGGAAGTGTGTTTAAAATGTTCCGCCTGGAATGTTTACGTTTATTTAATAATGAATATTCCTTCAGACCAATACTCGCCTAAGGAATTATGTTTCACACGCGATCTGATTACGTATATGACACTGGTCTGGCTAATTGTACATACATGCGCTAGCTAACAAGATCCTGGCACTAGTTATTCTAAGAATATTTGGTAAAGTGTTGCTGCATTAAAGCAATGACAGCCCACATAATTGCCTGACATATTTTCAGAAAGTGTTCTTACATTGAGCGCCCTGCTAATTATTTTTTAGAACAATTTGTTTGAAAATCTTTGCAGCGACGTTACGATTGTAAGTCAAATAATGGCGCCAGCAAATATCAGCATCTTCAAAACGTTAGCTAATGTCAGTTGCATTTACATCGATTATTTCGCTAACAATTTGAAGAAAGACTATTATCTAATTGATGTGGATTACATTAGACCAGTTAATTAATAATATATTAGTCAAGTCTGGGGTCGTTACGTATACTATTATTTCACGCGATTAAACTACAGTTAACGTCTGTCTATAACGGGAACCTTCTGCTGGAGCCAGTTCATCGTGGTTCATTAGTCAACTAGTGGTAAAGTAGTGGTTAAAAAAAGTGATGGTCATATGATAATGAAAAGGAATTGGCATGATTTAAAGGAAAACTCACCTAATCTTATACTTACCACTCAAGCTATAGAATTCTCCACCCATAACACATCCATGCCATATTAGCGTTTTATCATGCCGGCAACGAAAGATATGCATGCTTTAATAGGTAAATATTCAAATATTTCTACAGCCTGTGATGGCTGTCATCATTTACTTGTCAACCAATCAGAAAATTCCTAGAGTGCATGCCTTGGCATATACGCTCAGTCATAGCGGCGCCATCTATATTTGGGCAATATGGTATAAAGCAACCTGATACAGATAAAGTGTTGACTATTTTGAAACTAATTTGACTGGAAGTTGTTGATGCTATAACAACTTCCAGAAAAACTAATTTCAAAACAGCCAGCAAGATGATTATTACATAATAAGGAACGTAATGCATTGGCACGATGTTATTACGCGCTAACGATTGGGAAGACAAAACGGTGGCGACCAAAGCAGATAATTATGACACAGCTAAGGGAATTCGACAGGATATGAATAATATGGAATCTATAAACCAAAAGCTGTCAGTACAATACAACTTTTGAGATGAGATTAGCATGCCTTTAACAATAAACCGTATTTATCATCGCGCGTATTTATCCGTGTCCATCTATCCTTCATTAACCATGTTTCAATGCATATACTGCGCTGATACTAGACGGTATCGCCTGTATTAGAGATGTAAGATTATCTTGCAAAAATATCCAACCCATACATTATCTGCGTTGAAAATGACGAAGACATTTGTTTCCCTAATCTCTTTGCAGGTACAAGGCCAATGCCGGGTCGTTTTTGCCCATTATTTGTCCATCACCGACCCAAAGTGACACACAGAATTAGCCAGTACTGGTTGACCGTGTATTTCCACTAGTTATTGGTAACTCGTTTGGACAGATTGTTCATGACTAAGGTCTGCGGACTTCTCCAGACAGTCGCCCCGGGCAAAACATGTAGCGAAGACTGGCAACTGTGATGTAAATTAGCAGTTAACGTATCCTCAATTAAGACACTAGCGGGACCCTGATATGTTGCTAGCATGTGGTACATAACATGTACTCTGCCATATATTGCAACACGTGCGTATCAAATTAGTTTCAAAATGATTGTTCTAAAATCTTTCAAATGATGTTTCACTATATAATCTTTTTGAGTAAAACGATTAAACAGGGCCAGGAACAGGGTCCTTCCCAAATGATAATATTAGTTTCCCCTGAGTGTTCCAAACGGCGCCTTTATTACCCGGCTTCCTTATTACCCGCCATATTAGCTGGGGTCTGTTTGTCAGCATGTGTAATTATCCGTTATGTACAGTAACACCCCGTTTGACCGTTCCAGTTTTAGGTAGGCACCGCCAACCTCTAGCTAAGCTCCACCTTCACCTCCCTCGTGTTGTAATCGATCGATTTCTGAACCCCCCCAAACTATCAATTTCCAGAAAAATATACGTGTAAGTGATGACTATTTTGAAACTAATTTGGCTGGGCGCTGATGCTGCCTATGGCGGCAACGGCGTCCAGTCAAATTAATTTCAAAATATTGAATATGTTTATTAAATAGCAATTCGTGCAACATGTCGGACTATTAATCGTTTATCGTCATCCTACACAACACGTAGTTCGTCATATGTTGGATGGACAAACTAGAATCGTCAATAATAGTTCGTCAAAATAGTTAGTGAATACAAATAGATATTTATATATACAGGTTAAGCAGACAGCTGGAATAAGCAGTCATATGTTCGTCTGCTTAATCCAAAACCCATGTACAAAATTGTTCGTGTGCGTTTCGTTTACACATTTTGTGCTTTAGTATTACATTTACATTCCAGCGATTGATGTCCATGTGTTAAATTATTTTTAAATACCGGTTTTACGGAAATAAACTAGATTCTTTATTGAGCCGTGTATACCATAAAATCTATATAAATGCATAAAAATAAGGATTATGCAGACTCGTCTATTTTTGCAAATAAAAAAAGAATTCAACTATATATTTAAGATATTAATTTAGAATTACCCTGTGGGAAGTAATTTCGATGATAATTTGAGATGGGTTCTGCTCAGAACGCTTAAACGAAAATAATAGCCAAAATATCTCCGTTGAATGAGCTAACTTGACTTGAGATTTTGTATCAATGCATAAAAATGAGGATTAAGCAGACACGTGCCTATTATTGCAAATAAAAATAAAATTATGCTGTATACTTAAGATATTAAGTTAGAAATATCATGTGGGAAGTAATTTCAACGATTATTTGGGAGAGCTGGGTTTAACTGAGCTCAGGAAGTTTAAATCAGAATTAGAAAAAGACCCGGCGATCTACCCCTTTTATCCGGGCTCGCCTCCCGCATCCTGGACGCTTTCTCGACACGTTTAACCTTGCGCCTCATTGACAGATGATTTACTGCTCGACCATAGGCACTTTTAGCGTGACGTCGTACCCTCTCCTATTTATATATAAGACTAAAGGTTTGCATCAGTTGCGCTTGATGTTTTGATGGACTACGATTCCTCTGAACTGACATAAAACCAAGGGAGTTTATTTACTAAATAATATGTTGCGCTTAAAGCGGATACATATATCTATCCGACGCTGTATAGCATTTGGACAAAACCGCACCAAGAATTTCATAATATACGAAAACATTTAGGTGTATACGACGACACTCCCCGTCAAACTAATATACGTAACAAAATGTGACATTTATAAAGTATTCAATACTACCTTAATTTAATATGAGATGCACATCAATTTGTATAAATAAGTTGTGAATTATTTCAATAAACCGACAATTCGCCACTTTTGGTTGATATAAATGTTAGTAAGACTACCTTCGCGTCAATTCAACAGAACCCATCCATTTCGTTGCGCAATGTTTACAAATTTCAAAATGGTCAAGTTCGTTAGAGCAGTTATCCGGTTCCATTTGGTGGAATCGAGTCGCTAGTTACAAATATCAATGTTAAAATATCAAAGTGACAACGAAAAACCTCCCACAAATATAGCTAGTATAAGTTCTGTTTTGAAAAACTCCTGGTGAAACACAATGTTACTGGATATAGATTTGTAATCATTCATTTCTATTGCAAGCTGCAAACGATCGGGTTTAAACGGGTACCAAATATGCTATTTCTCAATTACCCGACTCCAAGATTCGCTGTTGTTTATCAAAACCGTGGAGTCGGTAAAATGTATAAGTTCTACGTGAAATGATATCGCATTTCTGCCAAGTATTTGCTATATTGTGTAATTATAGGCGGGGTGTTGACCTAAATTTATGCACCGTTTAGAAGATGCATGTATCCACTTGAGGTTCAGTATATTATTTAGTTGATACATATCCATGCTTTTTCGTGATGGGCCGATGATTACAGCCTATACTAATCGTCCTTTCGCACCTTTCTATATAATGCATAGAGCGTAGTATACGAGTACGTCGTCACGCTGAAGGTGCCTATGTGCTCGACGTACGTCTCACGTCTTATTAGCTCAAGCGATACACTGGTGAAATTATTTATAGCAGAGAATACATTTTCAGGAAAGATTTTTCGACTGTCTTGAATTTGAGTGTCATTAATTACGATCAATAATTATCTTTAATAAGCTAATCCACTGCGAAAGTGGTGCGTGTTACCCTGTAATGGTAGGGACTTCCAATCAAGCAACAAACTATCTTTCAAGGTGAACATCATAGGCACTTTTAGCGTAAGCTGGTACCCGACTCCAATTGCTCGTAATCACAATAGTGGAGCCGGTAAGGGCTACAGAGTCCACGGCGCTGATTGGCTAATGCTGATAAGCCGCACACACGTAAGACCGAATATTTCTATTGGTTGTCAATTTTAGCCCGGGGAAACCCAAAAACAAACGAGTGGAATGTAAAATACCCTTTCACATTTTAATCAGCTGATTATGAATACGACAATACATCTCGTAAAACGTCAATTATTCAGTGTTTAGTCCATCTTTTGAAATGCAAACAAACATTGTTTGGCATAATTTTGTACTAATAAGTAGCGCATTGTCAGATTCAAGCTGCTGAAATGCATTTCTGTAAAGTGTTCTAAGATTCCGGGAAATGTCAATCTCCCGCTGTTGGACGTGCCTCAGAAATAACTTATATTGTTTAAACAAGATAAAATGTACAGTTTAATATTTTGGACTTAATTTGATTGGAAGCCAGTGTTGCCGTAGGTAACTAGGTTGAAAATATTCAACAAAACTAGTTAAAATTTTTCTGTTCTGGAAATAAATTAACCTATTTATGAACTGGACTGTAGTGCTACTGTATTGTAGGTTCTTGTTATTCTGGGGGGGGGGAGATATCAGTCTTCCACTGTTGTAGGTTGAGTTTTTTTCATCTGTGCACTTACCTAGTTTGTCAAGTGTCCACCATCACATAGCCTTAGGTGGATACCTGTTTTGAACTGTTAAATTATTTATCAATATGAAAACAAAGAATCTTGAATCTAGTTAAACCACAACATTCAACATAATATTTCTTTCATCTAGAATAATTTGTTTAGCGTGATATTCAGAGTTCAAAGCGTTAACCCTTTAAACCTCATAGCTCAGAAATGACAAATTCTTTATGATGTACAGTAATGAATATTATATTGAGTAATTTGAAATTAATTTGACTGAGCTGCTGCTGCCATAGATGCAACATTTTTAACAGGTTTCCTGTATAGTTGGCTTGAAATTGAGACATTGAGGGTTAAACTGGTATTACTATCTATCAGCCCAAAATGTCTATGTACCTTGTGCAACCAACAACCTTGTATTACCATGAGGAATATGTTGTATGATTTTTGGGTTTTGAATGAGTTAACCCTTACCACTCTGGTGTCAAAATTTGTAATTTCAAATTAAATTAAAAGATGAACTGGTTTTCATTTTTCAACAAATTTGGTGGGAGATGGTGCTGTCATAGACAGCAAAATCTTCTAGCAAAATTGTTGAAAAATATACACCAGTTTCTTTGATACTGACAGAGTAAAAGATAGAATATTGACATCAGTGTGCTAAGGGTAAATGACTTGAACATAACCTGTTAATCACCGAACCGGCCAAAATAGCTTCTGCAGTGATCTTGAGAAATAGCTCTGTACACCAAGAGACTATTTTTGAAAGTTTAACACTGGAGTGGTTGGTGCGACAGCAGAATCAGACATTACAGTGGTAAACTTGAAAAAATAGTCTCCTCTTGACCTGTAAATGAACAAACAAGCGCGATTTTATTATTCCAACATTTTTCAAAAAGTGGTGGGATAGAAAATCTGCTGTCCAAGAAGTAAATCACAACTTAATTCACTGGAATGAATAATTGTATATAAGATTTCATTGATCAGCTGGAAAGTCAGGAAATCTGAGCAATCTATTTCATGCTGTACCCTATACTCAATGAGAAAATGCTGTCACACAAAACAATAATGACTTCGGTGACATGGTCATGTTTGACATTTAGTAATGCATCCCTCTGAGGTGAGAACTCTTATCTGAAAAAATATATCAAATTAATAAAACGTGTGAAAACACTTATTCAATTTCACTCTGTATGACAATGACAGTGTACGCGCATGATATTTCAATAGGCAAACTATTTTT
The DNA here is from genome assembly GCA_034401795.1 of Chaetoderma sp. LZ-2023a. Lineage (NCBI taxonomy): Eukaryota > Metazoa > Mollusca > Caudofoveata > Chaetodermatida > Chaetodermatidae > Chaetoderma > Chaetoderma sp. LZ-2023a. The sequence continues at coordinate 44,315,469 of CM067371.1, forward strand.
AAAACAGTTTCACTGAAACCTGCTGTTCCATAGAGAGGGGCAAACAGCTGTCAATCAGGTTATTTTCAAGATATTCTCATCTCTCTTAAAAACAAATTTATTTGTAATCAGAGTGAGCAAGACCAAAAACTCCTTGTTTCTTTATTAATTCAGTCAGATTATTTAATTTAAGGATATAGCTGCTCAAACCGCAAGACCTAAATCACTTTCAGACAAATTAATTTCAAAATATTTAGTTTTCTGCAGATCTCAGTTATAGATCATCTGGTCTGAAAAACCTGAGAGGCCAAATGAGCTTATTCCATGGAAATATATTTGGTCTAAATAGCTCAATAAATAAAAAATATGCAATGATTGTTTGCAGGTCGTTAAATTTTTTGAAAAACCTTTACCATTCTACCAGTAGCAAATTTTGAGTTTGGAAGAGAAGCCCTTGCCTATTTGGATCACTAAGTCACACCATCATCCACTTCATGCAGAGCTTACTAGCTGAATGTGTTATTACTGGTGACCATTCATATTTAAGAAAATTTACCGTTTACATATATTCTTAAGAAACTAGGCCAGATTGATCTACTGGGAGATGTTTTTCCCAGATATATGTGCGTGAAAAGTCAGCTAAGCTAAAGCAAACTCGACAATATCGGCCAATTATATTAGAGCTTTTGTTACATGTAGTTGATGGTCTTGACAGTGAAAACAGTGATGTATAGATTTTGATCTTTGAGCCAGTGTCCATCATCAATTCTTTTGTTTTGTATGGAAATTCATTTTTTTCATTTCTGACCTAAATGGTTCATGTTTTTGTCAAAATGTTCATATTTGGAAATTAGATATCCATGCTTTGTACAGAAATGTTTTAATCTTCAGTCAAAATGGTCATATTTCTGCATTTGTACCAAGATTTTTATGTTTCTGAATAAAAATTATGCATTTCAGCCCAAAATCTTCATATTTCCTATCAGAGTTATTGCTGTTAATGGTTAAGATTGGTTATGAAAATTGTCATTTTACTTAGTGAATGTTCATTTGCTGGCCAAGAAGACATTTTTTGAAATTTTAACACTGGAATGACTAACAAAGGCATTACAGTGATAAATTCTTGAAAATATTCCCAATACCACTGCAAAGGCTGGTTTTTGCCGGCTTAATTATCATTAAAGAGTTAGACCTGGCTCTCGTAGTTGATGAATTTTCAGTGAGCATGGCAATAATATAGGTTTTGGGCCTGTTGAATAGGAATTTGACATTATTGGTCAGTGGCCATCATTTCATATCCAAGTTTTGCCATTTTGGGCCTAAATTCTTAAATTTTTTTACCTAAACTATTCATGTTTCCTGTTAAAATGTTCATATTTGGAACATAGCTATCAATTCTTCATACAGAAATGTGTGTATGTTCAGCCTAAACTGTCTTACTTTTGCATTTTGCACCAATATGTTTTGTTTCTAAACAAAGCAGTTGCTTTTTAGTCCAAATTTTCTTGTTTCCTGTCAAAGACTGCATGTTTCTGACCAGAATCTTCACATTTCCAGCTTAAATTTTCAGATTACTGGTCATTTTAAATTTTTTTTAGCATTTTGAACCCAGATATTCTTAGTAACTGTGAAAATCTATATATTTCTTGGTAAACACTTGCTTATAATCCCAAATTCACAGATTTTAATACCAAGTTTTTGCATTTTCACACATATTCTTTCATTTTAGGTCCAAATTTTCTAATTTGTTGTTAAATTTTAAACACTGGCTGATATTTTACGAAATGGTCCATTACAGATTTAACATTTTGAGCCCAGATACACATATTACCTGTCAAAATGTATATATTTCTCTAAACTTACGCTTTCAACACAAAATTGACAAATTTCAGCCAGAAATGTTTGCATTTCAACACCAATTTCTGCATTTAAGTACAAATGTCCATGATTCCAGCCATATTCTGTGTTTGAAACCCAATTTTAAATGTTTCTTGTACAAATACTGATATCCTAGGTGAGTGATACACTCAGGATACATATGGATGGCCAAGGAATCCCTTGCATGCTATCCTCACACACCATTGGCTTTACCTGTGGTTGTGAGCTAGAAAGGCCATGTACCCCGCCTTTCACATAGGTTACCCAATCTATAACACCTCACTGTACTGTGTCATATGAAATGTATATACTATAAACTGTATGATATTATTCACAGAAGTAGCTATCGAAATGAACCTGTAATCCATATTTATACGATGCTTCCTAATACTGTGACGATTCCGAGAAATCAAATGTAGCAGTTAAATCGAGTCAGTGAACAACATATCAAGTTCATACTCCGCGGCTATCATCGCGATGTAATATATATATATAGTAATATATAATGAGCTCATTTATGTATGTATGTATGTACGTACGTAAGTATGTATGTATGTATGTATGTATGTATGTATTTTTATTTTATTGACGCACTGGAAACGTGCGGCTTCAATTTCCATGTGCTAACTTAGCCGACAGTGCTGCACCCGTTGGTTTAATTTGTTGATCACCATCTCCCGGTCGGGGGATCGAACCGTCATCCTGCAACTCCGCATAGCATCAGCAACCAGGCATCTTTCCACTGGACCACCGCACCAAGACTAAAAAGTCAAGGATTGGCCGACCAGCTTTCACATGTCTGATATACTGACACACTGACGATTCATATGGGACTATCTGTGGATGCATCTGTCACAATCAATCCTAGGCTTTTACGCCTATTGTACTCTGACTCCAGCACGGCTCTGGCAGTATATGTATTTTTATTTTATTGACGCACTGGCAACGTGCGGCTTCAATTTCCATGTGCTAACTTAGCCGACAGTGCTGCACCCGTTGGTTTAATTTGTTGATCACCATCTCCCGGTCGGGGGATCGAACCGTCCTCCTGTGTAGCATTATATGGAATGGCTGGGTAAAGCGGAGCAGTTGCAGCAATTACAGGCTGAGTAGATTCAATTGGTTCTGTATCCACTGAAGGACGCAATTCATTAGGTCTAAGATAATATATGTATCCTGAGTGTATCAAGATCATATAGACATAGAATGTTTTTGACAATATGCGTTTCAAAACAGTGGTCTGAAACATGGGAACCGGAATTTCATTTGGAGGTTTCACATTCTCACCTGAAATTGCATTATGTAAGTCAAAATTACGCCATTGTGCACAAAGAGTAGAGCGAAATGGATGTTGGGTAAGAGTAAAATCAATCGAACATTCATACTGTCTACTGTATAGTAGCATTGGAGAAACTGGAGCGGGCCAAACAGGCAAAGAAACAGTTTCCTGGGTGTCAGTGAGTTGTAGCAGAAGGTAAGTATGTTTAGGCGGTGTAAAAACATAAGATCTCAAAAGAACCAACACTACACCCAATAAAACAACGCCGATCATCAATAAAGTGATTGAAGCTGGTGTTAAACGCAATATAATATCATTACTCAATGAGGTAGGAGGAGATGTACTGGGTGTCTGCCACACCATCTTTGGCAGTGGTGGGGTCTGTTCGAGCACATTAGCAGCTTTTGCCATCTGCACTATAGTCAGAGTCATTGCAAGGATACGCATGCGCCGGATAGCATATATACCTGCCACTAATGATATAGTGGCAATGATCAATGCAATGTACCCAACGATTTCCGGATTAACCATCATGTAAGTGGGTGGTAATGATAAATCACCCATTAGTAGTGAACCAGTCAATGTCTGATACACAGGCTTATCATCTTTAATCAGAAGCCGCTGCCTTGGATAAAGACACATCAAATGAATCATCTAATGCAACCAAGCGTGAACAATTGTGAGTAGGAATACGAAAAGACGGAATTTCAAACGGGACCAGCATTTTATGAAGTGTATCACCCAGAAGGTGTGAAAGATTACTAGGCGAAAAGAAATGTAATAGAAGACCCAGGTTCACCCCATATGATTTTGTAACAGTACCATCTAGATCATGACAGTTTGTGAGACTAGACGGAATGTAATAACCAGTGGCTAACAAACTGCATGAACAAGGCAACTGTATAACACAAAATGCACACCCTCCTATGTCATTTACCTTCTTGTCACATGACAGTACAGCAGTACTGATATTTTACATTAGAATAGTAGCAGGTGCAATTTGAACAACATACGGTCGTGTATTGTTCGGTTTTAGTTTGAACTCGCACAGCTTATGTGCTTGACCTAGATCATTTTGATATATAGCCGACAAACATGATGGTTTATTCAAAGACATAGTAGCTGCAATATTTGGACATGTAAGAAATAGCTTACCAGTACACAAAGTGTACTCAGAAGATGTCAAATGAAAATAACTGTCATTGTTTATGGCAAAATAATCAGGAAGACCTACCAACTCAGTGGTATGAGAAATAGCATCACTTAAAGGTACGGGATGTATATTTACTTGGTAAACAGTAAAAAGGTTGACATGTTGTGTAACCGGTATGTGTAATTGTAAAATAACTGACTCCCCATGTAGATAGGCGTCGACATATTGATTGATATAATAATATCCAGTATCAAGGTGTGCAAGACGAAATTTAGGGTGTTTGTCCATTAATTCCTTCTGTATGTTTCTTAATGTCTCTTGCAAAAGCATTGGAGGGACCAGTGTAGGTGACAAACGATGATGTGCAAGCTCATTAACCGCCAGTAAGAATTCTTGAAGTACACTTTTGATATGGATAGCACTGTGCAAAACATCGACCATAAAGCGAGTCATCGTTAACCATTGCGTCTGCAAAGCTTCAGAAATGTTTGTTATTGTCTTCTGCACATATTGTAAGCCACGATGATTGTCATTTATAGCTTTCATATGATTTCGAAATATATCATTTGCAGCAGCTATGAAAGACGACATATGTAATTCATGTGTCTGATAATTCTTATTGCTGGATCTCATATGCTGTATAATCGTATTTACATGTGTAGCAACCCGTTGAACATCTGATGTTGTAGCAATTCCAAAAAGATGTTTAGCAATTGTCGCAACAAACGGAATGATTGCTCGACGTGTCCTTGAATCAGTAGAATGAGCTACATCTTGTGGCAAGGTTGTCTTTAATCTTTCCATGGATTCCCTAACATCAGTAAGTATAGACGCACGTAACGTAGGAATGTAATCAAAAACAATGCCAGCTTGAATACAGTAAGTATGATTACTGGCATTTTGTCTTTGTGCAGTTGGTAAGAGCTCACACGGATGTTCGTATGTAATTGGATGTATCGATGCATCAGGCAACTTCACTTCAAAAGAGTGTAACCAACTCTGTTCAGAAATGTCCATCATTGCAATCTTATTAAATATGACACCGAAATTAATCCTTTGTTTAATTTCTCTGTGTGGTCTACCTATCGCCAATGCAATGCTCACCAACACTAGGGACATGTGAGATAGCATGATCCACAGGTCTGTAATAGAAATGAAATAAAATTGTATAGAAAAATGGAGATAAGCCAAGCATAAATTATAATCAAATTCATAGTAGTAGGAAGAGAAGACCTGTGAAAGATACATGAAATAGCCATATAGATATCATACATAGCTAAATGTTATTAGTCCCGGTGTGGGTTAATCATTACAATGCGCATGTACTACCTTCTACGTCTTACGTGACCAGTATGTGTGCGTGATGCATGACATTCTCTAATTAGCTGGCCAGGCAATGTATCTGCCAATTGCCATGTAGGTGGTGACGTTTTATTTTTACATCTGATCTTATAGTACTTCTTTCCATGTACATTTCTACATGTCATGATCTTGTCAACTTCATGAGTTACAGGTGTGTCATGTTCAGATGGATATATCTCCTTTGTTGTGCCGTCCAATTCAGTCACGTCAGTATCTTGCACCTGAATGTCTATCGGTGGAGAAGGAGTGTCAAGTTTGTCTTCCAATACTCCATCAGTAGCAGTCGATCCTTCCTCTTCTTCTGGATGAGCTTGAATTAATTCAGGATTAAGTTCTTCAGATTGTATGTACTCCAACGGCGGATTTGTAGGCCTTAGTTTTGGATCAACATAAGGTCGGAGGCGATTAGCATGTACATATGATTGCACCAGAGAGTTATCAATACATTTACGTATCCTATACGTAACATTGCCCTGATGTGTGCATATGTAATATGGACCTATGTACTTGTATGTCAATTTTCTAGACAACCCAGTTTTAGTATGTGAGCAAAGAAGCCATACCTTTTGCCCACCACTATACTGAGGTATACCTGTGTTCCTATCATAATATGCTTTGTACTTCTTGTGTGCCTCCATGATATTTTCCTTTGCTATTTTTCGAGTTATTTCTAAATTATTCATGATTGATTCTAATTGTGCATGTGGATTCACTGGTGGGGTGGTGGGTATTAACGAAACATCGATAGGCAGTCTGCACTCACGTCCAAACATTAAATAGAAAGGACTATATAAACTACTTTGAGTGGCAGGGCTAAATCTATATGCAGATAATATAGCTGGTACAAGAGCTGCCCAATCCTCCTGATCAGGAGAGCAATACGCACATAGCGTTTTGGAAATAACTCCATTCATCCGTTCCACAGCAGCATTTGTTTGTGGGTTATAAGAACTTGTATTTACCTTTGTTATCGAAAAGATATTGCACAAATCAGTCATCAATTTAGAAAGAAATGACAAGCCTCGATCCGTTATCAGATAAGATGGAGCACCATACCTGCAAATTATGTCTTTATAGAAAATGTCTGCTATTGTTGTGGTTTCCATATTACGTATGGGGAAAACTTCTGGCCACCTACTATAAGATTCTACACACACCAATAAATAATGATTCCCTTGAGGATCCTGACGAAATGGACCAAGGATATCGAGGTGCCAGGTGTCAAATATATCTCTCACTGGAAGTGGGTGTAATGGAGCTGGTTTAGCATGTGCCTGACGTTTTGTTTGTTGACATATTATGCAAGATTTCACATAATATTGGATATCACGGTACAGAGTCGGCCCGAAATATTTCTGCCTTATTGTTTGAAAACACCGTTCAATCCCCTGATGACCACCTGCCAGAAGGCTATCATGATATGAAAGAAATATATCATCACGTAATGTATGCGGAACTGCTAATTGCTTAATCAACCTCTCAGCTCTACTACCCTTTGATCTCGGATAATATAAATGGTAAAGTACACCCTGGTCGATTATGTAATCCTGACTTTCTAGCATGACTCGTCTGGCAATTTTCTCATCCTCCGGAAGACTTCTATCTTGTATATAGTCAATTATTATAGAAAAATCAGAATCAGCCTTCTGAGCCACTGTCACAGCATCTTGATTGACAGCTAATATTTCTGTTGCATGTTGAATAGGTGTTATATTTGAATATTCTTTCTCAGCCAGTGCTATAGCATTTATAGCTGGTGATACATCATCTGGCTCAGCATCAGATCGAACTTTTGTGATGTCATCTGTCATTGGGTATGGACGTCTACTTAAAGTGTCAGCATTTTCATGTTTCCTTCCTGATTTACATATAATTTCATAATCATATTGTTGAAGATATAACACCCATCTTCCCAGGCGACCACTAGTGTCTTTTGTAGCATATAACCACTTTAATGCAGCATGATCTGTGTATATATATAATTTTGCATGCAACAAGTACTCTCTATATTTCCTTATACCAGCAATTACAGCAAGCATCTCTCGTTCAGATATACAATATTTCTTTTCCGCATCAGATAGAGATCTCCCTCCATAGCTAATGACATACTCCTTACCATCATCATCTCGTTGTCCCAAAATATAACCCAAAGCAGTTCCACTTGCATCTGTATATATAGAGAAAGGTCTTTTAAAATCTGGGTATCTTAATACAGGTGGAGATAGCAAGGCATGTATTATCGCCTTAAAAGATTCTTCGCATTTCTCATCCCAATGAAATTTTATATCTTTACGAAGCAAGGTGTTAAGAGGACTAGCTATGTCAGCAAAATTTGGTACAAAGGACCTATAAAATGAGGCCAAGCCAATAAATTGTCTAACGTGTTTCGCAGATTTGGGTCTAGGGTAAGTTCTTAAGACTTCTGTATTTTCAGGATTAACTTGTATACCCTGTGGAGTTAATATATGACCTAGATACTAATGGATGCACGTGCAAAGTGACATTTTGAAGGCTTTAGTTTTAGATTGACAGACCTGAATCTTTCAAATACATTTTCCAAATGTTGAAGGTGAGTCTCAAAATCTGGACTAAAAACAATTATGTCATCGATGTATGCCATGGCATAATCCCAAGTGATACCTTTTAACAGTTCTGTTATAACCCTTTGAAAGCAGAAACTAGCATTCTTCAACCCAAATGGAATCCCACGGAATTGCAGATTGCCAAACTTTTCACTTTGAAAAGAGGTCTTGTGCGCAGTGGAACCTGAAAAAAACTGGATGTAACATCTAAAGTGCTGAAAATCTGTGCATGAGAAACAGCTATCTGATCTGTTATAGCATCAAAATGTGGTATGCTGAACGTAGATTGTATTGTCTTTTTGTTCAAGTTACGAAAATCGAGACATAGACGAAATGACTTGTCTGGTTTCCGTACCATGACAACAGGTGATTCCCATTCACTATCACTAGGCTCCACTATCCGGGCTTGTAATAGCTCGTCTATTTGCTGATCAATAATCTCTCGCATCACAGGTGTCGACCGGTAGTATCGTCTGCGGACTGGAATCTCATCACAAGTTTCTATCTTATGTGCTGGGACCTTAGCCAACCTCAATTCAGTCAGTTTCATTGCAAAAATATCATGATATTGTCGTAATAACATTAGCAATTGCTGTTTTTGACTATCTGTTATATCAGCCCCTTGTAAATCAAATCCAAGATCCAATGCAAGTTTCATATTTTCAGATGTCCATTCAGTGTCCACAGCAGCTATGAAACCAGTCTCATTTTGTGAAGTATTCTGTGTAGCTGCTGAGGGAGAAAAATCAATAATCATCTCTGCAGACAGCGGAGAGAGCCTAGCAATGGGAGTCCCCCTGTCCAATACAACATGTGAATCAGTGTAATTGTAGAAATGCAAGCACAAGGTCTCCTGCTCACCAGACAACACCGCGCGTGGAATCAATATTGATTTTTCCTCACGCAAACTATCCAATGGTTCTAGTAGCATTATCTTGGCTGAACATTGATGCTGCACTGGAATCGCCATCTGCAATATGGAGTTTTTGGGTACCGTGATAGACTTTTTGATTTTTAAAAGGGATAATTTAGGTACATCTTGTGACAGTAAAGATCATTTTGACATCCCATCTAGTAAAAGCAATGTATTTTGAGTAAAATCAATGGTAGCCTTTTGCGTTTGTAAAAAGTTGATGCCAAAAATTATTGGATAAGCACAGTTTGGAATCACATGGAAGTCTTGACCAAGAGTAATGCCACCTATGTAAACAGGTAGGCTTACAATACCCTTAACTTTAATTTGTGATCAATCCACTCCCTGAACCCAAGGTATTTTTGCACTTATCAAAGGAAATATTTTATTTAGTTTCATTTTTCGATATGTATCATAATTCATGCAAGAGATAGTAGCACCTGTGTCAACCAAAGCATTCATACTGTGGTTATTCACAGAAATTCTGACATGATTATGGGAGGAAAGAGAGCTTATATAGACTGGAATTTCAGAAATTTGTTTTGTGTCATTCTTATAATTTTTAAGTGGATACATATTTTCAAAATTTTTCAGAAGTTGGCCTCCCTGTTTGGATGCTTTATTTTTCTGTTCAATCAGGTGAGGCCCGTGCCCCTATGGAGGTGGATTGCTTCTACCCCTCTTCCTGCAAACACGTGCAAAATGTCCGATCCTTTGACAATAGTTACATTTTAGCCTCAAAGCCGGACACACATGTCTGTTATTGTATTCACCTTCACAACGGTAACAAGAAAGCTGTCGTGTTCTCTGTAATTGCATGCCTGTATTGCCATTAACTGTCTGGGTGTAACGTGAGCCTTGATATTGATTTTGTCCATTTTCTCTCATATTAAAATTAACTCTGGGTTTAAATGTGGGTGATGGCGGTGGTGTTCTCCTAGTTTGTATATTGCTAATCGTGTGTACACGTGTCGGTAATTTAGCTAATTCTGCTTTGATCTCTTCAAGCATAGAGGTTATGTCTTCACTATTTGTCTGCTGTAGCCCAACCGCCTGCACTGTTCTAGCCAAATCTGTGGCCTCTGTCAAGTTCTGTGGGTTTTCCAGCATAACATAATTACGTAGATGCGGCTTTAGTCCTCTGATAAAACACTCAAGGATTAGGTCATTTGATCTGTCTAACATGGCTCCTAATCTTTGCAGTTCTGTTAAATAGTCTTCTACTGTTTCACTAGGCAATTGTTTTCTACCAGAAAAAGCTTCTATCTGAATCCATCGGTTTGATGAATGTGGCTTAAACCGTTCCAAAAAGCGGTCACAAAGAATCTGAAATGATGTAATTTCTGTCATAGGAAGTAAATTCACCCCTTTTTGAGCAGCGTCTTTCATTAATAAACAAAAATGATCTATCTTTTGTTGATCGTTCCATTGTTTTAGTGCTGCATAACGGTTAAATCTTTTTATGTACGAGTCCGCGTTTTCATTTGCCCGTCCGTGGGAAAAGTCAAAAAGAGGCATTGCTCTAACCATATTAATCCTATTTGATAATCCACTAATGCTATTATGAAGTTCTACTTGAATACCATCACATTTCTCATCAATTGCCCTTGTAATTTTTGCCCAGTTTCTGGTATCATAGTTAGCATTTTGTGGATGAACTGTGTTGTCCATCATACTTCATGGCTGTATTAAATAAGTTCATGCAGCCGTTGCCTAAGTAATTTGTATCTCTCTTCTATCCAAAGTCAATAATATTTGTATGTCACCAGTTTTACGGCGTAGATTGATTACTTTAAAATTGGTTGAATATTTTAATCTAATAAGGTTCTTTGTTGTTCATTTTCCTAATCATATTAACAGCTCTATTATGCGCAGTCACTTCAAGAAAATCAATACATGTGCTGTAGCCAAATTGTTTTGTATTATGCTCGTGCATAGCTCAGGTCAAGCAGATAGCATTCCAAGCTGGCTCTAAGATATCAGTATCGATCAGTTTTGTTCATGATCATTTTCATTAATTAAATCTCTTACCGGATTGCTGGATCTGAAGATATTACCACTGAATACTTGCACAAAACTTGCAGAAATTGTCCGAGAATTGTACCCGAAGATACTCCACCACTTTATCACCGTTCGGTTTGTGGATCTGGGGGACGATCCACCCTCAAGCCGGATGATAATCTCTCAAAACACAATGATGTCCGTTAAGTTTCAATATTCAGTGGTTCTTATTCTCTGAACGAATTAAGCTAAATCACAACTTTGAGACAATGTAGGGTCACTTATCTAATCTTTATTGATCATTATTGCACGAGATCTTCATTCCACAGTTTATAATTTAAGATTAATTATTCTCTTTTGTCAAATATTTATTATCTAACATTTACACTTTCCTTCTCAATTAATTAATTTCCTAAGCAAATGTCTTATAACACTTTTTCTTAATTCTTGCCAATATTATCTTTATATTTCAGTACAATTCATTATCCAACACGAGACCTTATGAAAGACTTATATTTCTTTTAAACAAATGATTCTGAATCTTATTGTTTCTAAGTCTAAAACTTATAACGAGAATGACAAGTGATTCCAAGAATGATCAAAAATGGAATGCCCAAAGTGGGTGCTTTTCCCTTTATAAAGGTTTCTGGACCTTCACGTGACCATTATTGACTTCTGGACACGTGTTCAATGAATTTCACCTACGTCATAATCAGATCCAGCCTAGGTCATAATTTATTCCTGTTTGTCATAGTGTCTCAGCCTGGATAACAGATTGGAACTGTCAAACTGAATAGTATGCATGGATTTTTGTAATTGCAAATCTGATAGAATCGAAGCCAGTAATGGACTTTTATACCATATAGTATCCATGCATCAAGCTTCAGTTCTATATCAGTACCAAATCTGACAGTTTTCTCATTATTCTGGACCAACTTCTCCCATTACTGAGAGTTTTATGTGATCCCTGTATTAGCTAGTACACTGTTAGGACCCTGTCTTTACCCAAACTAATTACTATAGATAACAGTTAACACGCACTGGCACTATGTATATAATTCATCTGCTCTGTATAATCTCTTCTTCCCCTTTTCCTTCTATTTGATTCTTAATTTCATTATTTATTGGAACAAAGCAATTTGCCTTGAATGAACTATTGAAGGCCCAGCATATGATACTTGTATGCAGACTCATTTGTTGCACATTGCAACTACTGGGACTGTTTAAATCTGTACCTGATAAAATGTCAGGAACCGGCAAGACTGTGCCTGACATTTGATAGTTTTGTGCTTGACAATGTCCTTGACAGGCACCTTATTTCCAGGCTTGCAGCCATTCCAGTCGTAAATTTCAAAAATACATCTTGGCCTGCAAATTGTCATTAAATAGGCAAATTATTTGATATTTTGACCTAATTTAGCCATTAAAGGGTTAATTTGCTTAAATCCTTGAAATCATAACTTAAATCTAACACTAAGTGCTAAAACTGAAAAATAATCAACTATCATGACTATATATACTTAGTTTATTGCTTTCATTTAACACAATTCTCATTTACAGTAACATTTATGTTTAAAACACATAGAATGCAGTACAAACAGGTATTTATCATCTGTGTTGAATGAAAAATTGATTAGGCTGTCATGGCTGTGTCAATGGTGTGATCTGATAAAGTGTTTTGTACATTATCATCCATATCAATATGTATGTGGCCCTATTTGTCTACACATAGAGTATCTATCTGTTCAGTTTGTCATATGATTTCCTCAGAACACACACTAATTTAGCATAGTCTGTAGATTTCTACATTGAGAATGCTTCTTGGAAAGTTGGTAATCTGAGAAGGCACACATTCATTTTAATTGACGCAGTCTTTTAAAAGTGCTGATCTTTCTAAATCATGAACAATTGTTCAGTCCATCTTGCATCTCATCAGACTCATTGTAACACTGACTCTGCTTCAGTAGGCTTTGCTCACACTTTATTATGGCACCTGCAAAATAAATGACAGTTGTGTTGAATGGTCAAATCAATCAGAAACTGCCTTAGTAGTGGTCCTGAGAAATGCCTATGCATGTCGAGAGGACATTTTAGAAAATTTACCACTGGAATGGCTAGCTCAATAACAGGGCCAGTGAGTCCAGTGGAATATTTTCTAAAATAGTATTCTCTTTAAAATAACCTTTACCACTCTGATGGCAATATTCTATCATTTGCCATGTCACTAGCAAAGAAACTGCAGAAGGCTACATTTTTCAACCACAGCAACATATTCCATCACATTTGTTGAAAAATTAACTACCATTTTTAGCTCACCTGACCTGAAAGGTCAAGTGAGCTTATGCCGTGGCGTCCGTCCATCGTCCGTCAACTTTTGCTTTAAAACGCTACTCCTTAACCAATAGCGAATCTCAACTAAATTTTGGTCACAGGATGCTATTGTGCTCGGATCCGGAACTTCCATTTGGAACTTTGATTCATAAATCTCTTGGGTCAAAATCTTAGATTTTATTACAAATTTACCTTCTTCTCCTTACACTTTTGACCGATTTCAATCTATTGTGGCTGAAAGGATCCTATTGTCATAGGTTATAGAAGATCCATTCAGAATTTTGATTTGTAAATATTTTGGGTGAAAAACTTAGATTTTATTAAAAATTTACCGGAAATTGTCAAATTGCTTCTCCTTAGAATTTTGACCGATTTCAACCAAATTGGGCTGAAAGAATCCTATGGTCATAGGCTCTAGAACTTCCATTCAGAATTTTGTTGCGTAACTATTTTGAGTGAAAATCTTAGATTTTATGAAAAATCTACCGGAAATGGTCAAAATGCTACACAAGCCTCCTTAGCTGCTTGGCATATTTCAACCAAATTTGTCTAGATGCATTCTATGGTGGTAGGCTCTAGAACTTCTTTTCAGAATTTTGATTGATCAATTTTTTGGGTGAAAATGAGATTTTATGAAAAATCTACCGGAATTGCTCAAAGTGCTACTCCTCCATAGCTGCTTGACTTATTTCAACCAGATTTGACTGGATGCAGTCTATGGTGGTAGGCTCTAGAAAATATTTTCAGAATTTTGATTGATCAATTTTTTGGGTGAAAATCTGAGATTTTATGAAATTTACCGGAAATGGTCAAAATGCTACTACTCCATAGCTGCTCGGCATATTTCAAACACATTTCACTAGATGGATTCTATGGTGGTAGGCTCTAGAAATTCTATTGTTGGTGAAAATCTTAGATTTTATGAAAATTTACCAGAAACTCTCAATTCGTTGCTTCTCCTTAGTCGCTTGATATATTTCAAACAAATTTGGCTAGAATGGCCCTATCATGGTAGACTCTAGAACATCTATTCAGAATTTTAATTGGTCATTTTTTTGGGTGGCCATCTTGGATTTTCCGGAAATGATCCATCATATCTATTTAAATACAAATGGTTCAAATGCTAATGGTCCAGGTGAGCGCGTCAGGCCCTTGGTCCTCTTGTTTAATTTAATTTGAAAACTTTGCAATCGGAGGTGTAAAGGTTAATCTTGGTCTGCAAAGTGCAAATTGGCATTCAATAAGCAAACTTTGATTTTCTAAACCATTCTTGACCATTAATGATTAACACTAAGACTTGAATTTCTTCAAGAAAATAAAAAAAATTCAAGAAAATTTAAATTTTCTCAAAGAAAATGTCAATTTGCAGACCAAGAGAAGAATATTTCCGAAGATTTACCACTGGAATGACTGGCTCGGTTATTGGACCAGTCATTTCACTTGTAAATTTTCAGAAATTACCTTCTCTTGGTCTGCAAATGGGCATTTCTCAAGACCACTGTAAACACCATTTTGGGCTGATATGTGTGTTAAAGAGTTAAGGTGTTGAATAATTTAATTCAGCTGGAAAGCTGAGTGGTATAATTTGTATCAAAATATTTAAATTATTAATAAAAGATTATTGTGAATATTTTGAGGCTAAATGTACCAGGAAACTGTTGCTTTCTAACGTGTCCAAGAAAAGTTTCCTATGTAACCAAAAGCTCCCGGCCATTCAACAATTTACCTACTAATAACTTTAAAATTGAGAAACAGTGATAAGGCAATGACAAATTTAGCCAGATAATACCAGTCATGTCAGTAAAGATAATCATTCCATATAAAATCATGCATTTATATGGATCTTGTTTTTCAGCTGTCATTAATTCATCATAAATCTGAAACAATATTAGCAATTAGAAAACTGTTTGACATGCCTTTATTGTTGAAAAATTGAAGCAACAAATTGCAAATTATCAACACCTAAATAAAAGATATTCCACAGGATACACAGGAGGATCAAGAGCGTCTAATTATGAATTCAACTGACTTCATTCCAAGTAGGGGAGTCATTGACAGATTGGGCTAGGGACTAGGGCTAGGGACTAAATTAGAACTGTTGTGGAACAAATGTGTATGCCTACATCATATATTTGATCCTGCAACATCTAAATCTTACTAGAAGTAAGACAGCCTGTTTGGGAAACTCACTGTTAATTAAAATGTCTCATAATCCATTTGCTATGGTATTAAATTTTTAACCATTTAATACCCAGTATGCTATCTACTATCTACAGTGGTCTTGTGAAATATCCATATGCAGAGCAAGGGAAAACTACTTTTGAATACTTGCCACTGGAGTGACTGGCTCAATAACCGAGCCAGTCATTCCAGTGGTAAATTTTCAAAAAGTAATCTCATCTGCAAACAGACATTTTCTTTTCATAAAAATGAAATTTTCTTGAAATAATTTAAGCATTAAAGGGTTATGCATAGGCTCATAATGTCTAATTGACATAACCAGGACTTATGTACATATATTATGCTTAAATTATAGGTCATGGAAAGAAAGGTAAAAGTCATGGAATTTCACAGAGTGACCTAGACGGTTTCTGTAAACGAGAAACCTTTGAAATCTAGATGCGCTCAGATAGCATCTCATGTATTTTATCTTTGTCATGGAAATTAAATTGTTACAGCATAATTTTTCACAGTAACGTTTTTGTGATTTTCATGACTTTTCCATGACATAGAATAAGGGTGGTGATGTGGGAGTGGGTCATGGAGAATATCCCATCCAGGTTTTGCCTGTCCCATAGTGTATCCCCATCCTACACCCTGATTAGTTTAAATGAGAAGCAATCAAAATGCTTTCTGCGAAATCAAAAGATAGTATTGAATGCTCACATGGTCAAACACCATAGCAAACATTATTCTTCTATGATCGATTAACTTTGAGTCCATTTATGAAGCTTGAGTTCGCTTCATAACAAAGGGAAAGCCTCAGCAACAGGCAATAGCAAAGTACGAAACAGGTGATGTAGCTTGAATATTGTTAGTCGTTTATTATATACACGCCTTTCTGCACTTTTCTGAAAGTTCTTTGTTAGTGTTAGTTTGCACAGTTGCCCAAAACATGTAAAATGCTCAATGGAAATTATTAGAGATAAATATAGACTTGAAAATAACATGCTTTCGTAAATCTCACAAATGCTCGCTACTGTAAACGAGACTTCGAATGAGAATTACGTCCATGTTCGGACCTATGTATAGTTTATGCACCATTTTTGACGAAAGTACCCTTGGTGAATACGGCCCCTGACATTTAGGTCCCCACACGAAACACAATGGTACTTTGTAATCCAGCAATTCAGCATTAGTTTAAAAATACCTTTGACCTATCCGCTCCTATGCCTCACATAACGCTTGAGTCAGACTAATGATTGATGAATTTGACACTTCCTTGGATTTCAATTCTCCACATACATGTATGTTAACTCCATTTCACATCGGCAGCTACTCCATTGCTATGTACTCGTAATCTAAATCTATGTTAGGCGATGTCAGGAATGAGAACGGTTTTTTTTCTAACCTAAAATGGAGAATGCAATCATATAAACCTCACAAATTAAAACCCATGGGCTGTATATTGGGGGTATATCGGCATTAAATTGTATTTTACAAGTTAAATATGAATGAATTCCTCATTTTTCCCTGCTACGTATTGCATGGACACAAATTACAATCAGCTGTTTAAAGTAATTTTCTAAGTGAGACGCACATGCGCATATATGTGCGTTCAAAACGATAGAGATTTTGTGGTGCTGCTTTAGCAATATGGGCCTAAACAAACGACCAGAGGTGTCATTTCCGAACAATCATTCACACGTCGCAATTAACCCTTACCAGTCTTGTGTCAAAAATTTTAAATTAAAAGATGAACTGGTGTATGTTTTTCAACAAGTTTGGTGGAAGATGGCGCCGTCGTAGACAGCAACATCGTCCAGCAAAATTGTTGAAAAATGTACACCAGTTTCATCAGAGTGGTACGGGTTAACGCTATACCACATCCAAAATTGTTGCGTTTTACCGGCTAAGTACTTCATTGATTAAATAGACACGTACGGTACAATTTTACCGCAATATATATTGCATACCAAAATTGTAATTTGCAAAACTTGTAACGGTGAAGCTTTCGGGCCAGTTATGTTCCTGTCGGGCCAACTATTGAACTTTGCTGGCCCTGTTAAAGCTTAACTCGACCCCTGATATATAGGTCATGAATTCAACTAGGTTGTCCGCCGAAGGCAATGAATGCCTATTGCTAAGTGAGTTCTTGCTGTATTAACGTCCTAGGTTTAGTATCGCGTACAGGGGTGTGTGTTCAGGAGCGCGAAAAACGTTTTCCTCAACAGTGTTCAATAATGTGTCATACGCTCACTATAGACAGGTTAGTTTAGTACTGTTAATGTAGACGACACATTACTGCACACTGTCCCACTAAGAACGTGAACGTTCGCCCAACATTTGCCTTCCTGAACTCACTCCAGGCAACACACTGTATACACTCAAGGTCTCACATTTCGTCGATCTCAGCGGTTTATGGCCACGAGTGAGAAAATATGTGGACAAAGTAGATTGTGTTTAAAGACAAGTAGGTGCATGTAAGAAATCATATTTATCAATTTCAAACGAAAACATCAGAAATTTAACTCGTGAGTAAGGGGGGGGGGGTGCACACTACAGTTGGTTTTCAACACTTTTTCGCAGTCCTTCAAGGTATTCAACTGATAATTGGTATATTGCTTTGTTATGAGAAGTTACAGACCAAGTTCGAGTTTCAGGCGTATGCGTCAGTTTTTGATGGAGTTATGCCCTCTTTTGACTTAAGAAATACGAAAAATATTGGCTTTCCGCACTTTTATCGCGCTCCTTCAAGATATTTAAGCGAAAATCAGTACATCGCTTTAGTATAAGGAGTTACAGAGCAAGTTGAGTTATGCCCCCTTTTGACTTATGAAATACGAAAAATATTAGTTTTCCGCACCTTTTTTCACAGTCTCAAGATATTGTACTGAGAATTGCTACATAGCTTTGTTATGAGAAGTTAAAGACCAAGTTTCAGGCGTATGCGTCAATTTTTGATGGCGTTATGACCCCTTTCGACTTAGGAAATATGAAAAATATCAGCTTTCTGCACTTTTTCTCTCACTCCTTCAAGATATTTACGGTAAAATCGGTACACCGCTTTAGTATAAGGGGTTACAGAGCAAGTTCGAGGTTCAAACATTTTCGTCAATTTTTCGACTTATGAAATACAAAAAATATTAGTTTTCCGCACGTTTTTTCGCAGTCTTTCAAGATATTGTACTGAGAATTTGCTACAAAGCTTTGTTATGAGAAGTTACAGACCAAGTTGGAGTTTCAGGCATATGCGTAAATCTTTAATGGAGTTATGCCCCCTTTCGACTTAAGAAATACGAAAAATATCAGCTTTCCGCACTTTTTTCCCGCACTCCTTCAACATATTTAAGCGAAAATCGGTGCATCGCTTTACTATAAGGAGTTACAGAGCAAGTTTGAGTTTCAGACATTTTCGTCAATGTTTCATGGAGTTATGTCCACTTTCGACTTATGCAATACGAAAAATATTAGTTTTCCGCACTTTTTTCCGCGGTCTTTCAAGATGTTATACTGAGAATTGCTACATTGCTTTGTTATGAGAAGCTACAGACCAAGTTCGAGTTTCAGATGTATGCGTAAATCTTTGATGGAGTTATGCCCCCTTTCATGCACTTTCGGATTAAATGTGGTGATTGAACGCTATTTTTAATATCTTGGGTTATAAATGTGTAAATAGACAACAATATGCTAGATGCGATTTCCTATATTTTACTGACACGTACGCAGTCACATGCATACACATTCACACACGCACGCAATGAGGCATATACTATGATGGCGACGTCGAGGAATAATAATAATGATGGTGGAGGTGGTGGTGGTGATGATGATGGTGATGATGTTATGTACTCACTCAACAAAAAAGAGCACTCAAATATTGTAGATTTTCGGCTTTTGTTCCATTGCAAAATGTTTTCTGATATTACAGATTTTCGGATTTTCCGAATTTTTTCGCATTTCCCGGATCAAGTCCAAAGTTGTGTTAACATTTTAACCGAATTGGATCAACAATAGGCCTATCCGATATATCCATAGATCCAGATTTTGATACGATCAGGATGCTGGCTACTATCCGCCATATCTGGATCGTGGCCAAAGTCTTAAAATCCTAGTTGACAGTAAGTTTCTTTGTTGTGTTAAAGTTTGAGATAAATAGTATCTGTAGCTTTTGAAATATCACCCCAGACACGGACACACACACACACACACGCGCGCACGCACGCACGCACACACACACACACGTGCGAATGTACACGCGCACATGCCTGGATGCGTGTACGGATACACGTATGTATGCACATATGTAAATACACAAGCACGTACGCATGCACTTACGTACACACACACACATGCACACACAAACATACAGATCCGATTGTAATATCTTCTTCCCCTTACCGGGCGAGGTTAATAACACCATCAATTAGCTCTTATGGTTAACTCGTTCCAACTACCAAACCAACCCACTTTGTCCTTACTGCGACACCACGTCAAAATTGCGGCCATGTATCATGGCCACGACCAAGTCATAGATGTACAATTTTAACATCAAGAACCAACTATGAAATTCTTTTTTATAGTGAATAAAATGCACATAAAAGTTCTTGAATTGGGTATTGCATTCAAGACAAGGAAAACAAAGTTTGTGACATAATGTTGTAGAATTTGAATATTTTTATGCTAGTTACAAGAAAAAATCTAGACGACTATATGACAAAGTTTTGTGTTGTATATTTTTGTCTTAGCTCTGTTTAAAGTGACCGGAGTCATAAAAAGTTGGAAAATTTGCATTAACTTTGGTTTTGTTAGAATCTAACAATGGTCGTGGTACTGACATTTCCATTGCAGTGATCTCATTAAGGATTATGCCACATCTCTATATTTCGTGGAAAGTCGCTGCTGGATGCTCTTTCTTTAAGGGGAGTTACCCCTAATATATTTACATAACATTAAATGTAAAATTAATGCAATCGGTTTTGCAAAATCACCATGCATTCTGCACAGTGATAAATTGTCTTCTCCTGGCATGCAAATGGACAATTCCTCAAGACCACTACAGAGGCCAGTTTTGTTCAGCTTCGCTAGGAAAGGATTCATGTGACAGACAAATAACTAAATTGGTAAATAACATTACAAATACTAAGGTTGCAATCTATCCTTATTTTGCAGGAGGCCAGGCCTTGTAGCAGATGAGTCCTCTCTAAAAATATGATGCTGCCCATACCAGGAGTTGCTCATCCCTATAGCCAAAATGAGCTGATGTCAAGCACCTTCACATTAACAGGATCTACATGTATGTGTGGTCTCTCAGTTCATATTTTTGAGTAAGTACATGTGCTATTAATGTTGCCATGAAGCCTCGTGGTGAAATTACAACTTGTTCATGGTGGTGGTGTTGTAAATTACAACTCCAGTTCAGATTGAACCCTTAACAAACTACTTGGGGACGTGAAGAGGTGTTATGTTTGTGGGCATCAGCAATATGTCAACATCATAGAAACGATATAGTGCAGGCTACTGTTCTACTGTTATGCATTCTTGGGTGGATGTACATGGTCAAATGATCATTCACAACAATCGCTTATACACACTGACATTTCCTTTCAAAATTGATATCTTGCTTGATATCACAGCATGCTAGATCACCATCTATATATTTTTAAAACAAGAGGCCCAAGGGGCCTGTATCACTCACCTGGAGCATAGCCATAGGCATTTCAACTGCACGTAAAATGGCCATCAGCAATAACGAGTTGAGCAGACTTGTAACAAGAAAACAGAAGCCATGTTTCTTTATGAGCCATGTTTATTTATTTATTAACCTCTCGCTTAGTTATCGGTATCATATCTCCCAAATTTGGCCCCATCCGTTCAGCGAGTCGCGTTCGTGAAAAACCAGGCAGCCTCTTTTTATGAATCGACGCCCAACCATTTTGCCAATCAAGTTCCCTTGAAGAAAGTTGGTTGAGCTCATGCCCTAAATGATATTTCATGAGTTGTGAATCAATCGCTCAAACAGTTATAGAGGATTTTTAAAGACATTTCTAAAAATTGGCCAAAATCCAAGATGGCCATTGGCCAAATTAGCCGATTGGCTTTTTTGAACAAACCTGAATCTCTATACCCTAAGGATGCATCCTGCCAAATATAATTGAAATCGGGCCAGCAGTTCTCGAGAAGACATTTTAAATTTGCCATTGCTTTAGTATGGGAGATTTTAGCGTGAAAGCGATCCAAGATGGCCGCCAAACCGTTGATCTGACACTTTTGAAAATTGCAAATTTGAGACCAGAATGCCCAAAAAGCATATATAAAACCAATCTCGGCCTCAAAATCCATCAAATAATAAAATCCTATAGGGCTGCCAAACATGCTATATTTTGATTGGCCCACGGCTAACATGTTTTTTGAAGGATCAACTTCCCTTGAACAAACATTAATGGACCTTAGTCCCTAATCATATCTCCAAAATTTTGACCAGGTCCCTTCAGCCGTTCTGGAGAAGTCGTTTTCGGAAAAAGTAGGTCATCCAAGATGGCCGGCAAACTATTTGGTCAATCAAGTTCACTTGAACAAACATGGTTCAACTCTTGCCCTAGATGATATTTCATGAGTTCTGAATCAATCCCTCAAACGATTTCGGAGAAGATTTTTAAAGACATTTGTAAAAACATCAGCCGAAATCCAAGATGGTCGTCTGTCCAGTCATTCTGGTCAAAAAATTTCAAAGACAACATATTTGAAGATGAAGACAAATGCCGGTTTATGGCCGGCTTGATCATTCAAGGGTTAAACGCACTTAACTGTTTCATTGGCTTGTGTATTTTGGGCATGGCTCTTTGTCTTCCAATCCAATTATGTTCAAAATATGCAGCGGTGTATTTTATTTTGTCTTGGAAACATGTTCTATTATTTCTGAGCTGTACTGTGACTGGCAAATTATGGTACCAGAAATAGTCGGATGGATCGACAGACAGACGGAGGAAATTCACAGATACTCAAGGTTGCTGAAATTCAACTAAATTTGGTATGTGAGTTACTCTCATGATTACAGATTATGTTGCGATGTTTGCATTACTTAGGCTCCGCGCTCATGATTGATGTGGGGTGAGGGAAAATGCCAGCGATGGTGGAATTCAATGAATTTTATTGTCCTTATGATTGCGGTTGTATGACTTGTCTCCATCCATTTATCTTCGTCTCGCTACCTCCTCCGAAACAGTTTGGTGGAATCCAACCAATTCCAATTGTAATCTTGTGTGAGTTACCCGATATGATTGTGACATGCCGGATTGTAAGCCAACATGTGAAATAATACAAGAGGCCAAAAGGGCTTATATCGTTCATCTGGAATTATTGGCCACTTCACAATCGAACTAAACAAGATAACCAGTGGAAAAATTTACTAATCAAATTTCTGTGAAGGTTTACCAAGTACGTAAGTTTTATTAAAATTGGGCTAGTGGTTAATAAGTAGTCTTCTGTATGATTTTCTCTGAAATTGCCAGAAAATCTAAGGTGACCGCCAAATACGCTAAATGTTAATTGATCAACGGCGGCCATGTGTTTTACTTGTCAACTTTCCATGGACAAAATTTAATGTCTCTTAGTCCCTAATCATATCTCTCGAATGTCAGCCTGATCTGTTTAGTTGTACTGGAGACATAGGTTGCTTTCAGGAAAACTAGGTTATCCAAGATGGCCGCTGATACATTTATGTGACGTCACATTTGCCAATCAAGTTACCTTGAACAAATTTGGTTCAGCTGTTCCCCGGATGATGCTTCAGTAATTTTGATTTGAACCCCGAAGCGGTTTCGGAGATTTTTAGATATTTCAGAAAAGCGGCCAAAATACAAGATGGCTGCTGGCCAATGAATATTCCTTTGAATATACTTCGATCTCTATACCCTGAGGTTGCTTCCTGCCAAGTGTACGTGAAATCGAGCCATTGGTTCTCAAGAAGACATTTTAAAGCGATGCTAATCTCATCTCAAATGATGTATTACACCGATAGATTATGGTATATAGATAGCATACCATTCATATCCTGTTCCTTGTCTGTATCACAATTATCTACTTTTTAATATCTCGTAAATGTTGAACAGCGATCGCCGCTATTTTGTCTCCTCAAGCGACAGTGTGTGATGTAGTGTAAGTGCCAATCCACTACATTCTTTATTATGTAATACTCAGCTTGGAACTGATTTAACTGGAAGTTGTTGCTGCCTAAGTCAAATTAGTTTCAAAATAATAAACAGCTAACTGCTTACATGTATGTTTGCTTTTATACCACATAGTCAAAGTATAGACAGCACCCTTATGACTGAGTGTATATACCGAGGCAGGATCAGTCGATGACGCATCATCGCAAATCCCCACTTTCAACGTTTGAACTTTTACTTTACCCCCCCCCCCCCCCCGCCCCCACCCTTCCCCCTCCCACAACTAACCACTGTGGGCGGAGCCAAATGTAAATGTCCTTTTGCCCCATGCAATTATATGGGTAAATCACCAACTTTGGTTGAAATTTGTCCAACAGTGTCAGAGGAGTTGCATTACAATCAATTTCATGACCTTTTGACCCCACCCCCACCCTCTGCGGCCAGGGCCAAATGCAAATGTGCACATATACTCCACATTGGTATGGGTAACTGACATACATGTACTAAATTTGTTTAAATTTGGCCCAACAGTGTCAGAGGAGTGGCATTACAATACATTCTTTTACCCCAACCCTCTACCTACCCATGGGGGCGGGTCCAAATGTAAATGTGCTTATGTACTCCACATTGATATGGGTTACTCACATACCAAATTTAGTTGAATTCTGACCAGTGGTTTCGGAGGAGATGCGTTATAATCAATTTCCACATGTTAAAATTTGACCTTTTGACCCCGGGAGGCGAATCCAAATGTAAATGGCCTCTTGCACTCAGTGATCATATGATATTTGCTTGAGTTCCGTCTAACGGTTTCAGAGTTGCGCTACAAGCGATTCAGCCTTTTGACCCCTGCCCCTGGGGGTGGATCCCAATCTAAATATTGTCATGCAAAGCGGAATCATATGGGTAACCCAGATACCAAATTTAGTTGAATTCCACCCAATGGTTTGGGAGGAGATAGCGTGACCGTTTTTAAAAATGTGTGGATAATCCTGACAGCCATCATAGAGTGTAGAAATGTACCAACATGTGGCTACTAAAGCCTGAATATATCTCTCTAACCACATAATAAAAAGCTTAGAATTACCTGTATAGTTTATGAGTGGCATATTCGATCACTTGAACAGCCATCAAGAGATGAGGTGAGTTAAGCTTTACATTTCCCATTGTTAGCTAACCTGGTCAGACTGGCCAAGTGAGCTTATGCCATGGGGTCCAAATTGGCTGATGAATATTCCTTTGAATATACTTCGATATATGGATCGGATCAAATTCTCTAATTTGGATAACATTTTAACACAAGAAAGGGTGTGACTGTACTGTTTGATTCCATAACTTTGATGATGATATGAAAACTGTGACAAAAATGAGGAGGGTCTGCAATCTAATTGCCTTTCTTGTTTATGTTTTTTTAGGAAATATGGATGTCATACTCTCAGTTTGCCAGATGGACATACCACAATTCTGCTATTGATAATCGCAGAGAATTACGACATAGTGTGTGTAACGACTGCAATTCGCAACAGATTTCTCAGTGGGCAATATCAGTTAAAAAATGTTCATCTCCAATTTTCATGGTATCATCTGTCACAGAGGCCATCAAACCGGTCACCCAAGACACCTGTTTTAAAAGAACATTAACTTGTAGACTGAGAGAGTGTGTAATATGGCAAGTGGCCTCGCTTTAGCCCTTTAATGGCTAATTTTGGTCAAGAAAATCCATTAGTAGTCCAAGAGACGACTGTTTTTTGAGAATTTAGCACTGGACTGACTGACTTTGTTATTGAGTCAGTCATTCCAGTGGCAAATTTTCAACAACAAAATAATTTTGGACTGCAAATGAACATTCCTTACTTCTCATCTATTCTTAAAAGATACATATCCTAGCAATATTTATGACTGTTTGTTAATTTATGGACACTAACTAAGTAGACCTGTGGCCGCCATTTTAGATAGATATTTGCTGGCGCCATTATTTCAGACTATTGTCTTCGCCGGTGAGCAATACGATCCAGATTGTAATATATATTGTGTTATAGATACTCTAGGTTCGAGGCATACATGTAGTAGTAATACATGTACTGGAGTTAGCGAGTTTACTACATGTAGGGCTAGGATACTGGGTCACATAAGGTTAGTAAAATATGTATATATATGTCGATACCTTATCATTACATACCTATGGTACTCATCATTATCCCCACGTTTTTCGAAGAAAAATCTATTATAACGTCAGACCTCCGAAACCCTGTGATGGAATTCAGCCAAATTTGGTATGCAAATTGGAATGCAAGAGTCTGTTTACATTTTAGTCAAAAGGTAACATTTTAATATGCGGAAATTGATTGAAATGTCTCTCCTCCAAAAGTGTTTTACAGAATTCAACCAAATTTGGTTTGTGAGTTATCCATATGATTGTAAAGTGCAAGAAGCCATTTACAAATGTACATTAGGCGCCGGCCCCATGGGTGTGGGGTGTGTGGATCAAAATGTCAAGAAATTGATTGTAATGCAACCTCTCTGAAACTGTTGGATGAAAATAAATGACATTTGGTATGTGCGTTGGCCATATGATTGCAGCAGTTACCAACATGACTGTGGCATGCAAGACAACATTTATATTTGGCTCGGACCCCCCCCCCCCACCCCTTGAGGGGAAGGGTGTGTGTGGGAGTTTGTCAAAAGGTCAAGGAATTGATTGTAATGCACTCTTTCTGAAACTGTTGGATGAAATTTGGTATGTGAGTTGCCCATGTGATTGTGGTATGCAAGCCCCCAGCCCCCCCATGGGGTCAAAACGTCACGAAATTGATTGTAATGCAACTCTTCCAAAAGCATTAGACGGAATTCAACCAACTTTGGTATGTATCTTACCCATATGAGTGTGGCATGCAAGAGTTGATTTACATGTAGTTTTCTCTCCGTCCGGAGTGGGTGTGTGGTTGTGGGGGTGAGTGGGTGGGGATGGGTGGAAGTGTGTACAGGAGAGGTCAAGGGTCAACACAATTGCAACACAACTCCTAGGAAACCATTAGATGGAATTCAAACATATTTGGCACATATGGCTACAAGACCACATTTACATCAAATCGTTCCATCCCCGAGGTGTCGCGTGTGTGTGTGTGCGTGCGTGCGTGCGTGCGTGCGTGCGTGCGTGCGTGCGTGCGTGCGTGCGTGCGTGCGTGCGTGCGTGCGTGCGTGCGTGCGTGCGTGCGTGTGTGATCAACGCGGTGAACGTGGAAATTTGCGATGACACGTCATCGACTTAGCAACCTTTCACTGATCAATACTTACCATTACATTACTTATCGAATAACAGCTTATCTGAAGCTGTGCCCTAAGAATCTTCAGATTTAGAAAGCTCTACCGGCTCCAGGAACCGGGTACCTGCCCCACCAAACGGGTACCCGCCACCATAAGCCGACAAATCTTGTTTGCATACCAACTAGGACAACAAGCTCTGCTCAGAAATTTTCTAAAGTTTCCTGTGGTTAATTTTACTGTGCTTCTGTGCCTTTCTTCCTCTGGATTATAATTGGATTGCAATGGAGAGCGCCACCAAACCTCAGTTCATATATTTCTATTATTTATTTAGTTATATGGTGACTTATTGTGTATGTCTCTGAAATTTTGTGTGTGTTGTATGTCCCATTTTCTGACGCCGGAACTAGGATGTATGATTGCAACGAAATATGCCAGATAAGATTGCCTCCTTTAAAACCCCAATGGTGACCGGGCAGTAATATGAAATATTAAGCATTTGTCTATGGTTTTTAGCTCACCTGGCCTGAAAGGCCAAGTGAGCTTATGCCAGGGGGATCGTCCGCCATTCGTCCGTCTCTCCGGCAAATCGGGTCTTCTTAATGGTTTGACCAATTTCAACCAAATTTGGCTGAAATGATCCTAAGCTGCTACCCTCCAGATGCTTTTTCAGAATTTTGATTGATCAATTTTGTGTGTGAAAATCTGATATTTTATGTAAAATCTACTGGAAATGGTCAAAATGCTACTCCTCCTTAGCTGCTAGACATTTTTCAAACAAATTAGACTAGATGCATTCTGTGGTGGTAGGCTCTAGAAATTCTTTTCAGAATTTTTATTGATCAATTTTTTGTGTGAAAATAAGATTTTATGAAAAATCTATCTGAAATGGTCAAAATGCTACTCCTTAGCTGCTTGACATATTTCTGCTAAATTTGACTCGATGTATTCTATCGTGGTAGGCTCTAGAACTTCTTTTCCGAATTTTGATTGATCAATTTTTGGGTGAAAATCAGATTTTATGAAAAATCTAACGGGAATGGTCAAATGCTACTCACCCGTAGCTGCTTGACAATTATTTCAACCAAATTTGACTAGATGCAGTCTATGGTGGTAGGATCTAGAAATTGTACTCAGAATTTTGATTGATCAATTTTTTGGGTGAAAATCTTAGATTTTATGAAATTTACCGGAAATGGTCAAAATGCTACTGCTCCATAGCTGCTTGGCATATTTCAACCAAATTTGACTAAATGCATTCTATGGTGGTAGGCTCTAGAACATCTTTTCAGAATTTTGATTGATCAATTTTGTGGATGAAAATCGTGGATTTTATGAAAAATCTACCGGAAATGGTCAAAATGTAATCTTCCTTAGCTGCGTGACATATTTCAAACAAATTTAACCTGATGCATTTTATGGTGATAGTCTCTAGAACCTCTATTCAGAATTTTGATTGGTCAATTTTTCCGGTGGCCATCTGTTTTAATGTAAAGAATCATGTATATTTAAATGAAAATGTTTCAAATGCAAATGGTCCAGGTGAGCGTCACAGGCCCTTGTGCCTCTTGTTTAACACTAAAATCGGCTTACGTCGTTCAACCGTATGGTCTGAGCGGGTGACGTCACACCCGTTTACTGATCAGATTATTTGGTGACGGAAATGTTTCATTAATTCGCGCATCTTATTCTTGGTAGCTGCATGCGCTTTTGTACCAGAAATCTTTGAATTATGTCAAGTTTTGCGTATAATCCCGATCTGTTTGCATTGATCATTGATTTCAAAATTCTTGATTGAGATGTGTGTTCTGTGGCTATACCGTGTTCTACAGCAGTAGTGTTAATTCATTATGTTGTTCCTTCTCCTATCGTTTGTCTTTCGTTTGTGCGGTATAATTTCGGAATTGGTTCTTAATTATACCGCGATTGTATCCGATGCGGTTCCTGGTTCCGTTGGTAACGTTTTCGGGTGTTGGATGCTGGAGGGTTTATCTTATAATTTATTGTCAAACTACATGTATTTGAAAATTATATGTCTGCCTTCTGTTCTGTTTCGTTCCGCTTGCTTATTGAGGGCTTGTGCTTGTTTTCACGCCAAGCCTACCCCGCCATCATGCCTGGAGTGCCACAAATTCGTAAATCAAATGTTCAAGGACCATGTCTGTTTTCGATGAGCAAAGTGTAATGTAGATGACCGTTGTGTAAATTGTGCAGTGTGGCCCGTTGAATTGGTGATCGAGTTCCACACTGGTGTCGTCTTTAATTTCAAAGACTGTGACCCAGCCTCTCCGTGTCTGGTATAGACCCTGTCCTTGGACATGGTTCTGGACTGGCTACCATGGGTGCCATCTCGTATGGCCTCCCTGGCGGTCCCGTCAGGCTCTGGCCTGATGACTACTGCTTCTCCACGGCCACCTCTGGGTGTCCAGTAGCGGTAGCCGGTCCAACGGGCATAGGTGCCACCCGCGAAGACAGCTCCAGTGTCTCATCTTCCAGTGACGACTTCGGGGTCTGAGGTTGAGGAGGTCGAAGAGGGAAGGTTGCGGCCTGAGATACGGCGGGTGGAGCGTATGGAGGTCGATTCCGTCCCGGACGGAACTGTCCTCCATTTGTTTGGCTTGGCGCAAGCCATGGCAGCCGCTCAGCCCGTAGTTGAGGTTGCACCGGTACCGGGCACCCCGTCCAGTGCTGGTTGGTTTGCCACCAGCTGACACAGTGACGGGTGTTGCTGGCCAGGCGTGGTACTCGACTATCGCCTGGTCCAGCAGCCACACACGTGTTGCCATTGACGCCCGTGTATGGCCACAGTTCTGGAACTGCCATGGGTCAGCACAGTTTTCCGTGCGGGACTACTCCATGGAACAGCCTGTTTCATGCGGCTGCGGCGGAACCGCATGGTAATGGTGTTGTTGGCTATCCAACAGTGGCTCCTTGCCAGGAGGCCGCTGCTGGTAGCCCTGGAAACACATTAACGGGTGATGTGTTTATGGGTGTGTCTTCCTCAGAAGTGGAATGGTCCGTTGCTCTGGTATGGCTAGCCAGGGCGCAACCGTCCGTGGTCTCGGCCACAGCTGAGGAAGACATGCCCCATCCGTCGGGGGCATCCATTCGGACGGGGGTATAGCCCGCGGCTCAGATCCAGTCCATTGGAGTGGATCCCAAGTTCAAGGTGTTGGAGACGATTTATGCCAAACAACTCTACGAAGAGCCAGCTGCTGCCTCTATGGAGGTGCCGGCAAGATGCGGTATCCCTACGGCATACGAGCGTTATGGTGTGATCCCAACTGTTACTGAGGATGACCATTGGGTTCTTGGAGTCCAAAGTGCAGGAGCGTGTGGCCCCACTCCAGCACTTATGGACAAGAGCCAGCCACGCTGTGAAGAACTCATGTCCCTCTGCGATGAAGGTGTCAGGGCATCTATGAATGCTGTCAATCATTCCTGTCACTTGCCTCTGTGGGGCTGGGAGGTAGGGTACATAATGTAATGGTAAGTATTGTTAGATCTTGGAGAAAGGGAAATTGAAATTTCCTTCATTCTCCTTCGATCAATACTTACCATTACATTACTTATTGATAACACCAGATTTAGTCAGTAATCTGGTGTGAATGGGCAAGCCATACAAAGCCTCTTTTTCCCCTGGAGACAGAACTTAGGGTTAAACTTGTCACACGGAGACCTAGAACGCCCGAGAAGTTTGGGACTGAATCACATTCGCATCACCGCCCTCCCCCTTTCTCCAAAAAGGGAAGAGAACTAACGAACATGCATCGGGCCTGACACACAAGTGTGCCAAGAGGGTTAACAGCTCCTAACACACATAAGCCTGGGAATGAGCATGGATATATAAGATAAATTAACATGATATATACACATAATACAAAAAACAGTCAAACATGAATTACCTCATTGAATTTTGCATCACACCATCACACTTTCGATCAAATGTGACAACGGGTTGAACTCCTCTCTCTTGACCATGTCTGTTCTTACTACTTCTGCTTTTTCAAAGTTACCAAAAGGAGATGAACACTGTGGCCACTAGACTATCGTTTCAAAACTGCTAAGGTGAGTGGATTGGCTGAGTCTGACATATCTCTCATATAGTAATCTGTGAAAGAGGACTCAGCGCCATTGTGCAACGGCCATGATGTCCTCTAACGGGAAACCATTGAATAGGGTGGTCTAGGAGGCTATTCCTCTTACATCGTGAGCACTAGCACATTGCACCTGGTGACCAGTCGCAATCTCGTGGGTAGTCTCAATGCATTCGACTATCCAACAAGAGATAGACTCCATGGATGTGGCGCCATATGGCTTCTTATGGAAGAATCACAGATGTCTATCATTTGACCGTAGACAGGACATCCGTTTTTTGTACTTGGTAAAAGCACGGACTGGACACCAGGCACTGGCATCACGATCAAACCTAGTTAGCTTTGGTATTATTATCTGTTTGCCGGGATACATGTATTTCAAAGATTGATTCTTTGACATAAATTCTGCTCTTGGCAGCAGTCACAGACCCGCTCCAGAGACAAGAAATCGGTCCCTCGCTGTTGAATGCGCATGGATCTCACTGCGCCTTCTTGCTGAGGAAGTTGCTAATAGAAAGACCGCATTTAGAGTCAGATGCTTTAGACTAGCCGAACGCAAAGGTTCGAAAGGGTGCTTGGCCAGTACATTAAGCACTAAAAATAGACTCAGGCTGGAATGACTACCGGGTGTCTCGGTCGGAGATTGCTCATTCCCAAAACCATCAGGTTCAACTAGGCCACCTCTGGACTTACCTTGTTGGCTAAACAAGGGGTAACTGATGCCAAAGATGACTTGTATCCAGCAATCGTGACAGGAGCTAATCCTGTAAAGAATAGCTCACAGAGAAAGCCTGATTTGCTGAACAGTGGATTGAAAGGGATCAATATCCTTTCCCTCACCCCATTCTGCAAATTTGTTAACCTTGTGGTTATATGACTTGAAGGTTGACCTCCTTCTCGCGGCTGCGATGAAACCCGCAGCCTGTTGAGAAAATTAAGCTTTCCAACATGGAACATTGTTTGATAACATCCACGCAGTCAATTTGAACATCTTGGGCCGCTCGTGTAGGAAGCGGCCTTTGGCCTGGGAGATTACGTTCGAAATCTCGGGCAGCTGAACTGGATTGTCCACCAGCAGATCCAGAAGATTCATAAACCACGCCCAGCTGGGCCAAAATGGTGCTATTAGCAGGACCAGGCACGGCTCCTTCCTGATCTTCACCAGGACCTTCGGTCGAAGGATGGTGGGGGGGGGGGTGTATGCGTATGCGTGCATCCCTCTCCAGCTTATCGCCAGGGTGTCTCTATCGACGACATTTGAATCTGGAATCAGCGAGACATACATGTAAGTCACGATTTGAGCTTTTTCCTTTGTGGCGAACAAGTCCACGTTTGGTTTGCCCCAATGCTCGAAGATCCTTCGTAAAACTGGAGGGTTGAGAGACCATTCTGTTTGCAGAATTCTCTGTCTGCGAAACAAAGCATCCGCCAGAATGTTCAATCGCCCAGGAATGTGAGCTGCTTTCAAAACAACCAAGTAATTCCTGCACCTTTGAATAAGTGCCACACTTTCATACACAGTGTGGGTGACTTGGTCCCTCATTGGCGATTTATGTATGATACTACTGTCGAATTGTCCGACCGTGTCAGTACATGTATCACCTTGCCCCTGACTCCTGGAAGAAATGTCTCTAGTACCAGTGCCACTGCCATCATTTCTAATAGATTGATATGCAGCTGACTCTTTTGGAGAGGCCATGTGCCCGAAACCTGGTGTTCTCCCAGGCAGACCCCCACCCCTTCAGTGATGCATCCCAGGAGGCAAGCCATGAGCTGTCTGTTGTTGGCTAGCTATGCAAACAATGTGTCTGTGTCGGCTTATGGTTGTGGGTACCCGTTTATTGGTGGTGGGTACCCGGTTCCAGGAGCCGGTAGAGCTTTCCAAATATGAAGATTCTTAGGGCACAGCTTCAGATGAGCTGTTATTCAATAAGTAATGTAATGGTACATTGTATGTATTGTTAGATCTCGGAGCAAGGGAAATTGAAATTTCCTTCAAATCTTGTGAATGAAAAGATTATTTCATCATTCCACTGTAACTGGAGTAAGAGACACTATCTTCGGTGACTACAACTTATTGTCAATTATCATTACTGTTTATATATTTTAAATGTAAATAAAGGTACATCAGCCGGATAAAGTATCAAGTTTTCAATAGTTTAGTATTATCATCTATCCCAACAATAATATGTCTAGTATGAATTCCAGTCAAAGCTAACTGTAAAGACCACATCTGTCTTTTGCATCAGCAATATAAAGAACACATCTGCCCTTTGCATTAGAACTTGTTGTTTCCTCAAGACATCTACATGTAACACCTGCTTGTTTTGATGAATCACTATCTTCTGAACCAAAATAGCATTACTTATGGCAATTTACCAATAGTAAGAGACCATCTATCATTAGTGCCTTTGGATTGTGGTTCAATGTTATGTAAAATAAAACTAGAATGCACTCAATGGAGATGCTGACTCATGCCAAAGTTTCACTCGGTTTTGAAAATGCACTAACTGACCTCAATATTTGAACCTTTGACTTCAGATGTGTCTCAGAGAGATGG
This sequence comes from Chaetoderma sp. LZ-2023a, assembly GCA_034401795.1. NCBI lineage: Eukaryota > Metazoa > Mollusca > Caudofoveata > Chaetodermatida > Chaetodermatidae > Chaetoderma > Chaetoderma sp. LZ-2023a. The sequence continues at coordinate 44,349,193 of CM067371.1, forward strand.
TGTGTGGGTGGGTGCTGATGACTGGATTAGGTCTGATGAAAAGGTTATCGAAATCGACGTCGGGGGGGGGGGTGTGGGGTGGTGGGATTTGGGGCTGATCATCTTGAAAATTGGTTTCTTGAAAAGATACCTTCGCTATTGTTTTTCAGACCACTTTAAAGTTCATAGGATATCTTGACTAAGGCTGAGGAAGAAACATATCAAAATCTGCGATCACCCGAAATCTAATATTGTCACTTACGACCAGTGGCTATCTTGAATACAAATTAAAAATTTTAAATGTCTTCTCAAGAAACAATTGGTCGATTTTAACCAAATTTGATAGGACCCGTCCTTGGACCATAGGGATACAAGGTTGTTCAAACGAAGCCCATCGACATATATATTTGGCCGATTTATAGAACCGTCTTTAACCCTTTCATGCCAAAGCCGGCCTATGCAATGGTCTTGAGGAATGTCCATTCACAGGCCAAGAAAAGACTGTTTTTGAAAATTTATCACTGGAATGACTGGATCGATAACCAGGGCAGTCATTCCAAAATTTCAAAAAATTTCAAAAAATGGTCCTATCTTGGCCTGCAAATGGATATTCAATAAGCAAATATTCGTCGTTTCTTGACCAAATTTGGTAATTAAAGGGATAAAAATCGCCTCACCGAGGCCGCTTGGGCGATTGATTCGAAATTAAAAAAAGAACATGTAGGGCACTAGCTGAACAAAATGTGTTAGAGAGGGCTTGATGAGCCAAATGCTTCGCGGCCATCTTGGATGACCTAATTTTCGTGAAAATAACCTCCCGAATCGCTGAGAGGATCGGGCAAAAATTTGGGAAGTATGACTAGGGATTAAGGGACCTTAGTTTGTTCACAGCTAAGTCAGTGCATTAAAACATGGCCACCATTAACCAAGCAGATTTCAGCATATTGGTCACCATATTCATGATATTGGAATTTAACTGTTTGCCAGCCATCTTGCACCACCCCAGCCCCACCCCACCCCACGAAAATATAAAAGTTCTCGAGAACCACCTGACCGAATTTGGTAGAAAGCATCCTGGGGCCATCGGGATCCAAGTTTTTCTCAAAGTAAGCAGATTGGCCAATGTAGTCGGTGCCCATCTTGGAGTTTGGTCGATTCTTAGAAACGTCATTAAAATCTCTAAAACCACTTGGGCGATTGAAACTCATGAATTTGGTCACATCTTTCAGCAGCCATCATGAATGACCTAATTTTCATGGAAATAATTTCTCCCGAATACTGGAATGGATCAGGATGAAATTTTGAAAGTATAATTAGGAACAAATGGTCATTCAAGTGTGTCCAAGATAGGTTAGTATGATAAAAAAAACCCATCAGAATTCTGCATGTTGGCGGCCATATTGACATATATGATGGATTTTGAAGCCACAATTGGTTTTATTATTGGCGAACATTATAATTTTCGACAATATATCAATGGGCTCTATTAGTCTGTCTGTTTGTCAGTGTACAATCTCGGTTAACTTTATATCTCACCAATGTTTCAGCAATTAAACTTGGCCACATGCTTCTGTATATGATGAGGATGGAGCACACGAATATTGAAGGTCATGAGATCAAAGTTAAAGGTCACTGTGACCTTGGTATAAAACTGTTTATTGCGGCTAATTGTTTGGTTGGGTTCACCCTATTGAGACTAAACTTGGAGACATGATTACCTAAGATTTTCACCAATATCCCATCAGCCACGGTGTAACACTGATGTCTTGTTTAGTTTTTTGGGAGTATGGCGATTTCAAAATTTCCACTTTCGAAACTTGGATAAAATGTTCTGTGGCCATCTTGGATATTTCCACCACCAAAATCTCCCAGAGTAAAGCAATGGGAAATTTACCATGTTTCCTTTAGCACCGCCGAACCGATTCTAACCAGATTTGGCAGGACACCTTGTTCTTGTAGCAAATCTGGCCAAAACCGAGTTCTACTTATAGGTGAGGGCCTTTCTAGTTCAAATGCATCTATGTTCCAGGTGGGCAATGCAGGCACTGTGGGAATATTTTGCATTGTAATTTCAAAATAAATGATTCGGAGGATGGCGTAGTTATTATCCCCACGTTTTAAAAAAAACGTTGGGATATTGTAATCGCCTCCATTCTTCTGTCCATCCGTCCGTCATACTATCTTCTCGCAAAACGTTGGTTGGAATTCAACCAAATTTGTTATGTGGGTTACCCATGTGATTCCGCTTTGCAAGACAATATTTAGGTTTGGCTCCATGCCCACCCCACCTCAGGTGTCCAAAGGTCAAATCACTTGTAACGCAACACCTCTGAAACGGTTACACGGAACTCAACCAAATTTGATATGTGACTTACCAATATGATTCCGGAGTGCAAGTGGCCATTTACATTTGGCTCCGCCCGCAGGGGCTGAGTCAAAGGTCATATTTTAACCTGCAGAAATTCATTGTAATGCATCTCATCCGAAACTCTGCGACATAATTCAACCAAATTTGGTATATGCAAATACCCATATCAATCTGGAGTACATGAGCCCATTTGTATTTAGCCCTGTCCCAGGGGTGTGGGTCAAAATGTCGCAAAATTGATTGTAATGCAACTCTTCCGAAACCATTGAACTGAATTCAACCAGATTTAGTATGTGAGTTACCCATATCAATGTGGAGTGGGTGACCACGTTTAGATTTGGCCCCATCCACAAGTGGTGGTAATGGGGGTCAAAAGGTTATGAAAATGGTTGCAATGCAACACCTCTGACACAGATTGACGAAATTCAACCAAATTTGATATATGAGTTACCCATATGATTGTGGAGTGCAAAAGGACATTTACATTTGGCTCCACACCACACCCCACCCCACCCTCCCCCACCCGGGCGTGTTGTGGGGGTGGTGGGGGTGGTGGGGTGTGAATTAAAGTTAAAAACTGTGAACCGCTCAATCTAGTTTTTATTTGTTTGAGCTATCAATCTGAAACATCTACATGTATCTGGCACACTTACGCATATATCAATTAGTCTCTGGATAAGTGTCTTCAGACGCTTCGCTGCTGGAGGATTGCCTCTTGATTTACACAATTCTTATCAATACACATATCACGACAGCTGCTGCCCTCAATGCTGCAACGCTAACAAAGTTAAATCTATTCTGACAGCCTCTTTTTAGTTGTCTCTTCATTATTTTCTTAAATCCCAGGAACAAAAGAAATCGCCAAACGTTTGTTTAAACACACGCATTTGAAGTTTACACTCCTATTTCATATTATTAGCATATTTCATATTACTACTATATTATATATATAGTAGTAATATGAAATTTGCTAACACTATGAAAACAGAGGGTAAACTTCACATGGCTGTGGTTTAAAGTAGTAATCGCGTGTGCAGAATTTCAATATGTCAAGAGTTATCAGTTTCCATGACATCAGATTACCTGTGCGATAAGTATGTGGACCAATTCACGAATCAATTGTTATTTCTAGGAATAGAAAATTATTGAAATGTTTTTGAGGATTTTCTTGTTGTGACTGTTAAATACAGTCGATTACATAATTTTGCAGCAGGCTATAAGTCGTTAACAAAACCTAAACCGAAAGCGAAAGTAAATGCGGAAATACAATTGCCGATATTAACGTCACGTGATGCGCGTTGGATTTCCCTCTTCCGTTTCCGTTTTTCGGTAAGACGAGCAAAACGGTCATCAATCAATCAATCAATCAATCAATCAATTACATTCTATTTCCTGTGAGAAGGCTATGCTGGCCTGTAATGACAGATTACTATAAACTTGCAATTATATAGTGTGTTATTTACATAAGCGTGGTTAATTTATACTCCGAGATAAAGAGTCTCTAGAATATCAGACAGCTGCGAGGCAATTAGCTGCAAAGAGCACCACAAGTAATAGCTGTTTCATACAATGTCAACACTTGCTAGCCAAATATTACCTTCCTAGCATGTACCAGCTGATCCACTGTATGCCTAATAAAGATCACTGGAAGGCAACTATTTACTCGCATATCAATGAAAATATACACGCAGCCTGGCAAAAGGATGCTTTTGCCAAACCTACTCTCAAATACCTTAATGTCAAAGTGTGTACAGTAAACCAAGTACACCACTTGATGTTAAGCTTTTAGAGAAAGTTGAGAATCTATATTTTAAACTATATAAAGTAGACATCATCTACTACACTAGCACATGTAAAAAATGGATAGACCTCACAAAAACCTACAAATACCTCAACAGACATTGTAATACGGATACGTCATCTCTATTCGAACAACCTCAGGGTCCTCTGCGACGCTCCTTTAAGATTTACAAATTCAGATTAACACAGAACTGGGCAAACACTTCTCTCCATCCAGAGTAGGGGGAATTTGAACAAGCAACCAGAAGATGTTACTGCACCCACCCTGGAAATATTTAAAAATACACTAAGAGCTGTACCCTTAGGCCAAGATCGCTAGACAACCAAGTAAGCAAGTAAGCTATGTTCAAAGAGTAAAATTCCCAGCAGTTCGCCATGATTAACGATGCAACTGTGTGATCGCACCAAATTGCAATTGCCCTCACAGTTATGGTGCGCCACATGCATGCAAGAACTTCTGGCACTGAACCCTCTATGCAGGTTGGCATGACTGCTGCGTTTTCAGATATGCATTGGTAGGCGTTATCTATGACTTGGCAGGCCTTGGGTAGGCCAGAACTAGACCTTAGACATGCTTTGGCAGGCCTAAGGTATGCCTTGGTGGACCTTAGACATACCTATGGTGTGCCACAGCTAGGCCTTATGTAGGCAGTTGCTAAGCCTTGGTAGCCCGTTGGTAGGTCTATGTTAGGCCTTGGATAGGCCATAGTTGGACATATGCTTGGTTGGTCTTGGTAGGCCAGGGCCTACCTAAAACCTACCAAGGCCTATCTAAGGCATACCTTGGACTGGCTAAGGCATAGTAAGACAAAGCTAAGCCTTAGCAATGTCTAGCTAAGGCATACATTAGGCCTAGCTATGGCCTACCAAAGCCTACCTTAGGCCTAGCTACTGTTTAGACAAGGCCGAACGCAGGCCTAGCTAAGGCCTGCGAATGCATAGCTAAAGCCTACAAAGTCCCTAGCTAAGGCCTACGTCAGGCCTAACTAAGGCCCAACTAAAACATATAAGGCATAGCTAAGGTCTACCAGGGGATAGCTAAGGTCTAGCAAAGGTATAGCTAAGGTCTACCAAAGGCCTAGCTAAGGCATACCATAGGCCAACACAAGGCTTAGCTAAGGTCTACCAAGGTACCAAGGTGTACCATAGACCAGACTCAGGCCTACCAATGCCAAGCATATGCCTAAATATGGTCGACACAATGCCTAACATAGGGCTAACAACGGGGTACCAACGCCTAGCACCTGCCTACATATGGCCTACGAAAGCCTAGCTGCGGCTCACCATACGTATGGCTAAAGTCTAGCACGGCCTACCAAGGCAGGGCGAAGGCCTAGATATGGCCGAAATAATGCTTGCCAAGGCATAGATAAGGCCTACCAAAGCATAGCTAAGGGTAACTTAGGCCTGGATAATGCCTACCACATGCCTAACAGGTCTGAATACGGCCTAGCAAAGCCAGGCTATGACCGACCTGAGGCCTAGCTAAAGGCTACCAATGCCTAGCTAAGTTCTACTTTAGGCCTAGCTATGGCCTACAAAAGCCTATATTAGGCCTAGCTAAGAGATAATTAAGGCCTACCAAGGCCTAGCTAAGGCCCACTTAAAACATATTAAGGCATAACATAACTTAGGCCTATCTAAGGGCTATCAGGGCAAAGCTAAGGTCTAACAATGTATAGCTAAGGCCTACCCTAGGCCTGTCGAAGGCCTATCTAAGGCCGACATCAGGCCTAGAGAAGGCATACCATAAGCCAACACAAGGCTTAGCTAAGGCCTACTAAGGCATAGCCAAGACGTACCATAATCCAGGTTAAGGCCTACCGAGGCCAATCATAGGCCTAACTACGGCTGACCCAAGGCCTACCAATGGCCTACTAAGGCTTAGCACCTAATGTTTGCCAAGGCATAGATAAGGCCTACCAAGGCATAGCTAAGGGCTAACTTAGGCCTAGATAATGCATACCATAGGTCTACCATAGGTCTGCATAAGGCCTAGCAAGGCCAGTTTATCGTCAATCTTAGGCCTAACTAGGGCCTACCAATGTCTAGCTAAGTTATACCTTAGGCCTACTAAAGCCTACATTTGGCCTAGCTAAGACATAATTAAGGCCTACCAAGTCAGGGCTAATGCATACATAAGGCTTAGCTAATGCTTGCCTAAGGCCTAACTACGGCCTACCAATGCCTAGCGAAGGCCTCCCAATGCATGGCTAAGGCATACCCTATTCCTACTTAATTCCTACTAAGGTCCAATTAATGCCTAAATAAGGTCTACCAATTCCTAGCAAGGGCCTACATAACGCCTACCAATGCCTACCTTAGGCCTAGCTACGGCCAACCCAAGCCTACGAATGTCTAGCTAATGCATGCCTAAGGCCTAGCAATACCTAGCTAAGGCCTACCTTAGTCCAAGCCAAGGCCTACCAAGACATAGCTAATGCCTACTACTGTTTAGCCAAGGCCTACATTTGGTCTAGCTATATATATATATATATATATATATATATATATATATATATCTATATATACGGCCCGCAAGGCATAGCTAAGTCCTACCAAGGCCTAGCTTAGGCCCACTTAAAACATACCAAGGCATAGCTAAGTCATACTTTAGGCCTAGCTGAGGCCTACCAGGGCATAGCTAAGGTCTAACAGTGTATAGCTAAGGCGTACCTGAGGTCTACCAAAGACTTACCTAAGACCTATCTAAGGCCGACTTCATGCCTAGCGAAGGCATACCATAGGGCAACACAAGGCTTAGCTATGGCCTACAAGTCATAGCCACAGCATACAATAATCCAGAATAAGGGTTACCAAGGCCAAGCATAGGTCTAACTACGGCCGACCCAAGGCCTAACATAGGCCTACCAACTGGCTACCAAGACATAGCACCGGCCTATATAAGGCCTATCAAGGCCTAGCTGCGGCTCACCATAGGTATGGCTAAGTTCTCCGAAGGCATACGTTAGGCCTACCAAGGCATGGCTAAGGTCTAGTTATGGCCTACCCAAGGTCTGACAAGTCATAAATAAGGCCACACAATGCATAGCTAAGGGCTGCATTAGGCCTAGATAATTCCTACCATAGGTCTGCATAAGGCCTGGCAAGGCCAGGCTATGGCATACCTCAGACCTAGCTAAGACCTATCTATGTCTAGCTAAGGCATACCTTAGGCCTAGCTATGGCCTACCAAAGTGTACCTTAGGCCTAGCTAAGACATAATTAAGGCATAGCCAAGGCATACCTAAGGCCTAGATAAGGCCTAACTTAGGCCTAGCTAAGGACTACCAATACATGGCTAAGGACTACCCTAGGCCTACCTAAGTCATACCGAGGCCTAACTAATGCCTACCTACTGCCTAGCAATTCCTAGTTATGGCCTACTTTAGGCGTACCTAAGTCCTACATAACGCCTGGCGAGGCGTAGGTCTAGCTAAGGCCTACCAAAGCCTACCTTAGGCCTAGCTAAGGCCTACCATGGCCTAGCTAAGGCCCTCCGTGGGCCTAGCTAAGGTCTGCCTAAACCTCAAGGACTATCTGAGGCATACCTTAGCCTCGCTAATGTCTACAAAGTCCTAGCTAAGCCCTCCCAATGTATAGCTAAGGCATACCTTAGGCCTAGCTAACGCCTACCAATGCCTACTTTAGGCCTAACTAATGCCTACCTAAAGCCTACCAATTCCTAGCTAGGGCCTACCCTAGGCATAGCTAAGGCCTACATAGCGCCTACCTTAGGCCTAGCTATGGCCTACCTAAGATATACCAAGACCTAGCTAAGCCTATCAGGGCATAGCTACGGCCTTATGCCTACAATTGGCCTGCCTAAGGCCTACCAAGTTCGAGCTAATACCTACTTGATGCATAGCTCGAGCATACCATAGGCCAACACACGGCTTAGCTAAGGCCTACCAAGGTGTACAATAATCCAGACTAAGGCATACCAATGCCAAGCATAGGCATAAATACGGTCGACACAATGCCTAACATAGGCCTAACAACGGGCTATCAAGGCCTAGCACCTGCGTACATACGGCCTTCCAAGACCTAGCTGCGGCTCACCATAGGTATGAGTAAAGTCTAGCAAGGCCTACCAAGACATGGCTAAGGTCTAGTTATGGCCGACCTAATGTCTTCCAAGGCATAGATAAGGCGTACCAAGGGATAGCTAAGGGCTATCTTAGGCCTAGATAGTCTACCATAGGCCTACCATAGGTCTACATAAGGCCTAGCAAGGCAGGCTATGACCTACCTCAGACCTACCTAAACGCCTACCAATGTCTAGCTAAGTTCTACCTTAGGCCTAACTATGGCCTACCAAAGCGTACCTTAGGCCTAGCTAAGAAATAATTACTGGATAGCCAAGGCATACCTAAGGCCTAGATACGGCCAGCCTTAGGCCAAGCTAAGGCCTAGCACCTGCCTACATACGGCCTACCAAGACCTAGCTACGGCTCACCATAGGTATGGGTAAAGTCTAGCAAGGCCTTTCAAGGCATGGCTAGGGTCTAGTTATGGCCGACCTAATGCCTACCAAGGCATAGCTAAGGGCTACCAGCGCCTAACACCTGCCTACATAAGGCCTACCAAGGCCTAGCTGTGGCTCATCATAGTCTACCAATGCCTACTAGGGCGTGGCTAAGGTCTAGTTATGGCCTACCTAATGCCAGCCAGGGCACAGATAAGGCCTACCAACGGATAGCTAAGGGCTACCTTAGGCCGAGCTAATTCTTACCATTGGCCTGCCATAGGTCTGCATAAGGCCTGGCAAGGCCAGGCTATGTCCTACCAATGGCTGGCTAAGGTCTACCATAGGCCTAGCTAATACCTAGCTAAGGCCTACCAAAGCCTACATTAGACATACTACTGCCAAGCTAATGTATACCTAAGGCCTAACAATGCCTAGCTAAGGTCTACCTTAAACCTAACTAATCCCTATTCAAAA